>OZ012740.1:441240612-441710612 GCA_963859935.3 Lathyrus sativus | reverse complement strand
TTTTAGTCTCTCAATGTTATCTACTTTTGACAATGTGGGTTCAATAGCCCTGGTTGGCAGAAAAACTTTCTTTTGTGCTTGTATCACCTGCAACTTTCTGAACTTCATTATCTCGGATTTCCAACTTATTTGAATTTGTGTAGCTTAATAGATCCAACGAATTTAGTTTCTGCATCATAAAAACAACATAAATACAATATACAATTAAAATAAACAAACAATAATAACAACAACATAAATCTTATACCTCAAGCACATCACGGGTACACTTCTCAGACACCTTCTCCTCAATCATCCTCTTTCTCTCCTCTTGCTCCTTCTAGACACTCTCCTGCACCGTCTACAACAACCTATTACTCTTCTCTTCCAACTTCCTATCATGTTCCTCCCTCCACCTTTTCTTCTCCTCCTCAAACTTCTTCCCATCCTCCTCTAACTTCCTATCCTACTCCTCCCTCCACCTTTTCCTTTCCTCCTCTAACTTCCTATTTTACTTCTTCCTTCCCTTCTCCAACTCAACAACAATAATCTCTTTAATATCTCTCTTATAGTTTTATCTCTATATGATTTAGATGGTCCAAAATATACCTTGAAGCCTATACATCTTCCACGACCACGGACACGCTCATGATGCTCCTCGGTTCCAATCGCTTCTACCAAGATGTCATGACGATCTTGTGAAGTGAAGAGGTTGGCTAGTTTATTCAACTAGATCTTCCTACAAATCAATTTAAATAAAATAAATATTGTTATAAAATGTATCTAATTTCAATCCTTTGAGCCACTTCACGCGTAGCATCTGATGTGAACTCACTGTATTTTCTTTGACGTGCCCTCTTCCATTTCTCGTGGCATGATGGTGGAAATGGAGTGTGATCAAGACTTATAAACTTACCAGCTCTTCCTCCCTTTGTTTTCTTTTTTCTTCCATCATCTTATTTTCAAATTTTCGATATCCTCTACGAGATAGTCTATGTGGATAGATGTTTCTAGCTTGATTTTCCTTTCCTTTTTGGCTCTCTAACAAGAAGGCAGGAATGGTGCGAGACTCTACAAATTTCTTCCAAGCATCTTGATCAATAAATGAATACATATCGTATGGAGGCTTTTATTTATCTTCTCTATGTTTAATATAATCATGGGTGAGCTATGTATTAAAGCCCCTCCAACACTCACCGTAATATGTAAGCATCTTTTTTTCACATTATTATCATTTGGACTAACAATGAACATTTCCTATGTTTACACAATAGAGATGTTATTAGTATTAAACAAAAAACAAATGATCATATATACTTGTAAACAAATCATAAAATACCTAAACATCTTCCCATATGACGTCTTTCAAGTCCTGTTCAACATCGTCCCAAATATCTATCAAAATGCTCACTTTACTTCTACCTTGTAACGTAATGTAACCTATAAAATCATCAATGTGTTCACCATAACCCCTGTTGTTACAACATCTAATGTAAATCGGTAGTGAACACCGATTTTGTGGGGTTTTGTCACCTTGTTATTCATTGTGACACCTCTTGTTACAACAGATGTCGTATGAGAGGTGCTTGTCGAATCGGCCATGACTATCAAGAGAAAAATACGTAGATATAAAATGATCAAGAGAAAAATAGTGAAAAACAAAATGATATAAACTCATTTTGGTGATATATAACTCATTTTAGTGAAAAACAAACTTATTGCAAAAATGATATTTCTTGATGAAATGACTATCTAAATAAATCTTAAAATGATCAAGAGAAACTATATTAACTAACGTTTCAATAAAAACAAATGGAAAATTATAGAAACAAAATGATTAAAAGACAAACTAACATAAAACCCTAGACAAAATGATTAGTAAAAAACAAAGCGGTATATAACTCGTTTAAGTGGAGAACAAACCTGTTGCGGAAATGACATTTGATGAATATCTATTTGAAGAGTTTTGATGAATATCATCTTGAAAATCCCTAGGGTTTTTTGAGAAATGAGAGTAATGAAATGACGTTTGAGCATTCGTAGATAAATGAAAAGTTAGAAACTAGCTAGATTATTGTCTGAAGTATTACATGTAATATATGTGTCCTGTCGGTTTTATATAAATTCACCGTGACAGTATTAGTTAAAAAAATAAATTTTAAAAAACACAATAGCGTCATATTTTGGGAATTCAATTAAAATATATACAACGTCAATTTGTTTTGTATAACCGAGGGTTTGAACATATCAAATAAAAAATTAAAATAAGATTTTAAAAATAGTATTTTAAAATTGATTAATGCAAAATATATTAATTCTCTATAGGACCATGTAGCCGAGGTAAATACTAATAAGAAATTTTAAAAAATAATAATGATAAAATTGGAACTTGGAAAGGAGGCAAGTGAGAAATACTAACTAAACAACTGGAAAAAAAACATAAAATGTAATGATTGAGTGTCGAAGCGAGCTCCCTAATAGCTAAATTCCCTCGCTCTTCTTAAAAATTAAGGTAAATGGTTTTTTATTTTAAATAAAAATGAAACATGGCGCTCCCAGTATCTATACTCTCATTTTTTTATTGTTCAAGGTGTTAGCTTCATCATAAAAAGCGTTATTTGTTATAGTTTTGTTTCGAAAGACCCATTGGGTTCCTATTACTAGATTAGCTAAAGCTTTGGGGACGAGTTCCCAAATGTTGTTTCTTTCAAATTGATTTAATCTTCTTGCATAGCAAGAGAGAAATGTTCATCGACTATGGCTTCGTCGATTCCCTTTGGCTCAATTTGTGAAACAAAATCCATAAAGTTACATACCTTATTAAGCGATCGTCTAGTGGTGACTCATTTAAACATGTCTCAAATAATGTTTTGTATTAGATGATCTTTTGTTAATTTCCATTCTTTTGGGAGATCTGGATTTTCATGTGGAGTGTCTGGGGTTTGATCATGAACTGATTCTTCTTCCTGATTTCCAATTTCATTTTGCTTTTGCTTCAATTTTTGATCATCTTCTAAGTGTATCTTCTCTTGGATACATGCACAGTCAACAACCTCTACTTCTACAATTTTGGGGTTACATTTGTCAAAGGTAACATGAATTGATTCTTTGGTTGTTTTTGTTCTTATGTTATAGACTCTAGAAGCTTTGCTCGAAGTGAAATATTCTATAAATATACCCTCATTAGCTATTGCATTTAATTTCTCAAGGTTATTTTTCACGTTATTATGAAGGTGAAAGATATTTGGCTTTCTTCCTTTGAATAACTCATAGGGCTTCCGCTTTAGTGTCACTATTCATAGAAGCTCTATCAAATATGATACCATATACCTCTCCCTCTCTCTCTCTCTCTCTCTCTCTATCTATCTATCTATCTATCTATCTCTATATAAATTCCCAATCTATTTTTTTGTAGTCCGTCTAGACGCTACCATACATTGTTTCCATAATGCAAGCTTCTCAACAATGTTTTTAGGTAAAATAACCCTCCCATTCTCGCCACACTCGTGAATCAAAAACATTATATTCGATTAGGTGGGGAATAAAAGGGAAAAGAAAACGATCACCATACCCGGATGGAGAATGTGAAAAGGAAGCCTTGAAGACAAAAGGTTTTTAAGCTTGTAAGCAAAGAATGAGTAAGAAGGTTGAGCATGTTTATGAAAGTTAGAGGATTAAAAAAAAGGAAAAGTTCTATTTAATCCAAAATTTTAGATCATCAAGGATCTCCTATATGAAAGGCCAAAAATCCTAGTAGTAAAGGAAATGATGATTAATGAGGTATTACAAGTCCTAATAAAAGTAATCATGAGGCGTTAAAGCACTTTCTGAGGCACAGAAGTCCAAGGGTCCAACAATAGTCATGTATCTCCTAAAATCTGGCATGTCCCTTATAAGGGTCTCGTGAGTGGAGAGCTATACTGGAGGCCCTCATGAACAACATTAAATTTTCACCTAAGTTATTGTTGGTGAGAAATGGAAGGACTATTAGAGAACATATTTTGATGAGCACAAATTATTTTTCTAGAAATATAGTGAAACTTTGTGTTGAGAAGGTTAACAGTAGAGAACTTGGTATAACAACATGGTAGATCAAAGATTCATGAAGACCATATCATAATCGAACAAAAGTAGCATGATCAAGTCAGTTTAGACAACATTACTTGTAAGAATTTATTCCCTTTAGGCCTCATACTTGAGGGATTGTGTACATCCTATAATAAGTGGAAACTTAACTTAGAACTTGGTCTGCGGACATAGTTAGATTAGCTCGACTATTATATCCTTCAGCATTTTGCCCCTTTAATCCCGGTGCTTAGGGAACTGTATATATCCTAGAAATTGGTGGTTCAATACGAGCATAAAGGGTCAGGTCTAGGCATGAAACGAGTTTGTGCCCTCAGCTAGCATGGGTACCATATAAGCTATCCCAAATACGATTTATCCAAGATACACCTTTATGGGAATTTATTGTGTGATGTCAGCATGTTGAGACATGTCTCCTAAATACAATAATGGTCGAATATTTGATTTTTATATTCCATCATGGAGATTAAACGACAACCATGGCTCTTGTCCCACAATAGGCTAAAGATTGATATAAATAGGTCCAACTTTTAAATGAAAGGGGGGATCAATTCTTAAAGATAAATCACATGTTGTGGCTCTTTCTGACCAACATCATAGGAGTTGTATAATTAGTGTTCTTTGAAAGAAATAGATAGCCTTTGGTAGGGTTGTTCATAATACAGTTCACTGAGGAAACCGAACCAAACCAAACCATATTAAAGTTTTGCTCAAACTAAACTGAATTGTTTCAGTTTACTCAAAACCAAATTTATTGGTTTGGTATACTGTATCAAAGTTTTGAACCAAATCGAACCATTAAAAGATAATTTTTCCCAAACCAGACCATTTATTAAAAAACCGGACCGTTAAATTATTTTTTTTTGAATTTTTTAAAGTAAATTTTAAAACTTGTTTGCATTATTTTTCATTTTCAATTTTGATTCAGTTTACTTTTCATATGGTTCGGTTCTATAATTGTTTCTACAATATGGTTCAGTTCACTAACCAAAGATAAGATTCAGTCATTCCAACTTTAGCTCGGTTCGGTTCGACAGTTCAATTCGATTCATAGATTTTTTTGAACAATTCTAGCCTTAGGGAAAACTAAATTATTTTAATTAAAATCTCTTATTCTCGTTCTTATCATTCTCACAAGGATATTTTTAAACCTATTTGTCACTACTCGAAAAATGCAACGATTGGGAGGCGAGAACGGTAAGACAGAAGAGTCGCCATTGAAATTTATTTATCCCATGAGGGGAAGGGAAAACATCTTGAAAACCCTAAGAAAGGAACGGATAAGATGGTCTCGCAACCAAGAGAAAGGGTTCGGAAGCCGGTTATGCAAAGGGGAGGTATTAGCACCCCTCGCCTCCATCGTACTCGATGGGAACCCTTTGTTTGTCTATATGTGAAGGTATTTGCTAAAATTTTATTGTTATAAAGAGTGTTCTAAATAAAGAGAGAAAGGATAGAAACAGGGAAAAGAGAGATGAAAGAGGAGAGAGAGAGAGAGAGAGAGAGAGAGAGAGAGACTCGGTAGGACTTCGTGGTCCTAGGCCTACGTATTCTCAACAGATATGAGAAATTCAGAGTCAACGTAGTTCGGGAAACTACGGGTGATAGGGGAAGATTTCTCGCCAAGATATTACCATCTTGTGACGTATCCTCATCTGGTATGAGAAATTAGAGAAAACCTAGTTCGGGTAACTACAGAAAAAGGTCTCGATCACACTGAGGTGCGAGAAAAGATTCAGAATGACAGGTTGGTCTAAATTACACTAAGGCAAGAGAAAGGGGAAGTTAGTTGTTAGTGTGCTCGTCAAGGATAGAGATCCTCGTGCCTATGTATCCTCATTAGGGAATGAGGAATCAGAGTAGTCGTAGTTCGGCCAACTACGGGTGAAAGATGGAAAAGTGTGCTTGCCAAGACATCATCGTCTTATGCCTACGTATCCTCATCTGGTATGAGAAGTTAGAGCAAAAGTAGTCCGGGAAACTACGAGAAAGGTCTCGATCGAACTGGGGTGAGAGAAAAGGTTCTGGATAACAGGTTGGTCTCGATTTCACTAGGGCAAGAGAAAGGGGAAATTAGTTGTTAGTGTGCTCTTCAAGGATAGGAATCCTTGTGCCTACGTATCCTCATTAGGGAATGAAGAATCAGAGCAGCCGTAGTTCGGCCAACTACAAATGAAAGGTGGAAAAGTGTGCTCGCCAAGACATCGTCGTCTTGTACCTACGTATTCTCATCTGGTATGAGAAATCAGAGCAAACGTGGTTCGGGATACGGTTAACCGGTGTTTTTGTGGATGATGCTAACGTGCGCATTCTAGAAGTTCGGTGTATTACAGCTTGCTCGTGGAGTCTTAGGCGTTACCTGTTTGCGGTAGAACAGACGTAACATATCCTTTTGAAAAGATTAACTTTCGCCTATCGAGGCAAGATGTCACATTTGATTTGTGGAACTTGTTTTTTTAGGGGTGAAATAGGTCCTCGGATAGTAACCCCTTGCGAGTAGTACCCAATTCTTTATCTCAAAAGATTTATTGTGAAAGGGTGTGGCGAATACAGTTACGTCTTCATATTGAAAGACGAGTATCGAGACCACACACTCTACAGTGAGTATCCTGATACTCGGAGAGGAAAAGGTCTACACTCAATCCTCTCTCTTTAGTTCAGTAAAATGAGAACTCGATTCTTTTATTAAAAATGTTTTGACTTTGAATGGTAAGTGTTTTGCGATAGTGAACCCTAAAGGTAATGTCAAGCACTCAGGATAGGAGAAGGCCTACGCCTAACCACTCCACAACCATTCAAGTTTTACTGGGAAAAGAGTTTTAAAAAGCACTTGGCACGAGACCAAGATTTTAGGAGAGAAGTTGTAAAGAAGAAGTGGAAAATATGTGAATAAGATAGGAGATAAATATGAATATATACATGATACGAATAATATACGGGATATATAACAATATATACAAGAATATTGACAGTAATATATCAAATTAATTGTCAATGAGTATATGAACAAGATAATATCGACTGAAAATAAAACAGTGGTATATTCGACTGAAAGTAATGTTAGTGGTTAGTTTGTTAGCAAATTGAATCGGGACAGAATATAACGCTAAACAGTCGTAGCTCGACTTATGATGAAAGTCGAACTATAGAAGGTCGCGTAAATTGATATCCATGCTAAAATAAGATAGAGAAATGATATTGAGGATCATTCTTCGATTTAATCATGTCGCACAGACCAAAGAAAGGCAGGATCTCGTCTTAATCGTAAACATCATGTCGATTAATTGAAGGTAGCCTATCACGATCCCAAAGTAAAGAAAATGACCCAAATGGTCATTTTCCATATATTTGAAATTGCGAAGGTTATCGACTTCGATAAATCGACGCTTACGAATCAAAAGACTTCATAGATCGAGGAAAATTGAATAAAATCGAAAATGAAGAAGAAATTGAAAGAGAAGAGGAAGGTGGTCTCAGAAAAATCGTTATCTATCAATAATTTAACCGATAACAATTTTAGAGGTCTCGTCATCGACCCAAAAATGAAGAAAAATGGGAGTGAAATTAATTGAGGAAACATATTCACAATTAAATAAAATAATGAAAGATTTTAAAACAAATCATTAAAACTCTAGACAATCGAAATATTAAAACTCTAAAAACTAAAATTAGAAAAAAAAATTATAAAATTATAAAAAAAATTAATTAGAAAAATATATTAAAACTTTTAAAAACTAATTAAAAAATATTATAAAACTTCTAAAAACTAATTAGAAAAATATTATAAAACTTCTAAAAACTAATTAGAAAAATATTATAAAAAATATTATAAAACTCCTAAAAGCTAAATAATAGAAAAGAACTCTTAGAACAATTACAAGGAGTATCAACAGGCAAAACATCAATGGAAAAATGTTTCCTCGCTTTCATGAAGAACACACACTCCTTTCTCCAACTCTTCAAGTGAGCCATGAAAAACACAAACTTCTGCCCAACCAACAACAAACGCAACGTTTCAATTAACGACTCATAGGGGTGATCATGATACACTACATCTGAAGCTACAATGACATCAGACTCTCTCCCAATCATCTCCACATCATCAGCATGGTCCTACCTCAACGGTGTAAACATGACATTCCCACCGCTGGATCCCACGACACCCGCGTTGACTTCCGCGTTGAACTTGAGATTGCGTACTACATGAGGGAGGTTCGTTAGGGTCACGCTGTTTCCGAGGGTTGCAGCGGCGACTATACCGACAATCCCGGTACCAGAGCCGAGTTCGAGAATCCTCAGAGGGGAATTTGCATTAACGTTGGAGTTGTGTGTTGTGAATACAGAGGAGAGAGGGTTGTTGGTGGGATTTATGCGGTGGCCGTCGAGAAAAAAACTAGGGCAATATTGTTGAGAGATTTACCGAATCTTGACCTGATTGCCCCAGACTAATTGAATCTTGGAATGGCTGACTCTCTTTTATGATCATTTGATATGGCTTGCCCCTGCTCAACGGAGTATTCAGGTATTCTGCAGCTTATCTCGATCGAACTTTCCACTGTAGAAACTCTCCTGACGTCAAGTTCTTACTCGCAAGTAAAACAAATCGTTTTGCAAAAGATAATATTAATGCAATGCATATGACAGTTTTGAAATCCAAGTCTGTTCACTGGAAAAAAGTTGTGACATTTAGTGAACGAATCACTTATCAGAATGTCAATATCAATACCAACATTGGTAAGAAGAATCCTTTTAGGAGTCAATTTTGACGCGATCTTTACCGAAGTATGCTTTTGAAACAAACCTGCTTCAATTAAGACTTTTGAAGGTGGTATCTTGGCCAGGTTCATGGTTTGAAAGAAAGAATATTAGGCTCGAAGTTCTGTTTAACCCACCCATTCTCCTTGATGTTCTTCGGTCCTATGATCAGCTAATTCGACACTCGCTCACCTCTCAGAGGTTGAATGACAGGAGTGATGGTTCAGGAAACCACAAGTTTTTGGAGTGATAGTCATTCGATTTTCGTCTTTGGTGCCTGGAATCACACGACTTATTCATCGTCATTTTTTATTTCCCTATTTTTGCCTGGACTGACTCTTTTGAGTATCTTTTTTTATTTTGAAGTCCAGCGGGATGCCTTAATTTTTCCTAAGCCACTTGTTTTCAAGTTGTCAACTTAGCAGGCTTCTTATTTTTTCTTTTCTTTTCTTTTTTTGGAACAAAACGTGTGACACCGG
Source organism: Lathyrus sativus (assembly GCA_963859935.3). NCBI lineage: Eukaryota > Viridiplantae > Streptophyta > Magnoliopsida > Fabales > Fabaceae > Lathyrus > Lathyrus sativus. The sequence continues at coordinate 441,701,313 of OZ012740.1, read as the reverse complement.
CTTGTCTGACTTGTTAAAAGGGTCGTGACTGTTTCACTCCTTGACTGGTGAGGGATAACCATTGTGGTTATTTAGGTACGACCTCTACAGGTGTGATTGATCCTCGAACGGGAACACTCCTCTTGATATTTGGATGTTCGGTCAAATTAACTGACACCTACCCTTCCCCAAGTTAAGATTGAGGTTTTTTCGTTTTCAGAAAGAAACTCCTACTACTAGGCTCAAAGGGGTTGACAAGGGATTATCATCCTTATATCTCCTGTGTTTAGGAATTGAAATAATGCCTGCACATCATCAGCAGAGGTTTTATTCAAAAGCATACATTCGGAAGCTTGCATCTTTAAACTTTGTCATCCTCCCTCGGATTTCGCTTAAACAAGCGTTTGACATCAATAAAAAAACATTGAGTGAACACGAATGGATTTAATCAAAACATGCATATTCATTTCATTATCATTATCAATTGAAAACAACAAGTTCTGCAGATAAGATTTGCACTTAAACAGAAAAGAAACTACAAATGCAAAGAAATAACATAATAAAAAGATTGCCAGCTTCGGGGAACTGGGCTTTCAAGTCTTGATTTGCTGCTGAACCAACCATCTTTAGAATTGCTCGTCGAAGTCAGTCTGGTACTCTTCTGAACATCTGCCCTCAGTGAACTCCCCCATAACATGAACTGTTGAACCCACATGACTGGATGACGGAGGATTGTTGATCTGGATACCCTGAGGTGTGACAGAGAACATGTTGGAGTCAAGTAGAGTTTGAATCTTGCTTCTAAGCACCTTAAAGTCTTCGGTTGAATGCCCTTGTGCCCCAACATGGTACTCACAGCGGGCGTTGACATCAAAACCTGGTGGATGTGGAGGAATCTCTGGATTAATCTTCTTCGGCACTATCAATCCACCTCTGATCAAGTCTGGCAATATCTGACTGTACGACAATGGCAGCTGAGTGAAATGCCTCTCTGGCTTCCTTGGTCTTCGTCTGGCATGCTGACGCGGCTGATGACGGTATGAATGTTGTCTCTATAGGGGAGCAGGTATCTGATACACAGACCCAACAAGTTGTTGACTCTGAACACTCGAAGCGTCTGAAAACTCAATCTGAGGTAATGGAGATTCCGGGATAGTATTAATTTCTTTCTCCCATTCCTCTTTAGAGCTGACAATTGATTCGCTTTCATAAACAGAGCTATTTGAGATGTCTCGAATCTTTCCACTCTTGATTCCTCTCTCAATATGTTCTCCCGCTATCACCAAGTCAGAAAAGTTCACTACCTTACTACCAATCATCTTATCAAAGTAATGGCCTTACAAAGTATCCACGAATAGGTCAACCAATTCTCTGTCCAAATATGGTGGTTGAACACGAGCAGCTAACTCTCTCCATCTCTGCACGTACGCTCTGAAAGATTCATTGTTTGCCTGAGATAATTCCTGCAACTGCATACGGCTGGGAGTCATGTCGAGTTTGTAATTGTACTGCTTCACAAAGGTATTAGCTAAATCTGACCATGAACGGATGCAACCACTCTCCAACTGCATGTACCAACTCAACGATGTCCCACTTAGACTGTCTTGGAAACAGTGAATCATAAGCTTGTCATCATGGACATATGAGGTCATTCTCCTGCAAAACATCACCAAATGCTGCTTCAGACAACTATCTCCTTTGTACTTCTCAAAATTTGGCGTCTTGAACTTCGAAGGCATCACAAGACCTGGCACCAAACACATGCTTGAAGCATTCAGATTAAGAGTATCCTGACTCATCAGGGCGTCAAGTTTTTCATCCAACAGACGATACCTTCTCATAAATTCAATAGTCTGCGGGTTCTTAGGATTAACTTTCGGAACATCCCTTTGAGAATCAGGCACAGAGAAAGTGAAACTCTGATAGTCCGAGTCATGGAGTGAAGATGAATCTCTATCTCTGACAATAGTACGCTCTTGATCTTCGACAGGAATCTGCACAAGCTGAGCTTGAGCAACATTGTTCACTGGAGTCCTCTGAATATTAGTCTCTCCTCTGGCCATAGCTGACATGGCTTCCATGAGCTGATCCAACTGATTCTTCATCAATTCAAACTCTGCCCTTGTAACAACCTGATTCTGCTCTTCTGAGTTCATGATTCTTCCAGAAGCTAACTCAAATCCAATGTGAATGTTGGGAAATCAACTGCGGATTGGACAAAAGATGTGTAAGCTCTCTGTTCCGGCTGAGGATGGACATGAAAACATGATATGCACATGAAATACAATGCAAAATGCTGATGCAACAAACAAAGGATCAAAAATCCCATAAAGCTCTGAAATAACTGTTGCGCTGCTAACTGGACAAGTTCAAAAGTTCGCTCTGATGAGAAAAGAAAAATACCGCGTAGGTTGGAGGTCAAGTTTCCTACATAACCCAATCCCTCTCACAGGTATGGACCTAAACTGATAAGGTTCGACATCCTATGCAGTCGTCAGCGTCACAGACTTTCGAGAAACGATGATACGTTCACCATTTCTAGTTTAGCGTCATAGTCTAACAAAGCGGCCTCTGATGAGAAAAACAAAATACCGTGTAGGTTAGAGGTCAAGTTTCCTACATAACCCAATCCCTCTCACAGGTATGGACCTAAGCTGATAAGGTTCGACATCCTATGCAGTCGTCAGCGTCACAGACTTTCGAGAAACGATGATATGTTCACCATTTCTAGTTTAGCGTCATAGTCTAACAAAGCGGCCTCACTTAGCTGACTCCCAAGTGATTAGTCTCCAAAGTCGACAGTTTTCAGATCCAACATCCCCGTCCTAACCATCAGGATGAGATGTCTTCAAAGAAAACCAGTCTTTTCAGCATGCTTTTTCCTCACCCTAAATTTCTCCAATTCAAGCACGCTTAACTATGGAGTTCTTATGAATGGGCTACCGAAAAGAAGATGCATCTTGTTGATATAGGTAGTACCAATTAATCCTTATAAGCCTTCATTCACATGATTCTTCCAGAAGCTAACTCAAATCCAATGCGAATGTCGGGAAATCAACTGCGGATTGGACAAAAGTCGTGTAAGCTCTCTGTTCCGGCTGAGGATGGACATGCAAACATGATATGCACATGAAATACAATGCAAAATGCTGATGCAACAAACAAAGGATCAGAAATCCCATAAAGCTCTGAAATAACTGTTGCGCTGCTAACTGGACAAGTTCAAAAGTTCGCTCTGATGAGAAAAGCAAAATACCGCGTAGGTTGGAGGTCAAGTTTCCTACATAACCCAATCCCTCTCACAGGTATGGACCTAAACTGATAAGGTTCGGCATCCTATGCAGTCGTCAGCATCGCAGACTTTCGAGAAACGATGATACGTTCACCATTTCTAGTTTAGCGCCATAGTCTAACAAAGCGGCCTCTGATGAGAAAAGCAAAATACCGCGTAGGTTGGAGGTCAAGTTTCCTACATAACCCAATCCCTCTCACAGGTATGGACCTAAACTGATAAGGTTCGACATCCTATGCAGTCGTCAGCGTCACAAACTTTCGAGAAACGATGATATGTTCACCATTTCTAGTTTAGCGTCATAGTCTAACAAAGCGGCCTCACTTAGCTGACTCCCAAGTGATTAGTCTCCAAAGTCGATAGTTTTCAGATCCAACATCCCCGTCCTAACCATCAGGATGAGATGTCTTCAAAGAAAACCTCGTATGAACACAGATTTCGTCAGGACTAATGCATGCTGCTGTAACGCCCCATATTAGTTTTCAGGATTACCGAATGACCCCACAAACCAACACGGGTCTTTTCAGCATGCTTTTTCCTCACCCTAAATTTCTCCAATTCAAGCACGCTTAACTATGAAGTTCTTATGAATGGGCTACCGAAAAGAAGATGCATCTTGTTGATATAGGTAGTACCAATTAATCCTTATAAGCCTTCATTCAACCATGCAGTCCCATACCTGCATAGTCTCAGGATCCCTCTCATTCGGATGTGAATTCGGTTTTCCCCTAGAAGCTGCTAGGAGTGTCTCATTGTCATGCCTCATGACACCGACAACCACTCCCTCTCACAGGTATGGACCTAAACTGATAAGGTTCGACATCCTATGCAGTCGTCAGCGTCACAAACTTTCGAGAAACGATGATATGTTCACCATTTCTAGTTTAGCGTCATAGTCTAACAAAGCGGCCTCACTTAGCTGACTCCCAAGTGATTAGTCTCCAAAGTCGATAGTTTTCAGATCCAACATCCCCGTCCTAACCATCAGGATGAGATGTCTTCAAAGAAAACCTCGTATGAACACAGATTTCGTCAGGACTAATGCATGCTGCTGTAACGCCCCATATTGCTTTTCAGGATTACCGAATGACCCCACAAACCAACACGGGTCTTTTCAGCATGCTTTTTCCTCACCCTAAATTTCTCCAATTCAAGCACGCTTAACTATGAAGTTCTTATGAATGGGCTACCGAAAAGAAGATGCATCTTGTTGATATAGGTAGTACCAATTAATCCTTATAAGCCTTCATTCAACCATGCAGTCCCATACCTGCATAGTCTCAGGATCCCTCTCATTCGGATGTGAATTCGGTTTTTCCCTAGAAGCTGCTAGGAGTGTCTCATTGTCATGCCTCATGACACCGACAACCACTCCCTCGCCCACGGGTGTTACATGTAACCACCGTCCTCTTTCACCTCAGGTGTTACATGCCCACCAGCTTCCGCTTGGTTCGTCCCCGAACCACATCGTACTGGGAGAGGTATGGCTCTGATACCATTTGTAACGCCCCATATTGCTTTTCAAGATTACCGAATGACCCCACAAACCAACACGGGTCTTTTCAGCATGTTTTTTCCTCACTCACATGCTTTTCGGGAAACTTCCCAGAAGGTCACCCATCCTTAAATTTCTCAATTCAAGCACGCTTAACTATGAAGTTCTTATGAATGGGCTACCGAAAAGAAGATGCATCTTGTTGATATAGGTAGTACCAATTAATCCTTATAAGCCTTCATTCAACCATGCAGTCCCATACCTGCATAGCCTCGGGATCCCTCTCATTCGGATGTGAATTCGGTTTTCCCCTAGAAGCTGCTAGGAGTGTCTCATTGTCATGCCTCATGACACCGACAACCACTCCCTCGCCTACGGGTTGTAACAGCCCAATTTTTCAATAAGTGATTAATTGTGCTAATTAATTGGTTTATGTGATTTATCTGATTTATATAAATTATTGGATTTATTTAAATGAGTTAATGGATTTAATTAATTTACTCTACTTGGTAGAATAATGTGGATTTATTAGATATTGTCTAATTAATGATAAGATGAGATATTTTGTGAGAAATGAATTGATAGGTATTTTTGAGAGAAGAATTATGATGGAAAGAAAATAGAAGGATATATAAGGGAAATTGGAGAGAAAAGAAAAGAGATAGAAACATAAGAGAAAGATAGAAAGAAAAGGAGAGAAAGAATAGAGAAAGAGGAGAAAAGAGAAGAGAAGAGGGAAACTTGGAGAAATCATCAAGAATCAACTTCAAGCTTCAATCCAATCAAGGTAAGGGTGAGAAACATTATTATTTGATCAATGTGTATGATTATGTATGAGTTGTGTTGGATTTGTTGATAGTTTTCTCTATTTTCCATTTCTAGGACAAATGAGTTAAATCGATAGAATCGAGTTTTGAACGGTTAGAATTCAAAATAAATTGCATAGTTTAGTCGGGTAATGTTTAGCCGTGATTATTGGATTTCGTTTGATTGAATTTGGTTAAGTTTGTGAGTTTTGACATTTTTGGATAATTGAGGGTTTGAGATTTGAGTGAAAATATCTTGTTGATCACCCTTAATCTCTTGTTGATAGTAGTTGGGATTGTGTTGGATGGGTTAGACGTGTTTTGCAAGCTTAAATGGCGTGAGCAGTGAATTGTTTGGAATTAAGCCAAGTGCTTAAGAATTGTTTTGATGAGTCGGCGGAGGACAGTGTTGAGATGTTTAATTTTGATGGGAATTTTGAGTGTTAATGAAGGTAGTGATAGCCAAGACGTGAAGTGGGGTTGTGATCGGCTTAGTTGCGGAAACTAGTCTGATATTGAGAGCTCCATGTTATATGTCTATTTGGATAGTCAAAGAATTAAATTGATTGAGTAGTTTTGAGACTTGTGTCTGGTGTGTGTGCTACGGTAATAGATTATGAGGTCGAGTATATAAAGGGTGGATAGTGACTTCTGGTGATTATTAAAGGAAGTAAGATGTGGGATACTATATCGGTAATTGGACTTTAAACATTTTAAGAGTTGGAGATGTGTTGAATGACCTTCTAATGGTGACGTTGTTTTCGTATTTTGTCCTAATGGGAGAACCGTAACTCGGAATGACGTCAGATGAGAAGCGTTGGAAGTTATTACAATACTCTATGTGATGGTGAAGTAGTGACATGGAATTAAGTTATTTACTGATGGAATATGTTTGGATGTTGTAGTAAGTGCGGAAAGTGTGGTTCGTGTTTTCGCCATAACTCACAGATTGAGTGTCCGTTTGGCATGGGATTCTCCATACTTAATTGAGTGAGTCAATGGTTGGGTAACCGATGATATTTGGATATACTCGAAGAGTATAGAGGATCATGTTGAGCATCGGGAACTTGAGTTATCAGTGTTGGAGAAGAAGTAGTAATATTCTACTGTGAAGAAAGTTTAAGGAATTGTTAGGAAAGTTGTCAACAGCTCGTGTATTTGTTTTGCCGAATCCGACAGAACAAATTGTTGTGTTTTGTGATGTTTGGTTGATATGATTGGGGGATATGTTAAGTACAACATCAACGAGTTTTGGTTATGCTTTAAGGCAACTTAAAGTACATAAGGGAATTATCTGACAAGTAATTGGAGTTGGTTGTTGTTGCGTGTTTGTGCCGGAGTTTGGAAGCCTCAATTGTTTAGTTGAGATTTGAGATGGTTGGTGATCTTAAGAACTTAAGGTATTTGTTGATTTGAAAAAGAGTTGAATATGGTGCATAGGAAATAAATAGGGACTTCTGAAGGAGTATGGTTTTGGGTTGAATTACCATTCGAGTGAGACCAAGTGGTAGCAGAGGTATCAAATTGGAAATTTCTGTATATACCAATGATGATGGTAATGAGTTAGAACTGATGAAGCAAATTCGGGATATGAGTTTGGTCTATGAAGAAAATATCTTAGGGAGTTGAGCTTTGTATCTTGAGACTGACTATAGGTATTCTTGATAAGATTCGAAGAAGTCGAAGTTCTAATTTGAGTTAATAGATTGATTGAATTTAATGAATTGAAGTCGAAGAGCTGATTTTCGGATTGATGAGAATGGTACCATGAGATGTCGTGATGGAGTGTATGTTCCAAATAGTGTGAGTTGGATAAGAGTACTCTGGAAGAAGAACATTGAGATAGATGGAGAGAGAAGTGGTTGAAGTGGTATGTGCTGGTTTGACTTATCGGAAGTCGAAGTGTGAACATCGGAGGTTGTTGGACCTGATACAACTGTTGAATATTTCTAAATGGTATGGGATAGTATTCCCATGGATTTTTTGTCGGGTTTTCCGAAGAAATGTGAAGGGATATGATTCGACTTGGGTGGTTATGAATGGATTGGCAAGATTAACTCATTTCTTACTAATGAGGATGAATCATTCTATGCTGAAGCTAGCTAAGAGGTATAGTGAGGAAGTTGCGGGGTAGTATGGGTTACCGTCGAACATTGTGTCAGATGGGAATCTGAATTTTCGTTGAGATTTTGAGAAAGTTGTAGACGCTTTGGGTGTCATGTTGAAGTTGAACTCTGTCTAGCATCCATGGACGAAATGGACAGACAAAGAGAACTATCTAGTATGTAGGGGATTTTTGGAGAGCTTGTGTGTTGGATCAAGGTGGATCGTGGGATAGTTAACTATTGTTGCTTGAATTACCTACAATGACAATGATCATTCTAGTATCAGAATGACATTGTATGACGCTTTGTACGGTAAGAGGTGTAGGAATCCTTTGTGTTGATGTGTGCCAGGCGAGAGTGTTGTACTCGGACCTGAGATTGTGCAAGAGACGACTAGAAAGATTAAAAGGACCCAAGAAAAGACGTGTTTCGAGAGTTACAATAGTAACTGGTGTCGGTCGAGCTTGAGGTCTCGGAAGCACCCACTGTGTTTTGTTGATCTATATCAGAGTGGCGCAGCGGAAGCATGGAGAAAATAGCATGTTAGATTGTTTTACCGCTGTCGCTTGTGGGAATTGCATGATGTGTTCATGTGTTTAAGTTGAGGAAGTGCATTGATTAAGATGGATAGTATACGAGTGAGAGAGGATTTGATTGTTGAGACATTGCCAGTTCAGGTTGATAAACGAGAAGCAACTTCGAGGTATAGAGATTCCTTTCGTGGAGGTAGTTGGGAGATTAGAATGCGAGAGTCGTATCCAGAGTTATTTGAATCAGGTAACATTTTCGAGGACGAAAATTCCTAAAGTGGGGGAGGGTTGTAACAGCCCAATTTTTCAATAAGTGATTAATTGTGCTAATTAATTGGTTTATGTGATTTATCTGATTTATATAAATTATTGGATTTATTTAAATGAGTTAATGGATTTAATTAACTTACTCTACTTGGTAGAATAATGTGGATTTATTAGATATTGTCTAATTAATGATAAGATGAGATATTTTGTGAGAAATGAATTGATAGGTATTTTTGAGAGAAGAATTATGATGGAAAGAAAATAGAAGGATATATAAGGGAAATTGGAGAGAAAAGAAAAGAGATAGAAACATAAGAGAAAGAAAGAAAGAAAAGGAGAGAAAGAATAGAGAAAGAGGAGAAAAGAGAAGAGAAGAGGGAAACTTGGAGAAATCATCAAGAATCAACTTCAAGCTTCAATCCAATCAAGGTAAGGGTGAGAAACATTATTATTTGATCAATGTGTATGATTATGTATGAGTTGTGTTGGATTTGTTGATAGTTTTCTCTATTTTCCATTTCTAGGGCAAATGAGTTAAATCGATAGAATCGAGTTTTGAACGGTTAGAATTCAAAATAAATTGCATAGTTTAGTCGGGTAATGTTTAGCCGTGATTATTGGATTTCGTTTGATTGAATTTGGTTGAGTTTGTGAGTTTTGACATTTTTGGATAATTGAGGGTTTGAGATTTGAGTGAAAATCGGACGTCGTAGAAATCGTGTTTAATGGTTCTAATTCACTGCTATATGTTAGGTGAGTATGAGTATGTGTTTGTTTCGAAAAAAAGAATTGAATCGGTCGGATTTTCGGGCAAAAATGCAAAATCCCGTAGCCGTGTTTAGGCAAAATTCTGGTTTTTCGGAAAACTTCGAAAATTCATAACTCTTGAACCGTAAGTCGGTTTTGACCCCCGTTCGAAGCGTTGGTAAGTTAACGAGATTGTCTTTCTAGAAAAATGGCTTTGAGGCCTGTACCTATTTCAATTATAGCAGAAAATTGAAAACATATTGTTGTGTTGATTTTTACCGTCGCGAATGTGTGTGATTGATGTGTTATTGTGCAAAATACTTTTGTTATATAACGTATAGCTTGTGTATGTTGTGATATGATATGCTGTGGGTAGCCGTATGGCATGAATCCTAGATGGTGGAATCGATTATGAAATATAGTCTTTTGACAAATATATGCATATTGTTTGTATGTGAAGAATGCATGAGGACATATTGTGAATATGTGTGCATTGCTTGATAAATGTGGTAATGATATTGAAGTGTAAATGCATATTGATTGTATGTGATATTGTGAATGCATGAGAATATATTGTGAATATGTGTGTATTGTTTGAAAAGGTAATGAGGTTGAATTATGAATACATATTTGTTGTATCCGATTATTGTGAATTAAGGCATGGGAGCATATTGTAAGATATGCGTGCATTGTTTGACAAATATGTTGATGAAAAGTATGAATACTTGATTATATGATATGTTGTGTGTGGAATCTTGTTTAATTCTTGAAGGGAGAAATTATGTGAATGCATGGGATTAAGACGTGTGATCGGTCTTAAGTGCATTTTGTTGTTGATTGCATATGCATCATTTAGTCAAGAGGCAATATTTGCTAGTTTCGTGGAGACTAGTGGCTTGTCCCAAACCTAGAAGGGTGGGTTTGAAAGCTTAGGGAATGGGCTTTTGTTGTTATCGGTCTAGAAGGGTGGACCCGGTTTAAGTGTAAAAACCGAAAAATGATAACAAGTGTTGGTACTATATGGCATGAGTTGCATTGAGTTGCATTGAGTCTCATGGAATGAATATATGATTGTTGTATGAAGTTATGCATAGGTGTATGTACATGACTTGTGTAATTGTGAACTATGGATATGTTTGATGATTGTCCATATTTGCCTATATATATATATATATATATATATATATATATATATATATATATATATATATATATATATATATATATATATATATATATATATATATATATATATATATATATATATATATATATATATATATATATATATATATATATATATATATATATATATATATATATATATATATATATATATATATATATATATATATATATATATATATATATATATATATATATATATATATATATATATATATATATATATATATATATATATATATATATATATATATATATATATGCTTTGTGAAGTATATGATGAGTTATGATGAAGTATGGTGAGAATGGTGGAATATGTGTATGAGCATTACTTGTGTAATTGAGAGTTGTGAATATGTGATCATTGTATGAAAGTATGCTTATGAACATGAATTGTTGATTTGAGAATTGTGAATTAGTGAGTAAACATAATATGTGTATGTTCATGTGGAATGTTGAGATTTATGGATACGTGCATGATGAATATGCTTGATGATTATCCATATTTGATTATATATATGTTGTATTGTACATGATGAGTTATAATGAATTGTGGTGAGAAAATGTGGAATATATATATTTTGTGCTTATGTATTTGTGTATATATAATTATATGCATTGTTATTATGATAATATTTCTCACCCTTCTGCTGGAATGATGTCCTACATGACATCGTGCAGGTATCAAGGAGTAGTATTGCTCGTAGTTACGAAGTCGCTTTTGGTGTAGCCGTTTAACGATTTAATTATGTTGGGTCGAGTCATGCTCTGGTCATGTAACACTGGGATCGCTTGGGTTGTGTTTAAGATATACATTATGTACTCTATAAACGTGTTTATATCCATTGGAATATTATGATGTTGGCCTTAGTGCCTAAGTGATGTTGTTTTATGTGATAAAAACAAATGTTTCTTTTATGAAAATTGTGGTATAATTGAATCCGCTGCTACATGCAAAGTGAAGTTTTGTAAAGCATAATTTTATATTGAAATAGTAATGAGCATGACAGTTGGTTTTGATATTTTGAAAGTTATGTGTAATGCCCTTTTGTAAATGCATGGAAATTTATTCTGATTATTCATATATTATCCGTGGGGTTTAGAAGGGTGTTACAGCTGCCATACAGGTCCATCACTATTTTCCACTTCTAATGCTATATGTATCCTCAAGCCTAGGTTTTGACTTATCTCTCAAAGAAACAACCACCCAACAGCACAACAGCAACATATAATAACAAAGTGAGGAAAATGTAAACATAATAATATACAAAATACAGCACACAAAATACACACACCCACAAACAAGCAAATAAGTGCTAGGATTGACTCTCATAGGGGATGGGAAAAGCTCCCCAGCAGAGTCGCCAGCTGTCGCATCGCTGCAAAGAGGGGCCGGCGGAAGACAGAAGATTCGCCATCATTCGTTATTTATCCCAAAGAAAGGGAAAGGAAATGATCGAAGAAAACCTAATAAAAATGGAATAAGATAGGTCATCGCAACCATATCTCGGGTTCGGGAGTCGGTTACGCAAGGGGGAGGTATTATCACCCCTCACGTCCATCGTACTCAACGGGATCCACACTTGTTGTCTAGTTTATGGGTGAAAAACAAACTATCTACGGCTGCTAACGCTAATAGAAGGAACTGAAAAGAATGGCAAGAACTGACTCGATAGAGCATCGCCGCCCTATGCCTATGTATTCCCTCGTGCAATGGGAAAGTCAAAGTCAACGTAGTTCGGGAAACTACGGGGGGATTGCTCGCCAAGACATCGCGTCTTGTGCCTATGTATGGGTTACTAAAGGTTTAGAACTACAGGCTAGTCTCAATTGCGCAGGAGCAAGAGAAGAGGACATTAGTCATTAGCGGGAAAGTCTCAATCACAGGGAAGCGAGAGAAACGAGTGACTAGTTGTTAGTGTACTCGCCGAGACATCGCGTCTTGTGCCTACATATTCGCATCTAGCATGAGAAATCAGAGCAGTTGTAGTTCAGCCAACTATGGAAAACGGTCTCGATTGCACGGAGGCGAGAGAAAAGGGGTTCTCGATTGCACGGGGGCAAGAGAGGGGATCTCAATCGCCAGGATGCGAGAGAAAGGAGTCTCGATCGCATGGGGGCGAGAGAAAAGAGTTTCGATCACACGGGGGAGAGAGAAAAGAGGAACTAGGCCAAGACACGCCTAAACGGGAAGGAACTCGGGACACACACACTAGAACCTAAGGCGTAGGAGCGAATGCGTCGCATATTGCCCAAAGGGTATACACTAAACACTCTAGACGAATGAGAGGAGGCCCCCCACTCATCATTTCCCACGTATCTATTACTTAGAACTCACAACGCTCGGCGGTTGATTAAAAGACTTGAATTAGAAAGATGTTACAGAACAGAGTGGTTCTGTTGACCCTTGAAATTGTGTGCAAGCTCCATTCCAATCTTCTCCTCTTTTGATCCTTGATGGTGCTTCGAATCGGGACCAATGTGACGCTAAACCGTCACAGCTCGACTTATAAGGGAATTCAAACTTTAAGAGGTTGCGTATTGATTTCCGTGCTATGGACAAGATAGAGAAACGATATTGAGGATCGTTCTCCAATTGAATCATGTCGCACGAACCAAAACAGAAGTGGGATCTCGTCTTGCGGACACAAGACTTCATCCTTCACGGAAAGTCAAAATAAAATCAAGAGATGAAGAGAAATGAGGAGAGAAAGAAGAGGTCTCGGATCCAACATTATTCATCAATAATTTGACTGGTAATGAATTACGGAAGTGTCGTCATCAACCAAAAACAGATGAAATGACATAAAGTCGAAAATGAGAAAGAGGAGAGCAAGTCGATCTCAGATCCATCGTTTCTCATCAATAAATTGGCAGAAAAACAATAGAGGTCTCGTCATCAACCAAAACAGATGAAAATGGGACGAAATGCCCAATAACAAAAGAGAAATGGAATTTAACTCTAAAAATATAAACTCTAAAACTATAATATATACTTATGAATCTCTAAAAGAAAATCTATTAAAACTTAGAATATATATAAAATAAATTCTAAAGAAAAGAAGTTAGAAAATAAATATATAAAACTAAAATATACTATAGTCTAATAATAAAAATATGTCTTTTAAAACTAAAATACAATATTCCAACTAGATAGAAAATAAGAAAATAAAAAAGGTATTTACAATTTATTTTTAAAAAAACAAGACAGGGGGTTGGGAAATGAAAACGGAGGTAACGAGTAAACCAAAAAAATGGATGAAGGCCAGCAAATGCATAGGCCCATCCCATTTGATAAAAAAACTCAGTATCCTCATGATACTTCACTCTATGCACATCACCAGCAGGAGTAAACAAATAATCACCAACCGTTAGATCATATCTCTCCTCCTTCGTCAAATTCCAAACACTCTTCTTCCCTTCCAACACCACCAAACCGTGCCTCAAACGTGCGATGGTGCGCTGGCTCCACGCTCCAGGCTTTGAACCTCACGAACGTTGATGTCGGCGTATCTCTAACAATTATCATTGATCCTCCGGAGAAAGCAATCACGTTTGCGTTTTTGAAGGATCGGGCGTTGACGGCGGTTTTCGGTTGTTGTGAAGAAGGTTGGTTTTGATGGAGTTGAGGGTTTTATTGGAGGTCCGTGAAAGGTATTTGGAGGTTCGAATGGTTTCTGGTGATGGTGTTCTGGTTTTTAGAAGAAGAAAACGGAAGGTTTGGTGTGATTTCGTGAGGGTTTGCGAAATGGGGGTTTCGTTGGTGTACGAATCTGGGTTCGATGAAGCTCGAAGGTTATGGAGTTTCAGTGGTGGGTTTCGAATGGGTTTTTGGTCGGAGGGGAGGGATAGTTTGGAGGTTGTTAGTTTGTTGTTGGAATCTGAAGAAGGTGAGTTAGAAGGATGGTGACAATGGTTGTGATTGTAAATCCGGGTTACAGATGAAGAACGGGGGAGGGTTGAAGGTTTTGCATTCGTCGAAAATGGAGGATCCAATGTTGGAGATTTCGGGTCAGTTTTCGAGAGAAACCAGATCCGTTTCTGATTTTGTGACATCCGTATACGGCATGTTGGAAAATTAGTGTGAGCTCAATTACTCGAACTGTCGGAGATTGTGATTTGGTTCTTCTGCTACTGGTTTTTTGGAGTTGAAGCTTTGCGGTGTTCTTGATGCAGATGGCGGAATCTGGGTTGAAGCTTCGTTCGTTTGGAAATGGTGGATGGGTTTCGAAGATTGAGGTTGAAGGTGTTTATTATTTCAGTTCTGGGTTGGTTTTGGTGTTCAGTAGATGGAAGTGGAAGTTAAATGATGAAGATGAAGGTTGGGTTGAGTTTACGTTGGTTGAAAGAAGATGAGGTTGGAAGATAGCTCTGCGTTTGGGTTGATGAAAAGAGGGTTTATCGAAGTGATGATGATGAATGTTCGATGGATGAAAGTGGAAGGATATGGTGGTGAGGTTCGAGCTCATTGATGTTGTTGGGTTTGTGATGAAGCTTGAAGGCTATGGAGGAAAGTTTGTTGAATTTCTGGGTATTTGTTTGTTGTTGTGGTATTGTTGCAGGTTTGTTGAAGAGTTGGAGTGAGTGTGGTTTATGTTGGAGAATGATGATGTTCTGGAAATGGTTCTTGAAGGTGATGAAGGTGAGACGAAGAAGGGAGGCGGACTGTTTAGGGTTTTGCTGAGTTTGGGGATGACACTCTAGCGGCGGCTACAGTGCTAGGGTTGAATGGAAGGGATGATCCACAGTGCCCTATATACTGGGCGTATGACACGTGGCTGTTGATGAAACTTGGTTAACTGTTAATTAAATAGAATAAAGCTGATAATGATGACGACTAAACTGATGATTAACGTTAACTCCAAAAAACCATATACTAATTAAATGTTGACTATGATTAAATAAAACTAATATTTTAAACAAAACTTCAATTAATGAAAATAAATCTAAAACTAATATTAATTTAATCTAATTAAATGAAACTAATAATAAAAATAATAATCCTAGTTAACAAACCTATTATTAAAAAACAACTAATAAAAATATTTTATAAAAATTGATAATAAATCTATTTAAATCTCTAAAACTAATTAATAAACTAACAAATAAAACCTATGTTATAAAATTCTAAATAAAAAACAATTCTAACCATTTAAAAAAAACAATATTAAAAATCCTATTTAAATTATTTCTTAAATAAAGTTCTAAAACAAATATTCTAAAAAAAAAAATTAAAAGAAAAGGGCTATAATAAAAACTGTTTTAAATAATTAAATAAAGCAAAAACAATAATAAAAATGAAAAATGTCATGGAAAAACGGGTGAGCACCGAAATGCGCCAAATTATCGACACAGGTTGAATCATTAAGAAGAGAGCGACTATCGCTCGATTTCGACACTAAACTTCTCGTTTGAATAATTTGAATCGCCTGAAACACGAGCAAATCGGCTAAAATCCTGATAAATTCAATTTGGCTGATAACTCGGACAAAATGCGACCTAAATGATATGCAGATGAGAACGAAACAAAAGTCAGTCAAAGTCGGAAAACCGGTGGGCAAATTTTAGGGTGCAACAACTCCGACACGAAGCCTCATAACATGGTCCTTTTGAATTATGAAGGAAAGGTGGGGACAACCATGGGAGTCATTCAAGTATACTTGACCGTTAGCATAATTACTAGGCCAACAATGTTTATGGTAATTGCATCTAAGGGGAATTACAATCTACTCCTTAGAAGGGAGTTGATACATGGAATAGGTGAAGTACCTTCGCCACTTTACCAAAGGATATCCATCTGGAGAAGTGATGGAATTGTCGAAAATATTAAGGCAGACCAAAGCTTTTACATGGCTGAGGTTAACCAAGTAAATAGGCAACATTTTAATAAAAATTTAGCCCACATAACACCTTGTAACCCAACAAGTTTCAATTTTACACCTGCGGATAACGCCTTCTGTTCGTTGTACCTACATCCGACACACAGATTTCAGTGGGACAGGGAAGTGATACGTGAAGAAAACTTTATCTTTGGAACAAATGGAATCCAACCTACGGGTTGGGTAGTGAATTCATGGACTATGTTTGAATCACAAGCACTGAGGAAGCTTGCGCCTTATATAGCTGAAAATATATTAAAAGCGGCCTTAGAGGCTCATATAAAATATATGGTTGTCAAAGCCAAAGTTGAAGAAAAACACTTCGAAGGTCCAGGGAAGGATTTCGATCCAGAGCCACCCGAAAAAGATTGAATTGAAGTGGAAAGCCAAAGGCTAGATGCCATCTATGGTTATGAGCCTTTGGGTTTTAAGAAGGATCTGCTAGCAACTAATATATAAATGCTGGCATAAGATCCTTTGGAAGAAGTCGACCTGGAATATGGGACAAAGAAAAATCCAACCTACATTAGCGCCAACGTTCACCCAAAGCTCAAAGTCAACGTAATTCAACTGCTGAAGGAGTTCAGAGACTACTTCGTGTGGGATTACAATGAAATTCCTGGTTTGAGTAGAGAGTTGGTCGAACTGAGGTTGCCGATAAAGCCTGGTAAGAAGCCCATCAAGCACACTCCAAGGCATTTTGCACCTGAGGTTCTCTCGAAAATTAAAAAGGAGGTCGAAAGACATCTGAGGTGAAAATTCATCTGTGCGACCAGGTATGTCGAGTGGATTTCTAATGTGGTTCCAATTATTTAAAAAAATGGAACTTTAAGGGTTTGTATAGATTTTAGAGATTTAAATACTGCAACCCCAAAGGATGAGTATCCAACGCCTGTGGAGGAAAAGATAGTAGATTCTGATGCAGGCCATGAGTATTTAATTATGCTCGATGTATATTCTGGATATAATGAGATTTTTATTGCTAAAGAGGATGTATCAAAAACAACCCCTCGATGCCCTGGAACCTTAGACACTTTCGAATGGGAAGTAATTCCCTTTGGCCTAAAAAATGTTGAAGTGTGCTTTTTGTGTGCAGGCGAGGGATTTCCTAGGTTTCGTGGTCCATAAAAATGGAATAGAGATAATAAGAACAAGACCAAGGCCATCATAGAGGCGAAAGCACCTTCGACAAAGCAAGAGTTGCAGTCTTTGCTAGGGAAGATCAATTTCCTAAGGAGATTCATTTCCAATCTAAGTGGCAAGACTTAAACCTTCTCACCTTTACTTCGACTCAAGCAAGAAGGTTTTGAGTGGGGACAAGCGCAACAAGAAGCGTTCGACAAAATTAAAGAATACCTTTCCCACCCTTCAATGCTGGCACCTCCTTGTAGAAATAGGAGTATAAGATTATACATAGTTGCGTCAAACAAGACTTTAGGGAGAATGTTAGCTCAAGAGGATGAGAATTACGTAGAAAGAGCCATTTATTACCTTAGTAGAGTCTTGAATGATGCAGAGACTAGATATAGTATAGTCGAAAAATTGTGTCTTCGTCTATACTTTTCTTGTACAAAATTAAAGCGTTATATAAAACCAGTTGAAGTTTATGTTTCTTCTTTTTTCGATGTTATTAAATATATGCTTTCTAAACCTATTTTGCACAGTCGAATTGGTAAATGGGCATTAGCCTTAACAAGATATTCTTTAACTTATATGCCTTTAAAGGATGTTAAAGGACAAGTGGTAGTCGGCTTTATAGTCGACCATTCTATAGTCGAAAACTCCCATAACTTTGTGGAGCTTGAACCATGGAAGTTATATTTCGACGGTTCTAGTCATAAGGATGGAACGGGAGTAGGAGTATTGGTTATTTCTCCTAACAAAATTCTAATAAAATTCAAGTATAAGGTCGAAGGACTTTGTTCAAACAACGAAGCTGAATATGAAGCTTTAATTGCTGAACTTGAAATATTGTTGGAATTAGGGGAAACTCGAGTCAAAATAATGGGAGACTCAGAGTTGGTAATAAAGCAAATTATAAAGGAATATAAATGTGTCAAGGAAAATCTTATCATGTACTTTGTGATAGACAATAGGTTGTCACAAAGATTTAAAATGGTAAGCATTCAACACGTACCTCGACTTGAGAATCAAGAGGGCAATGATTTGGCCCAGATTGCTTTAGGGTACAAAATTTTGAAGGAAAAGTTACAAGATGCAATCGAAGTCAGAGGAAGAGTTGTATCAACTAAACTACCTCCAACATATTTGGAAATAATGAAGGTAGGATATGCTGATGAAGAAAGCTTTGAAATATTGGTGATAGATAGTTTGGTAGGCGAAGATTGGAGGAAGCCAATAATAAATTACTTGTAGGATCCAAAAGCTTCCATCTAATGAAAAGTTAAATATCGTGCCTTAAGCTATGTTCTGATGGGGAATGAATTATTCAAAAAGACGCCTGAAGGTGTCTTACTCAAACGCGTCAACGAATCTGAGGCATATTTGTCTCTTTCGAATGTCCATGGTGAGGCATGTGAAGCACATCAAGTAGGCCATAAGATGACATGGTTATTATTTTGACAATGAATGTATTGGCCTACAATGCTTAAAGATTGTATTAAATTTGCCAAAGGATGTCAAGAATGCCAAATACATGCAGGTATTCAACATGTTCCTACAAGCGAACTACACTCCATAGTAAAGCCTTGGCCCTTCAGAAGTTGGGCTTTGGATTTAGTTGGTGAAATTCGACCAGCATCATCCAAGAGTCAGAAATACATTTTAGTGGGAATAGATTATTTCACTAAATGGATTGAGGTTATACCACTGGTAAATATGGATCAGGATGCAGTGATTGAATTCATCCAGAAGCACATTATTTACAGGTTTGGAATCCCAAAAACTATTACAACAGATCAGGGTTCAACCTTTACTGGTCAAAAAATGCAAGAACTTGATAAAGAAATGGGGTTCAAACTTTTAATATCCACACCTTATTATGCTCAAGCTAATGGTCAAGTCGAAGCAGCAAATAAAGTGGTGATTAGGCTATTTAAGAAGCATGTGGGGAAGAAGCCAAGAAATTGGCATAAGACATTGGACCACGTTTTGTGGGCTTGTCGAACCTCCCCTAAAGATGCTACAAATGCTACACCTTTTCGACTAACATATGGTCATGATGTTATGTTACCAGTCGAAATCTATCTACAGTCAATCAAAATTCAGAGACACCATGAGATCCCATCTGATTCCTATTGGAATATGATGTTGGACGAACTAGTTGACTTGGATGAAGAAAGACTAGGTGCCTTAGAATTATTAAAAAGGCAAAAGAAAATAGTGGAAAAGTCATATAATAAAAAGGTGAAAGTTAAGATATTTTCGACTGGAGATTTAGTTTCGAAAGTGATTTTACCCATGGATCAGAGAGATAGAACTCTAGGCAAGTGTCCCCTAAGTGGGAAGGTCCTTTTCAAGTTATTAAATTCTTTTTGAATGGCGCATATGAAATCGAAGAGTTAAATGAAGATAGAAGAATCTTGAAGGTAAATGGTAAATATTTAAAGAAATATAAGCCTATACTTCAAGAAATAAAGATAAATAAGGAATAATTCACACAAAAAGGGTCGAAGCCAAAATGGGAATAAATGAAATTGCCAAAATGGCTTAATCATTACATAAAATGCCACATATGGGCTCAACATTAATACAGCGAAAGGATCAAGTTCATTGGTTACAAGAAGATTAAAAAGGAAGAGAGTCTTTCATATTTTGATACTTTGACCTTTGAAGCGTCAAACATCGTTCGCATACAATCTTGCTGTTCGAAAGCTCTTCAATCTCCTTCCCAAGCTTCTTAGGTCTCTTGACATGGTGCACACCAACCTCAAGTTCTTTGGCCACTTTGTCATGATCAAACTTGAGAAGTTCAAATTTGAGTTTCTTGGCTTGAGAAATCTTGGTTTGCAGCTCTTTGATCTGTTATTCCCACTCTTCAACATTTTTGTCACAGGTTTCAATCTCCTTCTTATTCTGTTCTGAACTCTTTCGCAATTCGATAGCTTTGGTAGTAGACTCAGTGGTTGCATCTCATTCATCTAGTTAGGTTTTTGATTTGTTTTGTATCCTATTTGATAAATTTTTGAGGCGATTGAAATCAGCAACAACAAGGTTAATTAGTGAGCCCAATTCTACTATAGCATCTACAACATCTGGGGAAGCTTCCAAGACATTGACTTGTTTTAAGAGTTTCTTGACCCCAAAGCACGCATAAGTGTAATTCTTTAGAATGTGAAATAAGTCAACATTAAATGCCTTTTCTTTAATTTGAGAGAGCATGTCATCTTCAGGCTTGTTGGCAGACTAATCACCCGACGGAGTCGAAGTGCTAGTGCTTTTGCCTGTCCAGGTATATCTGGAGCTAATCATAAATTTCAGATATTCAAAGGGTCTCTGCACCTTAACTGACTCTAGCTCTTCATGTGAGAGATTGGTGGAGGTTGAGTCACTTAAGGTGTAGAAAAATTTGGGAGTTGTCCAATATATGCTCAGTTAATGGCAATCACTCGAGCAAGAAATCAGTGGGATCAGGGGGAACGCCACACACGAATACTTGGAGCAAGTTATTCTGGATAACAAGTTTATTAGATCAAGATCTTTAGGGATGTTTTATTGTGTTAGCATTTTAGTGCCTGCATCATCAGAGGGAATTATTGTGTTATAGTTCTTTGTAATCAAAACACTAAAATGATTTTATCATCATAGTGGAATATTGTGATTATGTTTCAATGGCATCACCCGTTCAAGAGTACGCATGTAGGCAAAGCGAGGGTGAATGCTGAAGCATTATATATGTCTATGTATCTTTCCCTTTCCATATCCTTTTACTTTTAAGCATTCATTCATTCATATTTGATGTCGCATATTTCTAAGATTGCATTGATTGTATACCATATATTTTAGACCATGCACTACTATAAAAATTGCTTTTAACATCGGACGTGAAATGCATTTTACCTCGGCTGCAGTAGAGAGGTAACGAATGGCGTCATGAAAAGTAACGGCTTGTCACTTTGGTTTTTTAAACACCTAGAGGTATATTAATTTGCACATGGGTTCGAACTCCAGCATTAACATTTTTATTATTTATAAAACTAAAGCCTCATACATCTCGACTTACAATAAAATTGAGGGGTAAGATAGATTCTTTTTTTAATTGAAATTTGTTACATTGTTTACTCATAAAATAAATAAAAATAATTTGCTTACAAATTACAATGTTTACCCAGAATATTATATTATTTACACAGAATATTAAAATAAAAATTAATTTATCTCTGAATATCATATGTTGGATCTTCGACTCCTTGATATTTGGGAAAGATCAAATGATTCACCTTGCAAGTATTTGTTTATAATATAAAACAAACAAAAAATGGTTATAAAAAAAGGGTTAGAAAAATAAATGATTTTCTGCGCAAATGAATATTTTTAAAACACAAACTTTAAACCAAGATAATTTTCGGCACTTGCAATTCATCATAGAGAACTCTTAATGGAAAAAGTTAAAGTGGATTATGTAGATAGTTTTAAGCGCTACATGATGTTTCTTTATCACTAATAAATGTAAAAAGGCCTTTATAATGGAAAAATTTTAAGTTTCACGCCGATCGCTAATGGTAGTGTCTTGAGCGTTGATAATCATGAAATACACGACAAAGATTTGTTTAAGGACGATAATCAATATCTAAAATTTTCACGCTAATTTTCCCCTCGATTTTGTTAAAAATTGATGTGAACATGATTTTTTTTTTTAAAATTACATTGTTTACACAGAATATTAAAAAACAATAATACATTAAAACAAGAATTTTGGTGTAAGGAGTTATCTGTTTCAAATATTGTACGTATCCAATTTAAAGGAGTTATTTGTTCCTAGCATTGAATGCATCCAACTTCTAAAGGAATTACATGTTCCAACATTGAAAAAATATTTTTCTACACTTGCAATCCATCATAGAGAAATTTTATAATCTTATAAATACAACAACAACAACAACAACAACAATAACATCAACACCATTTTGTGAGATGGATCTCAAAAGCATGATGCGTTCGAATTTGGAGCCGCTACATGTAAGTTAGGATTAATGTAAAAATATGTTTAAAGAGTACTTTTATAGTAAAATATAATTATCTTATCCCACGGTTATTAAAGAAACTGACGAAATATATCATTTAGTTACCAAAAAAATTATATAATAAAAAAAGGTTCATGAAATATTTTTCCCTCAGATATTTTGAATAACCGAGATAATAATTTGATTGTCCCATCGGTTTTTAACAATACCGAGGTAATATGTGGTTTATATTTCTTTTAAAAATCATGGTGCGCATTGGAATCATATTAAAAAATCTAACAGATCTTTTGGATTTTCAAGGATGTGTTTGAGCTTCTATGATTGTTTCACTTCCTATTCTCCACTTTATTTAAACAGTATTCTTAGTTTGAATGTCTCATTTACAACTCTATGGGTCTTCAAACCTAGTTTCAAAGTCTTTTCTTTTATTTAAAAATGTCTACAACAACCTTAGATAAAAATCTTTTGTTCGTTATCAATGAATAGTTTGTTGATTTCAATGATTTGAAAGACAGAGGTTTTGATCTAAGGAAAACTATTCTCAAACAAAAGTTTAATGGTTACTTTGACATTCTTCATGGACTCATCTACATTAATCGCGTTAAATAGTTTTTGTTAAATGCCTCCATTGGGCCATTTGGTCATGGTGATGAGTCAATCTAGTCATATATCAATGGCTCTCCTATCATAATTACTCAGTCACTTATTGCACATACAATAAAATGTGAAGAGGAAGATTGTTGTGTTGAACATTATAAATTCAACAATGCCTACTCAGATCACCTTCTCCTAATTTATGCCAACAACGATAATCTCAACAGTCCTGCTACTCTAAGACCAATTGGAAAAGTTTTGTATCAACTGCTAGTGTCAAATCTTCGTCAAAGAGAGAAACAACTGGAAAGACTTACTTAGGATGACAAGCATATCTTGTTATTCCTTACCAAGAACATCAAAGTTAATCTTCATCTTACCATTTTTAACTTTTTAAAGGAAATGATAATCATCTCTAGGGAGGAAATGACTTTCCTCATACCATATGGAAGAGTTATTTCTGAACTTTCCTCTCAATTAGAGATAGTAAATAGTGCCATTTCATGGTAACCTCGTGTGCCATTTCACATGGCATTGATTCATTGAGATGCTTCCAAGCTCTTGTTTTATGTTTTACTTCTACATTAATATTGACATTTTGATAATTGATTCATTATATGTCACAAAAATTTTTCCAGTGAACAGACTTGGATTTTGAAACTGTCATATGCATTGCATTTAATATATCTTTTATGCAGAACAACTTGTTTTACTTGCGAGTAAGCGCATGCAGCAGGAAAGTTTCCTACAGTGGGAAGTCTGATCAGGATAGAATGCAGAATGTCTGAATGTTTCGCGAGCCGGGGCAGGATATATCAATTAATCCCCAGTGGGAGTCAGCCATCCAAGAATCAGTTAATCTGGGGCAATTAGGTCGAGATTTGGCAGATCTCTCGCAACTAGGGGCTTTGCTTCACGAATCGACCGATCAGGGGCAAAAGACTATTGTAAGACCGGGGCAGGTCACCCTAAGAACAAAAGATTTTGTTGGGACACCCTTTTGGGGTTTGACGTGCAGAAACAGTTCATATCTAACCGTTAGGGTACAGAAATCGAAGAGTCTTTATCAGGAAGTTGGTTCCGTTTCAGGGGCAAGGTATTGTGAGGTAGAACCATGGCTAGCTTTTCCTTTCAAGACGAAGTGTTCAGACTGGGGCATGTGGGTATTTGTGGGGCAAATTTCCGAGAAGGTGGATGGAACTCATGTTTCCTCAGATGAAATCTCTTGATGAAGAGCCTGATTTCAGTTGATGTCACTCCTCGGCTAGTCGCAGCCTATCCCCAGAGAGTTGAAATGACGTTATCCCTTACCGAATGAGGGATTATTTTCCCCAAAAGAGTATCCTCATGGAAGTTGTCCACAGGATATCCCCAGCAAGGCAAAATCAGTGTCCCATGCAGAGGTTATACTCCTCAGAGAGTCGAGTATGTGCACGTTCAATCCCCATCTGGGAGGATTTCCATGGCGCATAACCAAGTCTTAGTAGATTCAGAAGGATTATCCCCACCGAGGATGGTTTTCTTTCTCCCCGCAGGTCGTCGTGCTATCATCAGGATGATTATCCCCAGCAGAGTGGTAATTTCAAGTTTGTAAACTGTACCCAGACAGTTGTCTCCCAGAAGGGTCGCTTCTTCCCCCAGCTGAGTTAATTTTCCCAGCAGGTGTTGTTTTTTCCTCCCAGCGGAAATCGATGTGTAATCTCTCCCCGACAGAGTTGGTTGTATTTCCGGCATTTATTCTGCCAGAATACTTTGCGATATCCGTTCATCCCCAACAGGGTGGTATTTGTCCTCAACAGCCGTGTTGAAGCAAGCTTGTCAGAGTTTCCCCAACAGCGTGAACCTGCATTTGCATTTGCATACATTATCATGTTTGCATCTACCCAAAAAAACGCGTAGCATTTCCATGCCATATAGAGCATTACGCCATTGCCAAACATACGCATTTTGAAACATAAATCAGGTTGGTTAACCTTTTGCTTTTTAGGTGTGTTTCTCAGTAGGAGTATGAAGTTACAACTCAGATTTATTACCAGACGACCGAGGTCTCGCCGTGAGACGTATGATGATGCAGTTCTTGTTATCATTCCCCACAGAGTTACTGATTGAAGTTTCTCTTATCCGACCAGCGGAGTGTTTTCTTCAGGATTGCTGTCGCGGCAGCATTTCAGGGTTACATGAATCAAGATTTCAGAAGTGGTCACTTGGTGTCGAAATGGGTGTCGGGCAGTTATTTTCAGAATATCCCCAGTGGAGTTAGCTACTACTAAGAACAGGCTAGGAAGCTATATCCGGTGTTATATTTTCCCGTAAGAATCAGGCGGAAGAACTTTCCTGTAAGTATCAGGCAGATGTGTTATGTTTTCCCGTAAGAATCAGGCGAATGAACTTTCCTGTAAGTATCAGGCAGATGTGTTATGTTTTCCCGTAAGAATCAGGCGGATGAACTTTCCTGTAAGTATCAGGCAGATGTGTTATGTTTTCCCGTAAGAATCAGGCGGATGAACTTTCCTGTAAGTATCAGGCAGATGTGTTATGTTTTCCCGTAAGAATCAGGCGGATGAACTTTCCTGTAAGTATCAGGAAGATGTGTTATGTTTTCCCGTAAGAATCAGGCGGATGAACTTTCCTGTATGAACCAGGCAGATGTGTTATGTTTTCCCGTATGAATCAGGCGGATGAACTTTCCTGTAAGAACCAGGAAGATGTGTTTTCCCGTATGAAGCAGGCGGATGAACTTTCTTGTATGAACCAGGCAGATGTGTTATGTTTTCCCGTATGAAGCAGGCGGATGAACTTTCCTGTATGAACCAGGCAGATGTGTTATGTTTTCCCGTATGAAGCAGGCGGATGAACTTTCCTGTATGAACCAGGCAGATGTGATATGTTTTCCCGTATGAAGCAGGCGGATAAACTTTCCTGTATGAACCAGGCAGATGTGTTATGTTTTCCCGTATGAAGCAGGCATATGAACTTTCCTGTATGAACCAGACAGATGTGTTATGTTTTCCCGTAAGAAGCAGGCGGATGAACTTTCCTGTAAGTATCAGGCAGATGTGTTATGTTTTCCCGTATGAAACAGGCGGACGACTTTCCTGTATGAATCAGGCAGATGACTTTTCCCGTATGAAGCAGGCGGATGAATTTTCCGGTATCCAGATAGATAATTCCCCCCGTGATAGACAGAGTATGTGAGTTGTGTTCCGATATGTGACAAAAGTATTTTCCCCAAGGGAGTCGCCGTGATTTCCTCGTGTTAATGTCCCTAGTAGAGTCCTCTTCAGAGTCGTTTTTGGGTTGGGACCAACGGAGTTGGCTACTGCAGAGGTAGGTAGAGAAACGGTATTCAGATAATTTTCCCGTATGAAACAGGCGGAAGAATGTTCCTGTAATCAGGCAGATGACTTTTCCCGTATGAAGTAGACGGATGGGGTTTCCTGTGGATAGGCAGATGAGTTCCCTGTGATTAAACAGAAATGTTTCCCCAGCGAAAGCGCCGAAAGTTTTCCGTAATGTGAAGTCCTGACGTGGACAAGATTGATTACTCTTCAGGGACCATTTATCCCCCAGCAGATGTCTTCCTTCGGGTTGACGAAATGTGAGACCTGACATGGACAGATTTGCATTTATTCGTGATTTGACGAAATTTGTGTCCCGATGTGGATAAGGTTACTCCTGTGACGACAGAATCTCTAATCATGTTGACGAATTGGTTCCTCTTCTGGTATTGACGAGGTGAGCCCAATGGTGGACGAAGGTGTTTGCGAAGATAGTTCAATACCTGTGGCGTCACACAGGTGGTTGAGGTTGAAATCAAAATTGTATCAGAAAATTGACTAGTTGTTGCCGTAACAACCAGATTCAGTTCGTTGGACGTTGCTTCCCAAGCAGTTTTTCAGTTTATCTCCACGGTTGGCAAATTTCAGGGTTTCTTTGGTATTCAACCGTCTCGTACCTCGAATGTTTGAAGGTCGTTCGCTCTTCACCCAGTCGGGGCCAAGCCGTTTAAATAGGGGCAGCTGTTGCACCCTAAAATTTGACCAACCGGTCCCCATATCTGGTTTATGTTTTGACGCATTGTGCATTCGCATTCGCATACCGCATACATTGCATTTTCTCAATCAGATTGATTTTATTGGGATTACAGCCTCCCCTGGCGCTTCAGGCATGTCAGGTCAATACGAGGTTTTAGTTTGGGAATTTTGTGCCTACCCCGGTGTTTTCAGCTCTCGCTGTTGTCTTTGAGGACCTTTTGGTGTCCGGCTTTTACCGTCTATTTTGTTATGGTTGCGTAATTGTTCTCTAATCGATTTAATCGGCTTCTTGGCATTTTTAGATTTTTTTTCCTTTTATTTTCTAGATTTTAATGGATTTTAATAGTTTTTTTAATAGTTATTTGAGTTTTTTTAGATATTAAATAGGTTTTTTTTCTTTTAATAGAATTAATATAGAATAATAGTTTTAATAGATTTTTAGCATATTAGATATTAGTTCTTTTATTATTAAATAGAATAGTATAGATTTAAATAGGTTTTTAGTATTTTTTAAATAGAATTTTAAATAGTTTTTAATAGATATTAATAGATTAATAGAATTTAGATAGATTTTATTTTTAGGTTTTATTAAGTAGATGTTAAATAGATATTAGGTTCAGTTTAATATAGTTCTGATAGTCTTATTAATGATTTGCTAGATTTTAAGTAGGTTTTATATAGATATTAATTAGATAGACATTAATTAGATTAGTGTTTAGTTTTAATTAGGATTTATTTTGGTTTAATCATTAGCTTATTAGTCAGCTTTTATTAATTAGGTTAGTTAATAGTTTTAATTAGGCTTTATTAATTTTTTCGTTTACAATTAGCATTTAATCAGTATTAAGTCTGAGTCTTAATCATAGTGGGCCAGAGGTCCAAATTTCGTGGGCCCAATTTCCGCCAGATGTCTGCATATAAAGCTTCCCACGCGTCCATGTCTCTCTCTTCCACTTCACAAATTCTGCCAGCTCAATTTCCACTATCTTCCCTCTCTCTCCCACGTGTCCCTCTCTGACTCCACCCTCCCATGCGTGTCTACCTATCTCCTCCACCACCAAGCCACGTGTCCCACTCATTCTCTCCCATCGCTGCATGATTGCCACGCGTACCACCGGACCTTCCCTCCCGCTGGCCATGCAATCCCCCACCGGAGAACCGTAACTGCTCACCGGTGTGGTGTGATGTTTTGAAAATTTATGTGACACCCTTTTGTGAAATGCATGATAATTACTCTGATCTATTTATATTTATTCTGCGGGGTTAGAAGGGTGTTACATTAGTGGTATCAGAGCAGGTCGGTCCGTCCGGCCAAGTTGTCTAATGTTGTTGTTCCCTGGTATGCGGCATGTGTGTGAAAACACTGCCGGTACATGTTTGTTGCCTAGCCTTTGTCTGCAGAAGTAAGAAGGATTCAAGTGGGGGAGAAACTTGTGTTTCTCCGGAATGCTGCAAGTGTGGAGTTGTAGCTCAGTGGAAAGTTGAACGCTCTTCTAGTTTGGTAAAGATGGTTTGTACCCTATCATGATTTTCGACTGTCTATTGACAAATTGAGGAACTGATCACCCTTAATCTCTTGTTGATAGTAGTTGGGATTATGTGGAGGGGATAGACGTGTCTTGCAAGCTTAGATGGTGTGAGCAGTGAACTAGTTGAGTAAGCTAGGTGCTTAAGAATTGTTTGGATGAGTCGGTAATGTAAGAAGGTGTAGAGATGTGCATTTTGATTGGAATTTTCGAGAGAGTCGTCAACGACTCGTGTGTTGATTATTGCCGAACCAGACGGGACTCGTTGTGGTGTTTGGAGAGGCTTTATTGATATGATTGGGAGATATGTAAAAGGTAATTTCTGCGAGTTAGTTATGTTTTAAGGCAACTAGAAGTACGTAAGAAGAATTATCTGACCAGTGTTCTAGAGTTGGTTCCTGTTGTAGTTGTGCCGGAGTTGGAGGTCGAAATCGTTTAATCTGAGATTTTGTGAGGAATTGACGTTTTTACGAACGAGAGTCGAATTAGATTGCGTAGTTGTGTCGGGTGATGTTAATTCGTGATTGAGCATGCTTGTTTTATCAAATTTGGTTGATTTTGTAAGTTTTGGCATTTTTGGAGATTTGAAGGTTTAAGAGTCGGATTGGAATCGGACGTCGTAGAAATTATGTTTGATGGTCCTAATTCAATGCTATATGTTAGGGGAGTATGAGTATGTGTTTGTTTCGAAGAAATGAATTGAATCGGTCGAATTTTCGGGTAAAAATGCAGAATTCCCGTAGCAGATTTTGGGCAAAATTCTGGTTTTTCGGGAAACTTCGAAAATTCATAACTCTTGAACCGTATGTCAGTTTTGACCCTCGTTCGAAGTGTTGAGAAGCTAACGAGATGCTCTTTCTAGGAAAAATGGTTTTAATGTCAGTGGATGATCCAATAATAGCAGAATATTTGAAATGCGTCATTTTTGCAATTTTACCGTTGTGAACGGATTTGATTGATGTGTTATCATACTGTATGTTTTCGGTATATGACGTGGTAGCTAATGCTTTGATTTGAAAACCTTGCATATACCGATGTTGATGGTAAAAGAGTTAGAACTGATTGGGCAATTTTGTGATGTGAGCTTGGGTTGTGAAGAGACTTCTTATGGAGTTAAGCGTAGTATGTTGAAACTTACTAGTGGCATTCTTGACGAGATAAGAGAAGGTCAAAAATCTGGTTTGAGTTGGTAGATTAGTTGAAGTTGATGAATCAAATTCGAAGAGTTGATTTTCGGATTGACGAGAATGATATTATGAGGTCTCGGGATAGAGTTTATGTTCCGGATCTGGATGGATTGAAAAAGAGTATTCTTGAGGAAGGACATCGTAGCAGATTGAGTATTCATCCGGGTGCTACTAAGATGTATCAAGATTTGAGGAAGATATTTTGGTGGCCTCGTATGAAGAAGGACATTGCCGAATTTGTGTATTCTTGTTTGACTTTCCAAAAGTCGAAGATTGAGCATCAGAAACCGTCGGGTTTGATGCAACCGTTGTTTATGCCTGAGTGGAAATGGGATAACATTTCTATGGATTTTGTGTCTGGATTACCGAGGACGTCGGGTAATATCGAAGCTATTTGGGTTATCGTGGATAGATTGACTAAATCTGCTCACTTTATTCCTATGCGAATGGATTATCCGTTAGAGAAATTGGCAACGCTATACATCGAGAGGATTGAGATAGTTCAGCAGACTATGGACAAGATTAAGATGATTCAAGAAAAGATGAAAATTTCTCAAAGTCGTCAGAAGAGTTATCATGACAAGAGGAGGAAGACACTTGAATTTCAAGAGGGAGATCATGTATTTCTTCGAGTCACTCCGATGACTGGTGTTGGTAGGGCATTGAAGTCGCGTAAGTTGACGCCGCGTTTCATTGGTCCTTATCAGATTTTGCAGAGGATAGGAGAAGTGGCCTATCGTGTGGCTTTACCGCCGTCGCTTGCTAATCTTCATGATGTGTTCCATGTATCTCAGTTGAGGAAATACATTGCGGATCCGTCTCATGTAGTCCAAGTAGATGATGTACAGGTAAGAGATAATTTGACTGTGGAGACATCACCTATACGGATAGAGGATCGGAAGTTGAAGCAACTTCGAGGCAAAGAGATTTCTTTAGTGAAGGTCGCTTGGGGAGGACCGGCTGGTGGAAACGTGACTTGGGAGCTTGAGAGTCAGATGCGTGAGTCTTACCCCGAGTTATTCGTTTGAGGTAATTTTCGAGGGCGAAAATCTTTTAAGTGGGGGAGGGTTGTAACACCCCAATTTTTAGTAATTATTAATTTAATTTAATTAATTGATTAATTAAATAATTTTGTGCCTAATTGAATTAACTAAATTATTTGATTTATTTGAATTAATTAATTTATTAAATTTATATAAATTATTTGAGTTGGTTTAATTAATTAATTTATTGGACATATTTAAGATAATTAATTTAATTGACTATTTAATTTATTTGATGTATTATATTTGGTATGATAATATAGAATGGTTAGATTAATTAATTGGGACCATTTGGGGGTGTGAATAGATATGAGTTACTAAGCCCATTAAAAATTATTAGGTTAATGAATTTTGAGAATTTTATAAAACAAGATAAAGGAGATAGAAGAGAATAGGAATGTTAGTAAGAAAAAGAGGAAAAAAGGAGGCAAGAAGAATAGAGTGGGGAAGAAGAAGAAGAATCAAGAGAGAGCTCAAGAACACCAAGAAAATCAAGGTAAGGGTGGGTTTTTGCATGTTTATTGTGATTGTTTGATAATAGTTAGTGGGTAGAAATATGGTTAGGTTAAAATCCCAAATTTTCTATGAAATTGGAAATTGTTAGGTTTTAATATTAAACATTGAAATTGGTTAATTTTATTGTGTTTTGAAATTGATATTTTGATCCTATAGAGACCCATTAGTAATTATAGTAAAGAAATTGTAATAATATAAATGATTCTTTTCAACAAACTTGAACAGTAGGGAACACATGTGGTATTCCTTTGTGGATCCTGTAGCGGTATGTTCCATAAACAACAAATGTGAACTTCCCAGATTCTTTATTAACTTACTGTAGAGAATTAGAAATATAGAAAAACATATGAACTTTATCCAATTGTGTCATGTAGCAAAAATATAGAGATTTGAAAGATAGAATTATAGAAAGTAAGGTAGCCACTCATTCAGTTCCTGTAATAAACCAGATAGTAATAGCATAAAGAATGTAATTTTTGATTCCTTGTCCCGAACTATAGCTCATAGGAAGCATTTGGAAATGAAATTAATACTTTCTTTTACTTGTGTCCTGTAGCAATACTATATATTAAAAAGGTGTCAATGAAATGTGATATTATTTTATCATGACTTGTAGCATAGAAAACTAATAAAATAATATAATTTAATTATGTAATTTTTTTTAACTCCACTATGATACTGTAATACACCACAAAGGAAAATTGTAAGAATGTGATATAATTCCCTCCAACTAATGTTACTATAGTGAAAAACAATTATTTAATAAAGTGAGATCGTTTTATTTATTTGCTGAGACATGTAACTCATTAATGCTTTAAGTCCTGGAGCAACATAATGGTACGAAATGGATAAATGAAATGCGGACACTGTTGCGTAGAATTTATAGAATGAATCATGATCCTATTACACTTTTTAGAATGTAGTGATACTTTTATATATATTTTATACTGTAGTGAAAACAAGTAATAGGAAATATATATTTTATACTGTAGCGAAAACAAGTATTAGGAAATATATATTTTATACTGTAGCGAAAACAAGTATTAGGAAATAAAGTGATAAAGGATACTGTAGCGAGACAAAATTAGTAGTGTGAAACGGAACCTTATTAAATAGTAAATATTTATTTAAAACATTGAATGCTTATTAAATATTGAATTATTTATTGAATATTGAATTATTTATTGATTATTAAATTATTTATTAGATATTGACTATTCATGAATATTGAATTTAATTATTGATGATAAATTAATTATTTTATATTTAATTGGTGATAAGTGTTTTTGGTGAATTGAGGTTGGATTGTGTTGATATTTGTGTATGTGCAAATGTGTGGTAATTCAAGTGTGATGAATTATTGAAGATATGCATGAATGTTAAGATTAGGGAATGATCTTAATTGCATATGATTGTTGAAATTTGCATATACATCATTTGTGTCAAGAGGCAATATTTGTTAGTTCCGTGGGAGCTAGTGACTTGTCCCAAACCTAGAGCGGGGTTTGAAAGCTTAGGGAATGGGCTTTTTGTGTGTTATTGGTCTAGGGAACAGACCCGGTTTAAATGTAAAAACCGAAAAATAATAACAAGTGTTGGTACCACATGGCATGAGTTGCATTGAGTCTTGCATTGAGTTTTGCATTGAGTCTCATTATGTATATTTATGTGCTATGAGATTATGTGTGATACGTAGAACCGATAAATTGGTGAATTATGGAGTTGTGTGTATATACTTGTGAATAGTATGGTTACTTGAATAATATTGTGTTGATGAAACTTTTGAAGTGTGAGAATAATAGTGATTATGTTTGTATGCCTTAAATTATATATTATCTTATAATTTCAATAATTATGTGAATTCTCACCCTTCTGTTGGAATGATGTTTTATACGACATCGCTCAGGTACTGAGGAGTAGAGTTGCTTCTAGCACGAGGTAGCCGTTGGAGTAGCTTGAGTTGTGTCTTTATTTATTTTGGGTCGAGTCATGCTCTGATTATGTAACACCGGGGAATATTTTGATTTCATATTTGGAGAGATATTTTATGTACTCTACTTTATTTTGTTGTTGTTATTTTGAATTATATGAAGAATTGACTTTTAAGCCTAAGTATTAAAAATGAGATGAGCATGAGACTTTTATTATGTCTATCATGATTAAAGCAAATCCGCTGCTACATGTTAATGTGAAGGTGTATGAAAAGCAGGAAGTTATTTTTATATTATTGAGCATGACAGGTGTGGTGTGATGTTTTGAAAATTTATGTGACACCCTTTTGTGAAATGCATGATAATTACTCTGATCTATTTATATTTATTCTGCGGGGTTAGAAGGGTGTTACATTAGTGGTATCAGAGCAGGTCGGTCCGTCCGGCCAAGTTGTCTAATGTTGTTGTTCCCTGGTATGCGGCATGTGTGTGAAAACACTGCCGGTACATGTTTGTTGCCTAGCCTTTGTCTGCAGAAGTAAGAAGGATTCAAGTGGGGGAGAAACTTGTGTTTCTCCGGAATGCTGCAAGTGTGGAGTTGTAGCTCAGTGGAAAGTTGAACGCTCTTCTAGTTTGGTAAAGATGGTTTGTACCCTATCATGATTTTCGACTGTCTATTGACAAATTGAGGAACTGATCACCCTTAATCTCTTGTTGATAGTAGTTGGGATTATGTGGAGGGGATAGACGTGTCTTGCAAGCTTAGATGGTGTGAGCAGTGAACTAGTTGAGTAAGCTAGGTGCTTAAGAATTGTTTGGATGAGTCGGTAATGTAAGAAGGTGTAGAGATGTGCATTTTGATTGGAATTTTCGAGAGAGTCGTCAACGACTCGTGTGTTGATTATTGCCGAACCAGACGGGACTCGTTGTGGTGTTTGGAGAGGCTTTATTGATATGATTGGGAGATATGTAAAAGGTAATTTCTGCGAGTTAGTTATGTTTTAAGGCAACTAGAAGTACGTAAGAAGAATTATCTGACCAGTGTTCTAGAGTTGGTTCCTGTTGTAGTTGTGCCGGAGTTGGAGGTCGAAATCGTTTAATCTGAGATTTTGTGAGGAATTGACGTTTTTACGAACGAGAGTCGAATTAGATTGCGTAGTTGTGTCGGGTGATGTTAATTCGTGATTGAGCATGCTTGTTTTATCAAATTTGGTTGATTTTGTAAGTTTTGGCATTTTTGGAGATTTGAAGGTTTAAGAGTCGGATTGGAATCGGACGTCGTAGAAATTATGTTTGATGGTCCTAATTCAATGCTATATGTTAGGGGAGTATGAGTATGTGTTTGTTTCGAAGAAATGAATTGAATCGGTCGAATTTTCGGGTAAAAATGCAGAATTCCCGTAGCAGATTTTGGGCAAAATTCTGGTTTTTCGGGAAACTTCGAAAATTCATAACTCTTGAACCGTATGTCAGTTTTGACCCTCGTTCGAAGTGTTGAGAAGCTAACGAGATGCTCTTTCTAGGAAAAATGGTTTTAATGTCAGTGGATGATCCAATAATAGCAGAATATTTGAAATGCGTCATTTTTGCAATTTTACCGTTGTGAACGGATTTGATTGATGTGTTATCATACTGTATGTTTTCGGTATATGACGTGGTAGCTAATGCTTTGATTTGAAAACCTTGCATATACCGATGTTGATGGTAAAAGAGTTAGAACTGATTGGGCAATTTTGTGATGTGAGCTTGGGTTGTGAAGAGACTTCTTATGGAGTTAAGCGTAGTATGTTGAAACTTACTAGTGGCATTCTTGACGAGATAAGAGAAGGTCAAAAATCTGGTTTGAGTTGGTAGATTAGTTGAAGTTGATGAATCAAATTCGAAGAGTTGATTTTCGGATTGACGAGAATGATATTATGAGGTCTCGGGATAGAGTTTATGTTCCGGATCTGGATGGATTGAAAAAGAGTATTCTTGAGGAAGGACATCGTAGCAGATTGAGTATTCATCCGGGTGCTACTAAGATGTATCAAGATTTGAGGAAGATATTTTGGTGGCCTCGTATGAAGAAGGACATTGCCGAATTTGTGTATTCTTGTTTGACTTTCCAAAAGTCGAAGATTGAGCATCAGAAACCGTCGGGTTTGATGCAACCGTTGTTTATGCCTGAGTGGAAATGGGATAACATTTCTATGGATTTTGTGTCTGGATTACCGAGGACGTCGGGTAATATCGAAGCTATTTGGGTTATCGTGGATAGATTGACTAAATCTGCTCACTTTATTCCTATGCGAATGGATTATCCGTTAGAGAAATTGGCAACGCTATACATCGAGAGGATTGAGATAGTTCAGCAGACTATGGACAAGATTAAGATGATTCAAGAAAAGATGAAAATTTCTCAAAGTCGTCAGAAGAGTTATCATGACAAGAGGAGGAAGACACTTGAATTTCAAGAGGGAGATCATGTATTTCTTCGAGTCACTCCGATGACTGGTGTTGGTAGGGCATTGAAGTCGCGTAAGTTGACGCCGCGTTTCATTGGTCCTTATCAGATTTTGCAGAGGATAGGAGAAGTGGCCTATCGTGTGGCTTTACCGCCGTCGCTTGCTAATCTTCATGATGTGTTCCATGTATCTCAGTTGAGGAAATACATTGCGGATCCGTCTCATGTAGTCCAAGTAGATGATGTACAGGTAAGAGATAATTTGACTGTGGAGACATCACCTATACGGATAGAGGATCGGAAGTTGAAGCAACTTCGAGGCAAAGAGATTTCTTTAGTGAAGGTCGCTTGGGGAGGACCGGCTGGTGGAAACGTGACTTGGGAGCTTGAGAGTCAGATGCGTGAGTCTTACCCCGAGTTATTCGTTTGAGGTAATTTTCGAGGGCGAAAATCTTTTAAGTGGGGGAGGGTTGTAACACCCCAATTTTTAGTAATTATTAATTTAATTTAATTAATTGATTAATTAAATAATTTTGTGCCTAATTGAATTAACTAAATTATTTGATTTATTTGAATTAATTAATTTATTAAATTTATATAAATTATTTGAGTTGGTTTAATTAATTAATTTATTGGACATATTTAAGATAATTAATTTAATTGACTATTTAATTTATTTGATGTATTATATTTGGTATGATAATATAGAATGGTTAGATTAATTAATTGGGACCATTTGGGGGTGTGAATAGATATGAGTTACTAAGCCCATTAAAAATTATTAGGTTAATGAATTTTGAGAATTTTATAAAACAAGATAAAGGAGATAGAAGAGAATAGGAATGTTAGTAAGAAAAAGAGGAAAAAAGGAGGCAAGAAGAATAGAGTGGGGAAGAAGAAGAAGAATCAAGAGAGAGCTCAAGAACACCAAGAAAATCAAGGTAAGGGTGGGTTTTTGCATGTTTATTGTGATTGTTTGATAATAGTTAGTGGGTAGAAATATGGTTAGGTTAAAATCCCAAATTTTCTATGAAATTGGAAATTGTTAGGTTTTAATATTAAACATTGAAATTGGTTAATTTTATTGTGTTTTGAAATTGATATTTTGATCCTATAGAGACCCATTAGTAATTATAGTAAAGAAATTGTAATAATATAAATGATTCTTTTCAACAAACTTGAACAGTAGGGAACACATGTGGTATTCCTTTGTGGATCCTGTAGCGGTATGTTCCATAAACAACAAATGTGAACTTCCCAGATTCTTTATTAACTTACTGTAGAGAATTAGAAATATAGAAAAACATATGAACTTTATCCAATTGTGTCATGTAGCAAAAATATAGAGATTTGAAAGATAGAATTATAGAAAGTAAGGTAGCCACTCATTCAGTTCCTGTAATAAACCAGATAGTAATAGCATAAAGAATGTAATTTTTGATTCCTTGTCCCGAACTATAGCTCATAGGAAGCATTTGGAAATGAAATTAATACTTTCTTTTACTTGTGTCCTGTAGCAATACTATATATTAAAAAGGTGTCAATGAAATGTGATATTATTTTATCATGACTTGTAGCATAGAAAACTAATAAAATAATATAATTTAATTATGTAATTTTTTTTAACTCCACTATGATACTGTAATACACCACAAAGGAAAATTGTAAGAATGTGATATAATTCCCTCCAACTAATGTTACTATAGTGAAAAACAATTATTTAATAAAGTGAGATCGTTTTATTTATTTGCTGAGACATGTAACTCATTAATGCTTTAAGTCCTGGAGCAACATAATGGTACGAAATGGATAAATGAAATGCGGACACTGTTGCGTAGAATTTATAGAATGAATCATGATCCTATTACACTTTTTAGAATGTAGTGATACTTTTATATATATTTTATACTGTAGTGAAAACAAGTATTAGGAAATATATATTTTATACTGTAGCGAAAACAAGTATTAGGAAATATATATTTTATACTGTAGCGAAAACAAGTATTAGGAAATAAAGTGATAAAGGATACTGTAGCGAGACAAAATTAGTAGTGTGAAACGGAACCTTATTAAATAGTAAATATTTATTTAAAACATTGAATGCTTATTAAATATTGAATTATTTATTGAATATTGAATTATTTATTGATTATTAAATTATTTATTAGATATTGACTATTCATGAATATTGAATTTAATTATTGATGATAAATTAATTATTTTATATTTAATTGGTGATAAGTGTTTTTGGTGAATTGAGGTTGGATTGTGTTGATATTTGTGTATGTGCAAATGTGTGGTAATTCAAGTGTGATGAATTATTGAAGATATGCATGAATGTTAAGATTAGGGAATGATCTTAATTGCATATGATTGTTGAAATTTGCATATACATCATTTGTGTCAAGAGGCAATATTTGTTAGTTCCGTGGGAGCTAGTGACTTGTCCCAAACCTAGAGCGGGGTTTGAAAGCTTAGGGAATGGGCTTTTTGTGTGTTATTGGTCTAGGGAACAGACCCGGTTTAAATGTAAAAACCGAAAAATAATAACAAGTGTTGGTACCACATGGCATGAGTTGCATTGAGTCTTGCATTGAGTTTTGCATTGAGTCTCATTATGTATATTTATGTGCTATGAGATTATGTGTGATACGTAGAACCGATAAATTGGTGAATTATGGAGTTGTGTGTATATACTTGTGAATAGTATGGTTACTTGAATAATATTGTGTTGATGAAACTTTTGAAGTGTGAGAATAATAGTGATTATGTTTGTATGCCTTAAATTATATATTATCTTATAATTTCAATAATTATGTGAATTCTCACCCTTCTGTTGGAATGATGTTTTATACGACATCGCTCAGGTACTGAGGAGTAGAGTTGCTTCTAGCACGAGGTAGCCGTTGGAGTAGCTTGAGTTGTGTCTTTATTTATTTTGGGTCGAGTCATGCTCTGATTATGTAACACCGGGGAATATTTTGATTTCATATTTGGAGAGATATTTTATGTACTCTACTTTATTTTGTTGTTGTTATTTTGAATTATATGAAGAATTGACTTTTAAGCCTAAGTATTAAAAATGAGATGAGCATGAGACTTTTATTATGTCTATCATGATTAAAGCAAATCCGCTGCTACATGTTAATGTGAAGGTGTATGAAAAGCAGGAAGTTATTTTTATATTATTGAGCATGACAGGTGTGGTGTGATGTTTTGAAAATTTATGTGACACCCTTTTGTGAAATGCATGATAATTACTCTGATCTATTTATATTTATTCTGCGGGGTTAGAAGGGTGTTACACTTAGGCCCATCATTGTTTTGCTAAGCGTCTCCCCTGATTTCCCATGGCACCTCCCTCTCCGTTGGATTTTCGTTTTGGGCCTAGACAAGATTTACTAATCACACCCCCAGTTGGAGGCCCAGTGAAAAACAAGGCGAATTATTTGCTATTCGCCACAGGTTTTTTCCATTTTTTCCCTGATTTTTCCAAGTGTTTTCTGATTTGGTCTGGGCTTAGCGCGTTTTGATAAGCGCACCCCCCCTGAGCCCAACATCATTTTTGAACTGTATGTAATTGCTATTCGCCACGCCAGTTTGTCATTTTTAGGTGATTTTCTTTTATTTTTTCATGTTTGCATATAGTTAGTAAATAATTCATATTAAATTGAAAAATAATCATTTTAGGATGGGATTTTTTTTCCCTAGTTCCCTTAGGACCTCTAGAAAATTGGGAAATAATAAAAATATTAATTTTGTGCATTTTATATTTTTGGTATATTTTACAATATTATTGCTTTTATTTCGCATTTTGTTGATGCTTAATTTTTCTGAATTTAGTATGAGAGATTGGTGCATCATCTTTGATTAATTCTTATGAGGTTGATTAGATTAGGGAAGCATGTACCCTTAGGAATTTTGTCATATTTTTGTGACTAAGACTTAGATTAATTTGAGAGGTAGATAGGAGAGGTATCAGAATTAGGGTTTCACAACACTTAGGTGTAGTTTAGGGTATAGTTTTGGGGTTTTAAAATTGATTTAGGCCTTGGGGTTTATGTGGGGTATAGGGTATATAGTTAAGTTCCCTTAGAAATTTAATTAGGATTTTATAGGGAGTTTTACTATTTTACTTGATTTTTGCAATTTGGTAGATATTGGTGTGTTTCCCACTTGGGAGGTTGTTTTGTTTGTGGGGTTTGGGTCATTTCAATTGGGTGTTGGGCTTGGGCTTTTCTTTTTGGAGCTAATGAATACATTGGATATGATTAAAGACAAGGGATAGAGCTTGATGCATGAAGATTCCTCTCCTGGAAGATGGTTTGTGAAGACTTAGGAGATAGGAGAAATAGGGAGAGCTTTATATTAGAATGATTTCTTCTTGCGAACATAAAAAGCATCTTGTGCTTCTATTCCTCCCTATGACATAAAGTCCTTCTAAGGTATTCACATCCCTCATTTGGAGGGATAAGTGGCTTATTTTAGAAGTAGAACTTTGAGGGAACATTTCTCTTATAATGTTAAACACTTATAGGCTTCCTTCGGTTGCCAATAAGCTGTTTAGCATGTCAATTTAATCTGTTAAGTGATTCTCTTCTGGAGTGTTTGCATTGAAGATTGGAAGCCTTTTGAGGATAAGAAGTGCATTGAAGATTGGTGAAGATGAAGCTTGTGCCTGTCAAAGTTGGATATCTGCTGAAATTAGGGTTTTGCTGCTGTTTGAAGCTGTCTACTGGTTGGGGTTCAGTGCTTGCTAGAGCTGGGGTTACTTTTGAAGAAAGGAGCTTATCTAAAGTTTGGGGATCATTGAAGAGTGAAGATGGGATCTTGCTTGAATTCGTTACTGTCAACCATTTTGCTGTTAATCAACTGTAGCTGTCAGGGCTGTTACTGTAAGAGCTGGTGTTGCTGTCAGAGCTGGTGTTGGATTTTATTTTCTTTTTTCTGTATTGTTTGTTGGCTTGTACAGCTTGCCCCTTAGGTTTGAAGTGAAGCTGTTTCACTTTACCTATTGTTTTCCCAGGTTCGAGGTTGAGTGGGACTCCCTTGCCTCACTTGTATTGCTGCATCTCATGCATTTTACTGTTTACTGTATATATCTGTTTCTTTTCCGTTTATCCCCTAGGATCTCTGATTTCCTCTGTGCAGGAGGGAATTATGACAGACATTAGGTGTTAACCCATGCATGATAACATTAGGGTAGTTTTGATTCCCCTTTTCAACCCTAGGTTTTTTAGAGCCTCTTTCTCTTCTTATCTCAAACAACTCAAAACACAATAATAAGGTTAATTGATGTCGTACGTTACGAGCCTTAAGCTATTTGAGAAAGGGTTGCTGGAGAGTTTCTTTCCAGTAGTCTGGCTGCTTAGTGTGGTACCCTTTGGGTGACACGCGACGTAGTCACTCTCAAGTCATAGTCTCTAGTGCGTTAGAGATTTCGAACACAATAAAAACCAGTTCTTGCGTAAAAGACTGAAAACCAATCAAACGTCATTTTTGTCCGCTTGGACTCTTAATCAGAAGAAACCTTTTTCAGAAGGATAAAAGATAAACAGACAAATTTGTGTCTTCCGCGTCCCGAACTACGTTTGCTCTGATCTTTCATACCAGATGAAAGTACGTAGGCACGAGATGCGATATCTCGGTGAGCAACCTTCCCCTCCTTTCCTGTAGATAGGCGAACTACGTTGACTCTGATTTCTCGTTCCAGACGGGAATACGTAGGCATAAAGTGCGATACTTTGCCGATTCATTGTCTTTTATTTTAACCCTTGACCTTTAGAGTAGATAGAATAACAATCCGTACTAGAAAACAAGCGTGGATCCCGTCGAGTACGACGGACGTGAGGGGTGCTAATACCTTCCCCTTGCGTAACCGACTCCCGAATCCAGGATTTGGTTGTGATGACCATTCCTTTCCCGTCTTTGTGGTAGGTTTACTCTGTGTGTTTCCTTTCCCTCCTTTGGGATAAATAACGCACGGTGGCGACTCTTCTGTTTAGCCGGCGCCGATTTTCGCAGT
The DNA here is from genome assembly GCA_963859935.3 of Lathyrus sativus. Taxonomy (NCBI): domain Eukaryota; kingdom Viridiplantae; phylum Streptophyta; class Magnoliopsida; order Fabales; family Fabaceae; genus Lathyrus; species Lathyrus sativus. The sequence continues at coordinate 441,659,583 of OZ012740.1, read as the reverse complement.
AGCGACACATACCCCGTGCTAAGGGGTTAATGGACGAGAGTAACACACTTAAGTATTTTGTCCTTATAAGCTTAATGCTTAGAAGGTTGTGGATTAATTGATAAGAAATTAGAAAGTGTATTAATTATGTTGAAGTAATAAAAATATAAGACTGTCTCCATAGAAATTGTGTTATTTCAACAAGATTATTAGTGGTCTTTTTAAAAGTAAATTATGCGAATAAAACTGATATAAAATATGAGATTTAAAAAGCGACCAGGATTCGTTTCGAGTACATTGATAGTCACTGTTGGTAGTTACGTCTATTTTCTCAAAGTGATTTTTTAGAATTATGATAAATTAACACGGCCATTATACCAAATTCTTTGGTGTAAAAATCACTCTTATTAACGACAACTCCCTAGTTCCTTAGAAAAATTCTATGAAAAAAAAGCAAGAATGCTCGTTAATTTCTTGATCACAAACTTATAATTATTTATTTCTAAATTAATTACTAAGTTTGAACAATTATTCTATTGCAGGTTCGCGAAGTTAGAGTCGGTAATCGCACGAACCTAATTTCAATTCATATGCTTATCAACACACAAATAGTATTAAGATCAAAGATAGTTGAATAAAAACTATAATATCAAATCAATAAAATAATACAAAGTAAGCTACATATTTCAACAGATCCAATTAGCTTCGTCTAACAAAATTAAATCAGAAGTAAAATATATACTCATAGTTATATAGATGATTACCTTGATTTTAGATGAGAAATATATTAGAATCAATGAAGAATGAGGTAAGCTCCAGAATTTCTTTGACGTCAAATTTCCACTTTGTCGCTACTCGAAAAAATGCAACGAAGGAGAGGCAAAAGTGGAAGAACAGAAGAGTCGCCATCGAAATTTATTTATCCCAAAAGGGGAAAAGAAAACATCAAGAAAACCCCAAGAAAGAAATTGATAAGATGGTCTCGCAACCAAGAGAAAGGGTTCGGAAGCCGGTTATGTGAAGGGAAGGTATTAGCACCCCTCATATCCATCGTACTCGATAGAAACCATTTAATTTTCTATGTGTGAGGGTGTTACTAAAGAATATTGCTTTCTAAAAGTGTTCTAAAGGTAGAGAGAGAGAGAGAGAGAGAGAGAGAGAGAGAGAGAGAGAGAGAGAGAGAGAGAGAGAGAGAGAGAGAGAGAGAGAGAGAGAGAGAGAGAGAGAGAGAGAGAGAGAGAGAACGGTATGAAACAAAAATAGGGAGGAAAGAGGAGGTGAAAAGGGGGAGGAGACTCGGTAGGACTTCACGGTCCTATGCCAACGTATTCTCAACAGGTATGAGAAAGTCAAAGTCAACGTAATTCGGAGGGCTACGGATAAAAAGATGGAAGTGCGCTCACCAAGGATTGGGGCCCTTGTGCCAATGTATCTTCACTTAAAAGAAATGAAATATCAGAGCTTCCGTAGTTCAGACTATGATTTGTTGGTGTTTTCTATGGACAATGCTAACGTGCGCATTCTAGAAGTTAGGTGTATTGCAGCTCGCTTGTGGAGTCTTAGGCGTTACCTGTTTGTGATAGAATAGACGTAAATGTCCTTTTTGAAAAGATTTGTTTTCTCCATCAAGGCAAGATGTCACATTTGATTTGTGAATAATTGGTTTTAAGGATGAAATAAGTCTTTGGATAGTAACCCCTTGCGGGTAGTACCCAATTCTTTATCTCAAAAGATTTATTGTGAAAATGGTATGGCGAATATAGTCACATCTTTGTATTGAAAGACGAGTATCGAGACCACACCCTCTAAAGTGAGTATCCTAATACTCGGAGAGGAAGGAGTCTTTACTCAATCCTCTCTCTTTAGTTCAATACAAAGAGAAACTTATTCTCTTATTAAAGATGTTTGGATTTTGAATGGTAAGTACTTTATGACAGTGAACCCTAAAGGTAATGTCAAGCACTCGGGATAGGAGAAGGCTTTCGCCTAACCATTCCACAACCATACAAGTTTATTAAGAAAAGAGTTTGAAAATGAACTTGGTACAAGACCAAGGTTTTTTAGACTCAAGGAGACAAAAATAAATAGAGAAAAGTTTTTGAAAAGAAAAGGTGGTGAGTAGAGCAAGGTAGGTTGATGGCGATGCACGAAGCAATCGACTTACAAAAGTGGAATCCATACAAGGTTAATGTGGGGTTTAATGGAAGAGATAAGAGATGAGAATAAGATGAGAGAAACCCTAAGGTGTAAACCAAGTTAATGGATTTTGAAAAAATGACTTGACGTTGGATCAAGCCTTATTTGTTCTTGTTATTAAAAGGTGTTCTAACCTAGTTCAGTTTTATCTTTCTTAACAAGCAAAAATTAAGCATAGAAGCACAAGGAACTAGACTATTAAATTATAATGGGGGAGAGGGATACATAAATCCCACCAAGGGGGAAATGAGATGCAAAGTATGAAGGAGTAATATAACTGCATCAATTATGGAAGGAAAGGATCATCAAGAATTCATTTCAAGCAACCAAAGCAAAAGATACAATCAAACCAAATAGGAAGAAAAAAACAAGTATTCAAGATAAAACATGTTTCAAACTTGAATAATAAAAAAAAAAGGTATACAAATGAATACTCATACACATTTAAATAACCCAAACATGCTCAAAGGAGTCACACAACACAACTCAAGCAATTAGGCAAAGTCAAATGGTTAATGCACAAGCATATATGCCTTGAAAAATTAACCACATATCCATAAATGGCCAAATCAAAACAATGTGAATCAATCAAGATGAAAGACAATTGAGGTCAGAACCTATGTCATGTCATGATCAACATATCTCAAAGATGAAGGAAGAGGCATCAAAGCATTCAACATGAATCCAAACAAAAACTAGGCATTTGTCAACAAAGATCTCATGGAAACAAAGCAACAATGGTTAAAATTATGCAATTAGAACATGTGAACATGGGAGGTCAAAAGCAACCACAAACATTCCAATACATATTAAACACCAAGACATCAAAGAAATTCAATAGGAATCATCCTCAAAACATGAGCAAAGAACTAGGCATGCATCATTCCTTATCAACGTTAAAAGGATTCAAACATCCACATAGGACATAGGAGTTCAAAAGGCAAGCCATACACAATGAGTCAAAGGAAATCATAAGCTTAAACATATCCTTTCATGTCAATTAAGATCATCAATCATCAAATAGATTCATACAAAAGCATAGACTTGCAAACTAGGTCAAAGCATGCAAGCCACATGATCAAAACATCATCAACTTGAAGCAACATTCAAAAATAGAAAAAATATCAAACCAATTCCAATTAAAATATTAAACTCAAGGATAAGTATTCAAGAATAATTATGCAGAAAATCTCAAAAGGAATTGCATAAATGCATCATGAAATCAAAATAAAGATCCAAAGTAAACCACTAATCGAGCACACATCGAGGACCATTAAAAACCAAATAAAAATCCCTCAAAAATTTCATGTCCAATCATCAAATCAAACATAAAACAATCCTCAATCAAGTATCAAATCATGGTAAAAATATTGGGTCAAGAAAGCAATCATAAAGCATCAACAACTCAAACCCTAGTTTAAGGGTAATAAGGTAAAAGCACTTCACATTTTTAATTCAAAATAAAATAGGAAATAAAATAAAAAATAACCAAAAATATATCAACATGTCAAAGGTTTAGAAATATATTTTTATAGAATTTTATCATGATTTTAACAATTAAAAATAAAAGCAAACCAAAAAGGAAAAGAAAAGAAAAAGAAAAAAAATAAGAACATAGCATGGGGGTGTACTCAGTAAAGCGCCACACAAAGGAAAACAGTTCAAAAAGAAAATGGGCCAAAAGGCTGAGGGCGTAAAAAGCAAAAGGTGCATAAGCCCAGACCCAACCCTATCACACTCAGCCAACCATGTTGGCTTCATTAATTGACGTGGATCCCAGTGGCAATGAATCACACCAATCAGCAAATCACAACATAACAACTCAATTCATTTGAATTTGAAATAAGAGTGCCACATCCATGTCAGCTCTCCTCCAACCTCCAGACACCGGAGCCCTAACTCCGATCATCTTCTCCGGCCAACCCTCCGCCGGAGAAACCACAAACCACCCAAAAATGTGAAACAAGACCACCCCTCAACTCAGGATTTCACGTAGGTTCCAAATCCACCCTTAGTTTTTTAAAATGAACATGCTTTCATCGTGTATTGAAGGATCAGAGTTTAAACTCAAAAATTGGAACTCAATAAAAAAACACCACATGTTATACAAACATTGCCTACCATGAGTAGGACTTCAGATGTACACAACATGAACCTAACATGGCCTCTAGAATGAGAGAAAAAGGTAAGAGGAAAGTTACAAAAACTTGAGATTGCAACTTCTGAAATTGCTTGAATCTTTCATAAAACCCCTCCTCTTCCTTCCTTTAAGCTTGAAGAGTGATGATAGTGATGAGAGAATGAGAGAATCAGCTTTTGAGAGTGAGATTCGAAGGTGGAAATTTTTTGAAAGTGAGAGAATGTTTTGAGAGCTCTGGTTGCAGAATGAGAATGCCCTTCTCTAGGGTTTTATCTTTAGCTTATATATGGTGGCTATGTGTAGTAAAAATAGAATTATTGTTGTTAAAATGGTTGTGGTTAATTTTAAAAGTTTTGAGAGTGGGAGAGTGAGAAAATAGTGTGGCATGGTTTTTGCATCATGATGGTGTATTGTTGTGGTACCAAGAGGATGAGAATAGAGGAGTGGAGCAACATTCTTATCATGCAAGTTTTTTTATTTTGTCATCTTCCTTCTTTTGGTAAGAAAACTCAAAATGGTACAAATAAACAATTGTGTATGCTTGGTTAGTTTTGGCAATGTTTGGTGATGCAAGAAGGTGGCTTGATGCGTGTAAAATCTAAAGGAATGTTGCTGCATGAACACAAATGAGTAAAATGCAAAAATTCTCCATGAACCAAGTCTTGGACCAAATTCCATATCATTCACTTTAAACTATCATGACTTGATGAATAAGAAGCCAATGATGGTGAACTTGGTATGGTTAGAAAGAGGGGACATTATAGAAAAACTTTCCTGATCAAAGTAACTTGAGATAAGTCTTGAATCAATGAGAAATGATGGATGGAAGTTGTGTCCTCAAAGTTTTCCAAAGTAACTTAGAAAAAATTCTAAGTTATTGAACCTTTAACATAATTGAAACCTCATCTTTGAATCCATATAACTTGAGGAGTTTTGATCCAATGGAGATGTTCTAGTAATGGATAGAAATCTTGAAGAATGCTCTTCAACTTTCATGTTGTAAGAAAATTCATTTGAGATCAATAAATTAATAAATAAAAAATGCCTTAGACGTTTGGTTCAAAAATCTGCCTAGCCATTTGCCAATCTTGACATCTTTGAGACCTCAACTTGGGAGCATCATAGCTTGAGCTCTACATATCCAATGGAAATGATCTAGTACTCAAAAGAAAGCTTGGAGGATTCTCTACAACTCTCATGTTGTAGGAAAATTAAATTGAAGCTTTTATCACCATTAAAGATGGGCTTGAAAGTTGGTACCTCAAACTGATTTTCCATACTTAGAAAAATTCTAAGTGTTGAAAAGCCACAATCTCCATTTTTCCAACTTTAGCTCATTATATCTCCTAAACCATGAATCATTTGGACATGCTTCCTTCAACAAACTTGTAGTTCATGATGTCCTCTTAATTTGATAGCAAGTTTTCCTTCATTGAATCAAAAATGAGAAAGTTATGGAAGTTGCAAGATGGCTAGAATTGAGGATTTTTACACTTAGAAAATTTTCCATCAAATCCCTAATTTAGTCAAACTCTTGATTTTATGTTTCTAATTGACTCTTCTTGTTCCAAACACATGAAATCACTTGAAAACAACTATCATGCCCTTGATTCACCTTGAGACCCAAGATTTTGACCTAATTTAATCACAGTTGACTTTTGTTGACCAGATGAAATTCTAGGACCATTCCCACTGACTGAGGCTCTTGTGATGGCTTGTGATGACACATAATCCATGTAGAGGAACCTCAAGTGTGTGTTGAGCTTTAGAATCATGTCTTGCCCAAAGAAACTAGCCACAAATCTCCTTTTGAACCAAAACCCTAGATAGCCATCCATGTGATAGGAGGAGAAGAATCAATGCTTGTGTTCTTGGTTTAAGTGGTTGAGTAATATACCTTGATGATGATGGAGATTTTGTGACTTGAGATCGCCACAAATTTGAACTTGAGCTCTTGGTTGAGCTTTAAAGATGAAGCTCTTCTCTTGATTGCTGGATAAGATACCTTGATCCCCTGCCTAAGATCAATGTTAGGTGCAAATGATAATGATATAGAGGTAAAAGGTTAGGGTTAAAAAGAGGGTGTGACACACTTCAAGTAACCCTTTTTCTCTTTTTTTCTCTTATAAGTAGAATAAAAAAATGTATGGCAAAAAACCAAGCCATCATGACCACAATTTTTCCATTAGGTAGATCTCTTTGTTAGCTTTCATTTTCAAAAAGTCCCGTCTCATTTTGAGTTATGAAACTATAGACATGATCAAATTACCGAATAGACGTCATGATGCAAATTACTCGGAAAATAATTTTTATTTCTTCACAACTCTTCAACTTTTCCACATTTTTCTTTGTCTCCTCACTTCATCATTTTCTTCGTATTTCTTCAAAAAACTCAAACATAAATTATTAAAAATCATCAAAAAGATATGCAATTGCTAAATAAAATTACATGATAATAGAGTGTCATCACTAATATAAAAATAGAAGATCATAAACTCATATAAATAGAAGCCTCAAACCCAATACCAAAAATCCATGAAATTATCGCGTGATTAATCCTAAGTAATATCACCCCAACACAAGAATAGGGCTTAACCTCCATTTTCTAACGAGCATATACTCATACAAATGCTAATATGTATTTTGGTTGGCCTAACAAGAAAGAAAACTAGTTCACCACCACATCCTTGTTCATTATGGGGAGGGCAAAATCAATAGCAATTTGCATCCACGTTCTCACTTATTATGAATTTTCATTATATTTTTAAATATGTGTTGTTGTAATTTTTGCTTTTATTGTGGTATGTCCCTAGTCGTCTAAATTGCATCATTTGACTTGCTTTTATTGTCGCCTCCAACCCCTTCATTATGGTGGATTTAACGAGGTGTATTTAGTTAAACATTGCTTAAAGATATTGTTTGTGTTGTGTTTATAAGCAAAGTCAATCCTTATATTTCAAGTCGATTTTGTAGGGATGAGTAAATCCAACTCACACATTTTAAGATGGTATCAAAGTCTATCTTAGATCACTTGTTGAGCTTTAGGAATCATTCATGCTTCGGCCTCGTTGAGGCCCGAGTTGGCGGGGGTGTTGGAATTCCCGCCTTCATTGTGGTCCGCCCACAGTCAACTGAATTGCGGCGTTTAGCTTGTCTTTCTTGCAACCTCCCACACTTTCATTATGTTAGACTTAAAGAAGTAGATTTAATCTTATATTACTTAGAGATATAATAAGTGTTGTGTTTGTGAAGACAAGCTTCTCAAGCGATTTTGATGACGACATAATCCACAACATGCAAGGATGGTTTCACAACTTCAAATATATCAAGTTTCAAGCAACTCAATTTCATTTCACTATGTCAAAGCTTGATTAAGAAAGAAGTCAAGTTCTACACAAAGGGAGGTACAACACTTAAGCTATTATATACCTTAACAAGTGTTCAACTTCATCTCTTTCTTGCATTTCATGAAAAACCTTTTAAAATTCATATATGCACTTATGCCTCATTTTTGAAAAAGTTGATTCTGGAAATTTGTACTGAGTAACCGGTTACCCAAACTTGATAACCGATTACATGTTGTAAAATTTCAATTTTTTTTGTTACATTGAGGCTGATAACCGGTTACCCACTTATGGTAACTGATTACCACTGGCGCTGCAGGCCAGAAATGTGCATCTCTTGGCTTAAAAAAATGTTTTCTTCTTCTTCTTGAACCATGGCGTCCTTTGGCCATTATAGCTCTTCTGAAAAGGTGTTTTATATATATATATATATATATATATATATATATATATATATATATATATATATATATATATATATATATATATATATATATATATATATATATATATATATATATATATATATATATATATATATATATATATATATATATATATATATATATATATATATATATATATATATATATATATATATATATATATATATATATATATATATATATATATATATATATATATATATATATACCTCTAAACTCAGATTTTGAATCTCACCTTCTTGCAAAAAAATTCAAATATTTTTCATCTCTTATTTTTTTCCATTTTTCTACAAGTGTCAAAATTTTGAATTTTTAAAAGAGTGAAACTTGCATACTTCAATTTTCAGAAATTCATCATAGTTTCACTCTTACTCATTTGAACACTTGTTAAGATATATAAGAGGTGCAATATCAAGAGGAAGATCAATCGTAAGATTGATATATTGAAGACAATTTCAAATCTACTCAAACAAATTTATTTATTTATTCTTTTGATTACATACTTAGTGTTCCAGGATTGTTGGAATTAAGGTTGTAAGGTTGTTACCTTGCTGTCCAGGATTGTTGGAAGCAAGAGGTCCATATTTAGAGGATTGTTCTCATTGGACTTAGTTGAAAAATCCAAGAGTGTGTTCTTGGTGGTTTGATTGATTTGTGTCTGTATAAAAAGACTAAGTAGAAAGTCTTGTCTTAGGACCAAACAATATTGAAAAATCTCTTTCGTGTTAAAAGGGGACTGGAGTACTCTCGGGCAGTGAGGGGAACCAGGATATATCATCGTGTCTCTTTTACATTCCGCATTTACTGCATTCTTCACTTAGACAATCTTTAGGAAAGTAAAACAAGATTCCTAAAACAAGACCGGAAATTCTTAAGTACCTAATTCACCCCCCTCTTAGGTGCATTTTTCACTTACAATTGGCATCAGAGCAGGTTATAGGTAATCTATTCCTAAAAAGATCCAGATGGCTTCCATTAGCTCAAATCTGGTGCTTAAAGATGGCGGTAGCAGTAATGAACCTCATTTGTTCTCTAGTGAGTATTTCGACTTCTGGAAAATTCGCATGAAGGCACATTTAGAGGCACAAGAAGAAGGCATATGGGAAATTGTTAAAACTGGCCCTCATATACCAAATAGTGTTGTAAATGGTGTCGGTACTCTAAAAATTCAAAGTTCATGGGACGATGATGATAAAAAGAAAATCCTAAATGAGAAAAAGGCTATCAATATTTTGCAAAGTGCTTTAAGCATGGATGAGTTCTTCCGAATTTCACAATGCAGATCGGCTAAGGAAATATGGGATACTTTGGTGGAGACTCACGAAGGAACTGCCGAGGTTAAAAGATCAAGGTTGAACACACTAAGTCAAGAATATGAGATGTTTTGTATGCTGCCCGGAGAATCTATTGTTGCTCTCCAGAAAAGATTTGTTCATATTGTCGCTACTGCGAAAATCGGCGCCGGCTGAACAGAAGAGTCGCCACCGTGCGTTATTTATCCCAAAGGAGGGAAAGGAAACGCTCGAAGTAAACCTACCGCAAAGACGGGAAAGGAATGGTCATCGCAACCAAATCCTGGATTCGGGAGTCGGTTACGCAAGGGGAAGGTATTAGCACCCCTCACGTCCGTCGTACTCGACGGGATCCACGCTTGTTTTCTGGTACGGATTGTTATTCTATCTACTCTACAGGTCTGGGGTTAAAAGAAAATAAAATGACTCGGCAAAGTATCGCACTTTATGCCTACGTATTCCCGTCTGGAACGAGAAATCGGAGTCAACGTAGTTCGCCTACCTACGGGAAAGGAGAGGAAGGTTGCTCGCTAGGATATCGCATCATATGCCTACGTACTTTCATACAACATGAAAGATCAGAGCAAACGTAGTTCGGGCCACGCACGACACAAGTCTGTCTTGATTGTTTTTATTCCTTCTGAAAAAGGTTTTCTTGATTATGGGTCCAAGCGGACAAAAATGACGTTTTTTGATTGGTTTACAGTCTTTTACGCAAGAACTGTTTTTTATTGTGTTTGAAATGTTTATTGTGTTTTTCTGATTGTTTTGAGAAAGAAGAGAAACAACAACTCTAAAACCTATGGTTGAAAATGGGAAGCAAAACTATCCTAATGTTATCATGCATGGATGAAAGCCTAATGTCTGTCATATTTCTCTCCTGCGCAGAGAGAAACAGAGATCCTAAGGGGATAAACGGAAAAGCAACAACATATATACAGTAAAGCAGTAAAGTGCATGAATGCAGCAATACAAGCGAGGCAAGGGAGCCCCACTCAAACTCGAACCTAGAAAACAATGGGCAAAGTGAAACAACTTCACCTCAACCCTATGGGAAAATTATCAAACAATACAGTCAAGAAACTCAAACAATACATCACCAGCTCTACACAGCATCAGTAGCTCTAAACAGCAAAACCTGACAGCACAAGCTCCTTCTTCTATCAGTCTTCAAGGCAAGGTGTCGCTTGCGCGAAAATAAGGTGCCGGCATGACAGACGAGTCGCCACCTTTCGTTATTTATCCCTCAGAGCGGGAAAGGAAACGATCGGAAAAACCTGACGAAAAAGGGTAAGACAAGGTCATCGCAACCATTGTCTGGGTTCGGGAGTCGGTTACGCAAGGGGAAGGTATTAGCACCCCTCACGTCCGTCGTACTCGACGGGATCCTCGCTTGCTTGTTTACTTGGACGGGTTGGTTATAATCTATCTACCTATCAAGGCTGGCTGAAAAAGAAAAGAAAAATGACTCGGCAAAGCGTCGCACTTTATGCCTACGTATTCTCATCAGAGAGTGAGAAATCAGAGTCAACGTAGTTCGGCCTACCACGGGTGTGTTGCACCCCAAAATTTGACCAACAATTATTTATTCATTGAGTGTTTGAAAGTGGATACCTTCATCAGAAAGTTCAAGAGATCCTCAGAGGAATGGGTTGAAACCAGGGTTGTGTGCTTCATAGCTTGAGAGTTGTGGGTGCCCCTCAGATGGTTCTGAGACTTTGAGAATAAATTTGATGTTTTGGGAAAGCCTATGAGATGTCTTAATAGTCTTCATGAAGCCCAGAGAAGTCATTGTGCAAGAGTTCAGAAGATTCAACCATGAATGATGAATTAGGGTTTCGACTGGGTCAACCCTAGGATAACTGAAGATTTGGAGAAGGTTGAGACTCAATCCAAAGGCCATGAGATCATGGAATGATGAATAGAGATGATATAAAGATGATTCCTAGGCCAACTCATCATGAGTGAGGAGTTTGAGAAGTTTCAAGTCAGGGTCCCCAAGGATTGTCAGTGAAAAACCCTAATTTGATCCCTATCTTCCAGGCAGTTTTAGCTCAAGATGTGATTGATATCTCACCTCCCCCATAACATGAATGTTGTAGAGCTTGTTCTAAGCTTTAATTTGAGTGGTGGAAGTCCTTGATAGGAGTTACAGAGCCCAAGTTATGGTTTTGACAAATTACAGGTCAACAGAGGTGTGTGAATCTGGGTCCTTGAAAGTCACCCAACTTGCAGACAACTTTTGCCCTAGTAAGGTGATTCCTATGACTTCTTGGTCAACATGAATGTTGAAGAGCATCTTCTTAGCTTTAATTTGAGTGGTAGAAGTCCTTGATTGGATTTGAGGAACTCAACTTATGGTTTGAACAAGACAGGGGTATTTTGGTCATTTGTCAGTTATAGGTCATCTTAGCCAATGCCTAAAACTCCTATTTCCAAGCCTCAAATGGAAAAACTCAAAACATGAGAGTTGTTCAAAATGTGATTTTAAGTCTAGAAAGAAGGTCACAAATTGTTGGAAAAGCTCATAGCATGAGATTACATGATTGGTCAAAAATGAACTAAAAATGGCTTATAAATTTGAAAAGTTGAAATTGGAAATTGGTTTGGAAGATCCACAAATCCAAAATAGGTCATCCAATATATCATTTTGATTGGAAAAATCATTTTGAGAACATTGGTTTAGCTAGAATTTTTGTTTGAAGCTTTAAAATGGGTGATGCTTTGAAAACTTGTTACTTGAAAAAGAAGGCAATGTTGAAAATCCTAACACAAGGCAAAACCAAGGCTTATAGTTGTGCATATCCACTCAATATCTCTCATAAGGAGAATTTGGCACAAAATGGTAAGGCATGAGGCATGAGATGAGAGAAAATCAACTTGTCCCCACATGAGATTTTCAAGAATTTTCCACCATATTCTAGATGAATCTAGAAGCATCTAATGATCATTATAAGAAGAGGGCCATGAAGAGAGTTCAAGGTTGGTGATAGAAGGAGATTTCAGAGGAGAGAGAGAGATAGAAATAGCCATTGAAGCACTTTCTTCAAGTTCAAGCAATTCAAGAAATCTGCATCTACAAGCCATCTCCTTCCCAACAAGTGCAAACAGAAGCATTTCCACCATTGGAGGATCATCCTGAAGCAGTTACAAGGCTTGCAACCTCCTCCACGAGCACCTACCATCATTACTTGACAGGTTCTTTCTCCTCCCTATACCTCTTAATTTATTTAGTTTTAGTTCATTCTTTAGGTGTAGAATTAATGTGCTAGGATAGAGGATCAATTTCTGAGAGTTTGAGAGCTCTGCGTGAGGTTCCATAACAGGTCCATGAAACTTTAAAGATCAAGAACTAGCTGGTTATTGAGTTTTAATGTTAGTGCTTTAGATAAGAATCATCAGTGCCATGAGTAGAACGTTTTAGTGCCATGAAATCAAAGAAACCAGAAGTTGGAAGATTGAGTGTAAGCGAGGTTGATGCTATCGGGTTGCTATTTAGGAGATGTTTCAGTGAGAACCAGGACCATAGTCGTGTAGGGCTTGAGAAGCTGAGCACTTTTGCTCTTTACAATTTTGAGTTTCGTTGGAAGACGAGAGAGAACCGAGTTGGAGAAGCACTGCGTGTGAAGAGCATGATCATGGAGGTTTCATGAAACCCTAAGGCATGAGGTAGGAGACGGGTTAGCTACCATTGGATTAGTCTCCAAGTTTGACAAGTTAATCTCATCGCACGACCGTGATTGAATCTGAAGATGGAGGGAAAAATTCAAAGAAGTGAAACGCGGTCGTTTCATTTAAGCCGCGCTCTGGGCTTAATTCGCTATCCCCACCCCCCTTTTATCTGGCCCAACTGATTTCAACTAGCGCGTGTGGCTATTCACACCCCCCTCCCTTTTAATTGATTTAATTTCTTTTATTTTTCTTTTAATATTTTTCTGTTTTAGGAAATTCATTAAAAATTGAAAAATAACTCTTTTTTGGCCATTCTTTTTTCTATGATTAGATAATTTTGTGTAGAAAAATATAAAAATAAAAATGGAATTTTATTTTTAATGTGGAATTTTTAGTGGTATTTTCTTTAATATAGTATATTTTCTTTCTTTTAGTTGATGCATGATTTTGCAAGAATTGTTTTAGGACCTTCCTTTAGTCTTTTTAATCCATTCTTTTTTGTGCAATTAGATGATGAATCATAGTTCCCCATAGGATTTTTTCTAGAATTTTAGAATTAAATTTTGATTAGTTTAATTAGGGTAGATTTAGGGTATCCTAATTAGGGTTTAGGTTGTGCTTAGGTGAAGAATTCACTTTCTTTGAATAAGTTTTTTCTTGATTTTTAGGTAGAGGCCTATGTAGATGTTATGGGTATATGTTGTAGACCCTTGTGAATAATTGTTAGATTTTTCCCCATTGGTTTAGTATTTTTAGGTATTTTCTGAAGTTGCCTGTTGATTTTGTCTGCCCTGTGGTTATCTGTTCATCTTTGGGGGTCATTTTGAGGCATTTGTGGTGAGGCTTGTGTTGTCTTGAAGACCTTGATGGAGAGCATGATGAAGAGAAGATTGTAGATCAAGATTCAGAGACCCAGAGCTTGGCTTGTCCCCTGTCTGTGAGGTTTGAGATCCTGAAGTTTGAAGGAAGTTCATGGTACTTTCCTGAGGAAGGCACTATGAATGACCTTCATTCTTTCTTCTCACCTCTTTCTTAAGTATCCAATGATGTTGGAGCCAACTTGTGAGTTTAATTTCTCCTGAGGAGGAATGTAAACTGATCACATGTTGTTGAGCCACATGGGATACAATTCCTAAGTGGAAGCCTCCTAGTACTTTCCTGAGGAAGGTCCTATGAGTCTATTCACTTAGTTCCATTAGTTTATCTAGGATTTCTCAAGTATCCAATGATGTTGGAGCCAACTTGTGAGTTTAATTTCTCCTGAGGAGGAATGTAAACTGATCACATGTTGTTGAGCCACATGGGATACAACTCCTAAGTGGAAGCTTCCTAGTACTTTCCTGAGGAAGGTCCTATGAGTCTGTTCATTTAGTTCCACTAGTTCAGATAGGATTTCCTAAATATCCAGTGATGTTGGAGCCTGCTTGTGAGTTTAGTTTCTCCTTAGGAGGAACGTAAACTGATCACAGTGGTTGAGCCACATAGGGTATGATGCCTGAGTATACACCTCCTAGTGCTTTCCTGAGGAAGACACTATGAGTCTGCTTGCTTAGCTCCCTTTCTTTGGTAAGCTTGTTCTGAAGCTTGAAGACTGGGATTGAATTCTCTTGTTTAGGGTCTTGCCTTAGATTGGATTCAGATTCTGTGATTAGGGTTAGGATTAGAGAGTAGATTCTTTCTTTCTCAAGCATGTGTGTTTGTTTGCCTGAGGGCACTTCATTTCCTTTATCTGGTTCTTTGCTTGATAGTATGTTGTTTATCTTCAGTATGATTACTGTTATTTCATGACTGGCTTGAGGTCGAGACGAGCTTGTGGAGGCTGAAGCCCCACACACATTTCCTCCCTCACTTGCATTGCATGCATTTTACTGTTAAAGTTGATGCTTTTGTCTGTTTTGGTGTATCATTGACATGATCCCTTAGGACTCTCATTTCCTTTGATGAGGATTTGATGATAGAACTTTAGGTTGAAACCTATGCATGACAACTTCTAGGAGTTCCCTGTTCAAACCTCAACCATAGGATGAATCCATGGCATGATAACAGTAGGACTTGATAGTCTCCCTCCTAGTTGAGCCATCTTAACCCGTAGTTTCCCGAACTACGTTTGCTCTGATCTTTCATACCAGATGAAAGTACGTAGGCATAGGATGCGATGTCCTAGCGAGCAACCTTTCCCCCATAACCCGTAGTTAGCCGAACTACGTTGACTCTGATTTCTCGTTCTCTGATGGGAATACGTAGGCATAAAGTGCGACGCTTTGCCGAGTCATTTTTCTTTTCTTTTTCAGCCAGCCTTGATAGGTAGATAGATTATAACCAACCCGTCCAAGTAAACAAACAAGCGAGGATCCCGTCGAGTACGACGGACGTGAGGGGTGCTAATACCTTCCCCTTGCGTAACCGACTCCCGAACCCAGACAATGGTTGCGATGACCTTGTCTTACCCTTATTCGTCAGGTTTTTCCGATCGTTTCCTTTCCCGTTCTGAGGGATAAATAACGAAAGGTGGCGACTCTTCTGTTTTGCCGGCACCTTATTTTCGCGCAAGCGACAGCTGGCGACTCTGCTGGGGATTTATAGCATCTAGGGACTTTTCCCATCCCTTATGCTGGGACCGTTTCCCATCCCCTACGCAAGTCAATCCTATCGTTTGTGTGTTTGCTTGTTGGGTTGCGTTTATTTATCGCATTTTTACTTCCCGCATTTTTACTTCTCGCACTTTATTTCCCGCATTTTATTTCCAGTTCGATATGATTATCTGTGCTGCTGTGGGAGAGGGACGTTACTGCGAGTGAAAAGCCGGACCTGGGCTTGAGTACACACCTAGATATAGTTGCGGAGAAGTAGTAGACGAACCTGTCTGCTGAGCAGGCACAGTTCCCTACGAAAATCTGCGCTCAGACGAGATTCTTGCAGAGGTGCTCCTTTCCGGTCCTGAGGATCTGAGGGGAGTCCAGACGTGAGGATTGTCGACTCTGGGGACCGATCATTTGGAAGTCAGCTAAGAGAGGCCTCTTCATGACTTGATGATACCACTCCTTCTGGGAATCGTATTGTCACTCATGAAAGTCTGTGACGCTGACGACCGCATAGGATGCCGTACCTTTGTCCGTGGATTAGGTCCATCATACCTGTGAGTGGGGTCGGGATATTGCAGGAAACTTATACCTTCAGACCACCTGGTTTTCTTGACAGTGAATCAGTTATGTTGGGTTCTCAGTTGCAGATATGTTCTTGATAGAGCAAGGGTTGATCAGAGGATCTTATCATCGGGTGTTTGTCTGTTCTCGATAGAGCAGGCTTTGATCAGTGTATTATCGCCAGTGGTTTGTTCTTGATAGGGCAGATTTTGAGTAGGGTCTGAAGATCTCATCGGCAGTTGTTGTTTGTTCTTGATAGGGCAGATTTTGAGTAGGGTTTGAAGATCTCATCAGCAGCTGTGTGTTTGTTCTCGACAGGGCAGATTTTTGATTTGGGGTCTGAAGACTTCATCAACAGATATTCTTTGATATTGCACCCGGGGTCTTTATTATCAGGCCTTTATTCTTGTCAGGGCAGAAGTTTGATCTCGATCCTATCAGATGGTTATTCACAGCAGATCAGATCAGTGGTTTTACGCCGGGGTTTCCTTCTCATCAGTGACTGTTGACACCGAATCTCCACAGCAGCCACCTGGATATATTGTTGCATGCCTACATTTTGCATTAGCTTGCATAATCATTCCATTAGCGTGTGTCTGTGACAGGTACCGTTTCCCCGATCCAGGATCTCTCTCCTCTTATTGTGTTACTGCAGCCCCTCTCAGGAAGACTGATGCGTACGAGTTCTCGGTCCTTGATGTGTCGAATCTGACTATTGCTGATACTATGTGTGAGATTGCTATTTCCATGATTGGGCCTGGATTCCTCTCCTTATTATTGCCAACAGGTGCCAGGATCGGGGGATAATCTCTCAAGCACACAGACACACGCATGCATCTGCATAAAACATTTTTGCATGACATACATTCTGCTGCTTTTCCTAACCCTTGATGTTGACAGGTTTTTCAGGTACTCAGGTTCCGAGCTGTTTTCGATCTCCAGGATTGATCAAAGATTCATCCACCGCTACTCAACTCGCGCCAATCAAACGAGAATCATGGACCAGGTACAGTCAGATGTTCAAGAGCTTCGTGAACGGATGGATCGTTTTATGGAGCTGATGCAAGTAGTTGCGAATGGGCAAGATCAGCTTCGTACTTTGGTTCAACCTCTCATCTCCAGGGTTGACAGTAATGGAATACTTCACGGCGGGGCCGTGCCCACTCCTCCTCAAGGGGATACTCCACAGAACGTTGTTCCTGCTGCCGGGGGCAACGGCAGTGCTAACGGCAATCTTATGACTAATCTCGGACTTAATGCGGCAGGCGCCGGCAATGGTGGTTTGGGAGCCAATGTTAACATGGGGCCGGTCAACGGCAATGTTGGTGCAGGAAATGTGGTGGTGCCCCAACCGTGGCTGGAGGACCATCAAGATGACATATTCTCTCAGAGAGGTGCAGAGGCTGAATTGACTGCTGAAGCTCGACTCAGGTTCAAGGCGCTGGAAGATAAGATGAGAGATATAGAAAATCAGAACGCATTGGGCGTTGACATGGCCAAACTCGGGTTGATTGCTGACTTTAAAGTACCTCACAAGTTCAAGGTGCCTATCTTTGAGAAGTATAGAGGCACTACTTGTCCCCGTGTTCACCTCCGATCTTATTATAGAAAGATGTCCGCTTATTCTGACGATGAGAAGTTGCTGATGCACTTCTTTCAGGATAGTCTTTCTGGTCCGTCGCTCGAATGGTATATGGGTTTGGAGCCCGCTGCCGTGCGCACCTGGAAAGATCTTGCAGAAGCGTTTGTTCTCCACTATCAATATAATAGCGACTTGGCTCCCAACCGAGTTCAGCTTCAGAATCTCTCGCAGCGGAGCAATGAAAGCTTCAAAGAGTACGCCCAGCGGTGGCGTGAATTGGCTGCTCAGGTTCAACCGCCCATGGTAGAACGTGAGCTGGTGCAAATGTTCGTGGCTACCCTTCCTGGAGTCTATTATGAAAAGCTGATCAGTGGCATGTCTGGAACATTCTCGGCCCTCATCACTTTGGGCGAGCATGTTGAAAACGGTATAAAGATCGGAAAAATTCAGGGCGAATCATCCTCAGCTGGAGGAGCTGGCAAGAAACCCTATACTGGCAAGCGTCGAGAGGGAGATGCCAGTGCTGTCACTAATGCTAGGAGAAAAGGCAAAGGCCCTCAGCCTCAGATTGCTAGCATAAACATCCCAGCTGTTCCCCCGCAGCCGCAGCAGCAGCCCCAGCAACAGAATAATCAGGGATATAAGAGATATCAGAATCGGGGTCCCCTGGCAAACCGTCATTTGGAAACTCCTCCTATGCCATATGCACAGCTTCTGCAAACGTTGCTTCAGCTCCAATTGGTTCATAAAAGGACAATGGCTCCCTTAACAGGGGCACCACCACCAGAGTATGATGCTAATGCTACTTGTGAATTTCACTCGGGGGCACCTGGCCATACGGTTGAGAATTGCAAAGCTTTTAAGCACAAAGTCCAGGACTTGGTGGACGCCAAGGTTATCAACTTTTCTGACAGCGTGCCCAACGTCACCAAAAATCCAATGCCTCATCATAAGGGGGGCGGAGTAAATGCTGTCATCACTGAAGAGAGTTCAGACTTGCTGACCGATGTCAAAGATTTGAAGACGCCGTTGAGTTTTGTCAAGGCCAAGTTGCTGAAGAAGGGCTTCTTTCCTGGATGTGGAGAGTTATGTATGGCTTGTGCTACACTTCCTGATGGGTGTGAGCAGTTGATCGAAGGTATCCAAAGTCTGATGTCCGAGGGTATTTTGCAATTCAGTCGGAGCGTTGAGAGTGCATCAGGGGAAGTTGTGCTGAAGCAGGCAGACGAAGTTGCTACCATCACTATCCCTCGTCACCCTATTACTATTTCTGCGCCCCGTCCGCCTCCTATCACCATCACCAGGGCCGGACCAATCCCATTCGAGAGTACCAATGCCGTTCCATGGCATTATGGCGCCGGAGTTTATTGTAATGGTCAGAAGATAGAGCTTGAGCCATCCGGATTGACTGCGCAGAATCTTACCGAAGTCAGTGGTATCACCAGAAGCGGTAGGGTGTTCGCACCGGCAGAGGTTGCAGCAGAGAAAGTGGTCCGAGCTGACGCTGTGGATAAGGGTAAAGGTAAAGCTGTTGAGGAGGTCCCTGCAGGGGCAGAGAAAGACTTACTGGTTAAAGATGCTGAAGAGTTCATGCGACTAATCAGGAAGAGTGACTACAAAATTGTAGATCATCTTCATCAGACTCCGTCGAAGATCTCTATTCTTAACCTGTTGCTGTGTTCTGAAGCGCACCGCAACGCGTTACTGAAAGTATTGAATGCTGCATACGTGCCGCAGGAGATATCAGTGAATCAACTCGAGGAAGTAGTAGCCCATGTCAATGCTGGTAATGGGCTGGGATTTACAGATCTGGAGCTGACTCCTAAGGGAAGAGATCACAACAGCGCCTTGCACGTCTCAATAGAGTGCAGAGGCACGATTATGTCACACGTCCTGGTGGATACGGGCTCCTCGCTTAACGTGCTTCCAAAGAAGGCACTGATGAAGTTGGATACCCGTGGATTGCTGTGCACGCCCAGTGATCTGGTCGTGAAGGCCTTTGACGGAACCAAGCGCCACGTCTTCGGAGAATTGACCCTGCCAATTCAAGTTGGTCCAGAGACGTTTAATGCGGTGTTCTATATCATGGATATCATGCCCGCCTATAGTTGCCTCTTAGGTCGGCCGTGGATCCATTCTGCTGGTGCCGTGACGTCCACGCTGCATCAGAAGCTTAAATATGCTGTTGGGGGCAGCATAGTGACAGTCTGTGGAGAGGAGGACATCATGGTGTCGCTACTGCGAAAATCGGCGCCGGCTGGACAGAAGAGTCGCCACCGTGCGTTATTTATCCCACGGGAGGGAAAGGAAACGCTCAGAGTAAACCTCGCACAACACGGGAAAGGTATGGTCATCGCAACCAAAACCTGGGTTCGGGAGTCGGTTACGCAAGGGGAAGGTATTAGCACCCCTCACGTCCATCGTACTCGATGGGATCCACGCTTGTTTTCGGGTATGGATTGTTATTCTATCTAAACTATGGGTCGAGGGTTAAAAAGAAAATAAAATGAAAATAAAAATGACTCGGCAAAGTGTCGCACTTTATGCCTACGTATTCCCGTCTGGAACGAGAAATCAGAGTCGACGTAGTTCGCCTACCTACGGGAAAGGAGGGGAAGGTTGCTCGCTAGGATATCGCATCCTATGCCTACGTACTTCCACACAGCATGGAAGATCAGAGCAAACGTAGTTCGGGCTACGGACGACACAAGCTTGTCTTGGTTAATTTTATTCCTTCTGAAAAAGGTTTTTCTGATTAAAAGTCCAAGCGGACAAAAATGACGTTTTGATGAGTTCACATTCTTTTACGAAAGAAGTGTCTTTTATTGTGTTTGAAATCTTTATGTGTTTTTCTGTTTGTTTTGAGAAAGAAAGAGACAGAACTCTAACCTACGGTTGCGAAGGGAATCAAACTAACCTAATGTTATCATGCATGGGTTAAGACCTAGTGTCTATCATGCTCCTCTCTTGCACAGAGAGAAACAGAGATCCTACGGGATAAGCAGAAACAGAAACAATAACAGATATAATAAAGCAGTAAAAATGCATGGATGCAACAGCACAAGCGAGGCAAGGGAGTCCCACTCAACCTCGAACCTAGAAAACAATAGGCAAAAGTGAACAGACTTCACTTTCAACCCAGCAGGGTAAACAGCAAACAATACAGTCAGGAAAACCAATCAATACATCAAGGAATGAAATACAGCAAAAAAACAGCATCAGCAGCTCTGAATCAACAACTGGCTTCAAGTAATCTCCAATCAGCTACAGGCTTCAACAAGCATCAATCTCCATCTTCATGACCTTCAGGCAAGGGCTTTGATCATCAGTCTTCTATCTGCAATGGCTTTTCTTCAAGCTCAAACCTCCAGGATGAGGGATTAGTCACAAGAGTGAATTGGGTGTTAAGCAATCAGTTGACTACCAAGGGTGGTGAACAGACTGCTTCTAACACAAGAGACATTTTCTCTCAAGAGTTCTATCTCATAGACACTATCACCAAGCCTTCCAAAGGAAGGGGGTGAGTGTCTTAGAGAGACTCTGAATCACAGAGAAGAATGGATGCAGACAAGGCAATCCATGTTTGAGAAACAATCATTCTAATCTAGAGCTCTGCCTAGCTCCTAAACCCTAGTCTCCTTAGCATCTGCTAGCAAGAATCTCCTCCTCAACTCTGAAAGTTGATCTTCAATTTCTGGATCTTCAATGGCTTTCATCTCCTCAAGTCTTCAGCTCTCCAGGGCCCCAGACAAACCCAATACCCAATCAAACAATCAACAACCCCCAGAGGGCACACCACACCAGACAACAGATATACAGACAGTAATAATAGCAGTAGGGGAATCCTGACTTTTTCTAAGGGATCTAATAGCTACCCATAGCCCATATAGTCCCATAACTAATCTATTCAAACCCTAAGTCCTAAGGGAAATGAGATCAAACTTCTTAAGTTGTCACCTAAAACCCTAGTTTTGTACATGATGTTCAAGCATTTATTAATCACCTAAAATTAATCTCTAAAAATGGGACTTAAAATATTTCTACAAGTTGAATATCTCATCTAAACAATATAAAAAGAATGACTAAAAAATATTAAAACATGTGAGAGAACAAAAAATCATAAAAATGATGTATGAAATGAAACTATTAATATGACATTTATTTAGAAAATATGTAAAAAATATGAAATAAAACTAAAAATGAAATTTTATTTAATGAACATTTTCTAGACATTTTAATGTAAAAGATGTAAAAAGAATGGATTAAAATGCATTTTTTATGAATTAGTTATGAATTAATGAAAATGGTAAAATATTAAAATGAATTAAGAAAATTAAAATGAATTAAAAATGAGGGAGGGGGTTGAAATAGAAACTCGCCCCAGTTCAATCCAGGATGGGCCTTCAGACAGGGGGTGTGATTAGCGCTTCTGCTAGGCCCAGAATACACTCAGCATTAGTGAAAAAAATGAGAAGCGCTGGGGGGTGAGGGAAGTAACAGAAACATGTTGCAATTGGTTTGGGCTTGGTTTAGGGGGGTGGGAATAACACAAGTCAACTCAGGCCCGCCCGTTTCAATTAATGAAACGGTGCGTTTTGGCCAAACCTCAATTCCCTCCAAACGCTCAGATTGAATAACAGCCACAAGATCATGCTGAAAGTCAAAAGTCCAACAACACATACACGGCCACGATTATATCTTCTTCAATTGGCCTGAAACTTAGGGTTTCAATTCACCATGGCAGCCATGCACGATCAATCTTCCACCTCTCTATTCTCGCTCTACACGCAATGAAATGCCACGCCATCAACATGAAACCTGCTCAGAATCTTTCCCTCTATAATCCTAGGGCATCAATTCATCTTGAAACTCATCACAATAACAAACCCGATGACATCAAACTCTGGCCTCTATGAGATTACACTGATATGAACCATCACCATTCTTCCTCAAACTTGACCTAAACTAACCTATGCCTAATGGAGATTAATCTGCGCTATCCAACTACAATTATGATGCCTTAATTCAAGAGATACAAGCACTAACAGTTTGTTGCACCTGTCACTAACCATCACCAATCCTTTCCAAATTCATCTAACTTAATCTCCTAACCACCTAGATCAAGTCTAAGCTAATAAAATCATGTGAAACTAACTGAATCAAGCCAATCGAATGAAAACTTACCTGATGTGAAACCTTGCAAACAGCTATGGAGATTGATGATTTGAGGCTTTTGAGACTTGGATCTTGATCCACAACCTTAGTACTCAATTCTGTATGCAAAATCCTGGAGATTCCTTGCTTGAATTATGCTATTCACTTGAACTTGTGATTTTGATGTTGATGAAAAAAGCACTCGAAAATGGATGAGAATCACCAAAACCTTGCTTCAATTATGATCTATGATGATGATGGAGTAAAATTGAATTGATTTTGATGAAGATTGATGAAGATTTTGGTGAATTGGAATGAAAACTTCAATGAAAAAAGTATGAGAAATTTGTGGAATTCTTGGTGCAAATGAGGCCAACCCTTGCCAAATTCTCCTTTCATGAATATATAGACCCCAATGGTACATTCTAGATCCATCTTGCACATTCCCTTGTTTTCCAACTTTGGCTCATTTTGATTATGTTTCTTAAAAGGCAAGCAACCATGGATAACTTCATTTTTTCCTTCTAAACTCAAAAAAGTGTGTGAACCATTGTTCTTAGAATTGTTTTTCCATTCAAAATCATATATTGGAAGTCTCCATTTGGACTTGTAAATCTCCCAAACCATTTTTCACTTTGAAATCATTCACTTTATAAGCCTTTTTAGTTCATATTTTGACCAATTATTCAACTCCATGCTATGAGCTTCTCCAATAACTTGTGACCTTCTTTCTAGACTTAAAATCCCATTTGGAGCAATTTTGATGTTGTAAGTTTTTCCATTTGAGGCCTCCTTGTATGAGTTTTGGACATAGGTTAAAATGACCTGTAATTCACAAATGCCCAAAATACCCTTTGCTTGCCAAGACCATAAGTTGAGTTCTCCACATCATATGAAGGCATGCCATACCATTTTAGAAAGCTAAGACAATGAGGAACAAATCTTATGTTGACCAAGAATTCATTTGAAATCTCCTTGAGGGGCAAAAATTGCTTGGAAGTCAAGTCACTTTCACAGACAAAAGTTCAGACACCCCAAATGACCTGTAACTTGCAAGGACCATAACTTGAGTTCTATAAATCTCCTTGAGGTCTTCCACCACTCAAATTAAAGGTCTTGAGATCCTCTACAAGTTTCATGTTGGCCAAGAAGCCATTTGAAGCTAGCATTTTGACTTATCTTGCTTGGAAATTTGACCTAAACTAGGGGATTTTACAGAGAAACCCTAATTTAGTAACTCCTCTTCTCCTTGATTTCTCTTGAATTCTTCTTGTCATATCTCCATATCCTTCTTCATATGTCCAATGTTGATTCCCACACCTCTCCAATAGCCTTGAATGCCCTTTAAAGTCAGTCAATTGACCTAGGGTTGACCTAGGGTTGACCCAGATGAAACCCTAGTTGACTGTCTTCAACTATAGCTCTTGTGCTCACATCAACAACTTGTTTTCTTCTCCAAATGACTTTATAAGTCTCTCAAGATGTCTAGATGCTCTCCATGCTTTCACTTCACAGCTCACAACCCTCTTGTTGATCCTCAGATACCCTCAGCTAGGAGATGGACTCAAGGCTTGATCTGCTGAACTCTTTGCTTTCAAATTCTTTCCTGATGACTTGAATGAGATTGAATTAGGATAATAACCTCATGATAGGCCTCTAGAGATGAAAATAATGATTGGTCCCCTGTTGAATGACTTGCTATGCTGATGCTATGCAGATGGTTAGTCTATGTACATGACTCTATATGCAAATGCTAATGATAATGAAACATAAATCCAAGGAGTAAGGTTGAGCAAATTTTAGGGTGCAACAGCTGCCCCTATTCAAGCGACTTGGACCCGACTGGATGAAGAGCCCGGAGCCTTCAGACATTCGCGGTACGAGACGGTTGAATACTAGTGAAACCAGAAATTTGCCAACCGCAGAAATAAACTGCGCTCCTGCTTGAGGAATGACATTCGTCAGCTGAATCTGACTGTTACAGCAACCCACTGATCTCGCGCGACCGTGCTGGGGATCGTCTTCATCGTTCTGAAGAGGATTCTATCATACCAAATTGCTTGTTTGTCCACGTTAGGACTCTGTCTGTCATCAATACGAAGAAATCTCAACTAGGACCTGTCCGCGTTAGGACTCCACCTGCTGTTAACCCAGAAAAATCTCGGCAACTCCGCTGGGGATACTTCGTCTGCATTTCCATAAATTGAATCGCCCACGTTAGGAAAAACTCTTCCACGTTAGGAGTAACACCTGTCCACGTTAGGAATCACATCGTCCACGTTAGGAGTAACGCTTTTATCTTTCCACGTTAGGAAGCAATCTTCTTTCCACATAAGGAGAACTACATCAATCTGTCCACGTAAGTACTCCAATACCACTTGACATGTCCGCGTCAGGACTTCAATCTTTCCACGTAAGGAATTCAACTTTGGTTCTGCACCTGTCCACGTCAGGACTCCACTCTTCTCGAATCTGTCCACGTAAGGACTCCAATTTCTCCGTGTAAGGAATAAACTTCCTCTTCCACGTTAGGAATATCTTCTTTGATCTGTCCGCGAGAGGACTCAATCTTTTCCACGTAAGGAAAACAACTCGTCTTTCCACGTAAGGAAACCATTTTTCTTCCACGTAAGGGATGCTCTTAATATGTCCACGTAAGGACTCTGATCTTTCCACGTAAGGAATCAATTCTTTCTTAATTTGTCCGCGTCAGGACTCATTTTTCCACGTAAGGAATGCCCTTATCTCCCCGTAAGGAATCTATCTCAATATGTCCGCGTAAGGACTCAATCTTTCCACGTAAGGAACACCAACTTCTTTCCACGTAAGGAATAAATTCATCTTTCCACGTCAGGAAACCATCTTTCTTCCACGTAAGGAATGCTATTTTACCTGTCCACGTAAGGACTTCACTCTTTCCACGTCAGGAATGCTGTCATTTCCACGTAAGGAATCCTCTTCTGATACGTCCGCGTAAGGGCTACATCGTCCACGTTAGGACCCACTTCTTCATATTAGGAATGATAATCTCTTTGATTTGTCCACGTCAGGACACTGATCTTGTCTTGATTCGTCCACGTTAGGACTCAGGCGCCTTCGGCCTGCTGAGGAAATAAGACTTGTCCGCGTAAGGACTCACACCCTCGACCCACTGGGGAAATAACTTGTCCACGTAAGGACTCACGCGTCTTCGACTTGCTGGGGAAATAACTTGTCCACGTAAGGACTCACGCGTCTTCGACTTGCTGGGGAAATATCCGCGCCAGGACTTACACTTTGCCAACAACACGAAGAAGGATAAATTTGTCCCCGTCAGGATTTCACATCCGATCAATACCGAGAAATCAAATCTGTCCACGTTAGGACTAGCACATATCGTCAACCTGAGGAAATGTCCACGTCAGGACTCCGCCTTCCAACAGCTCTGAGAAATCGAACCTGCCCACGTTAGGACTAGCGCTTCCCATCAGCCCAAGGAAATAGACCTGTCTACGCTAGGACGCCCACTTTTGAAGAAACCCCACCAATCTAGGAATAAACTGTCCGCGTCAGGACTTGGTTCTTCAATGATCCTCGCCCACAAACTTCTTAGCACTGACGTGACAGCGCCTTCGAGATGAACTCTACTGGGGATGTCTGAAAACCAACTACCGGACGCCTGCTCTGATAACCGGCGGTGGTCTCTGAAATTCTGATTCATGCGACCCGTTGATGACAAACAAACTCTGCTTGGGGATAAGGAGATTCTTATCCTGGCCACTCTGGCTGGGGAAAATAAGAGACATTTGCATAAATGACTCTGCTGGAGACAAAGAGACTCTCATGATAACTCTGTGGGGAATGCAGCCAAAACTGACATTGGATATCTCCTGCCGAGATCTTGAATGTTTGATCGTTCATCTGAGCGAGAGCTCTCTCCACCGGAACTGCTAGAGTACAGAGACTGCTTCAGCAAAATAAATGCTGGAAGGATAACGCCGACTCGCCGGGGATAGCCTGATGCTACAAAATTATTCCGACAAAATAAATGCTGATAGGGTGAAGTCGACCCTGCTGGGAAGTTGGGAACTCAAACCACACGTCTTGTTGAAGTAACCCCCTGCTGGGGAATATAACTCAAACCAAACACCTTGCTGAGGTAACCCCCTGCTGGGGAATATAACTCTGCTGGGGAATAGCAGACGCGCCTGGTATGATTGAGCTTCTGCTGGAGAGTGAACCGGTATCACCAGTATCTCTGACAAAATAAATGACAGGACCCAACGTCAACTCTGCTTTGGAGAGTCTTGACCTTCGAATTCCACTGGAAGGAAAGAACACTTGCTGAAAGAACTCCGCTGGAGAGTGGATGATTCTCTAAGGGAAAATTAACTGACTCCACTGGGGGAGAGTGCCTGACCCAGCGGGGAACGATGAACCTGTCTGAATACAGCCTTACGATCTCGGAATCACTAAACTCTGTTGAGGTCGATTAACTTCTCTGGAGCACGTCCTTTGGATAAGCTATGGCTAGCTGGGAATTCTATCCTTCTTCAGGAAGAACATGCATGACCTGCGTGAAGATCGAGTCTTTCGTTATCACAATCTTTTGATCCTCTTCCTCGTAGGGTTGTGAAACCTGCAACAACACAAACAAGACACGACAAGCCTATGCAATCAAATCAATTCAGGTTAGTGACGTTACACTCAGTCAATTCAAAGCTTTAACAATTGTTGGCAAGGGCCAATGATGTTATACTCATGTTAGTTTCATCAAACTTAGGCGTTTTATCATGCGCAAAACAGTAAAGAACAATCATCAAGTGCTGAATAACACATTTTCATTGATTGGGCCCCTGAATGAGCGGAGTTTTTGTACACGGGATGTAACTCCTGAAAAGAGGAAGCTACGCAAAACAGATGTACATGTATGCAAGTATTCACAAGAAGCATAAATATTGACAAATTAAATTTTGTACACATGTCGGCAACTGGATGCAGATGAACACCACGAACTGATCCTCCTATGACTCGTCCGACTCTTATACTTTCCCGGTATCCCCACTTCTGAAGGGGTTGTATCCGATAACTGACTCCTCAAATATATTCTCCCGCATTGATACCCATTGAATTCAAATTCGGACCGCAGTCATTTGCTTTTCTCATCCCTAACTTTTGCGTGAACCGCCCTTTACGGGTTTTCAGTTCACCGGGATACCCCTTTTTGCCGAAGCCGCCCAGTGTAGGTTTTCAACTTCGCGGGTGTACATTTTTTCAATTTTATCCCTAACTTTTGCCCGAACCTTTCATTCTGTTTTTGGTTCGCCAGGATGCCCCATTTTTGCCTGGACTCTCTTTTTTGTCCAGCGGGTCTATTTTAAGCAAAGTATTTTTTAACTGCGTCCGAATTCACAGGTGATGCAAAGTCTTCCCCGTCCATGGTGGACAACAATAAAGCTCCTCCTGAAAAGACCTTACTGACAACGTATGGCCCTTCGTAGTTGGGGGTCCACTTGCCCCTGTGATCTGCTTGCGGCGGGAGAATCCTTTTCAGCACAAGGTCGCCCGTCTGAAAGCTTCGCGGAAGTATCTTCTTGTCGTACGCTTTCTTCATTCGTCTTTGATACAAACGACCGTATGCCAGAGAAGCTAGCCTCTTCTCATCCATCAAACTCAGTTGGTTCAATCTATTCGTTACCCATTCCGCCTCGTCCAGCTGAACATCTCGCAATACCCTCAGAGAAGGGATCTCAACTTCCAATGGTAATACCGCCTCCATTCCGTATACCAACGAGAACGGAGTTGCCCCGGTTGACGTGCGTACCGTCGTACGATAACCGTGCAAAGCGAAAGGTAGCATCTCGTGCCAATCCTTATAGGTCACCACCATTTTCTGGACGATCTTCTTGATATTCTTATTGGCCGCTTCGACAGCGCCATTCATCTTGGGTCGGTAAGGGGAGGAGTTGTGATGTTCGATCTTGAAACTCTGACAGAGCTCCTTCATCATTTTGTTGTTCAGATTAGAACCATTATCCGTGATTATCCGCTCGGGGATTCCGTATCGGCAAATGATATCTCTCTTGATGAATCTAGCCACCACTTGCTTCGTTACATTTGCGTAAGACGCCGCTTCCACCCACTTGGTGAAATAATCGATTGCTACGAGGATGAACCGATGCCCGTTAGAAGCCGTCGGCTCAATCTTTCCAATCATATCGATTCCCCACATCGAGAATGGCCATGGAGATGACATCACGTTTAGAGGACTTGGAGGCACATGTATTTTGTCAGCATATATTTGGCACTTGTGGCACTTTCTTGCAAATTTGAAACAATCAGTTTCCATCGTCAGCCAAAAATAACCTGCCCGCAGCAGTTTTCTCGTCATAGCATGTCCACCAGCATGCGTGCCAAAGGCACCTTCGTGAATTTCCTCCATGAGAAGCTTTGCCTCTTTCTCGTCTACGCAACGCAACAACACCAAATCGTGGTTTCTTCTGTATAAGACGCCATCCGGGTTCAAATAGAAATTACCCGCTAATCTCCTGAGAGTCTTCTGATCTTGACTGGATGCCCCAGCCGGATACTCTTTATTCTTCAGGAAATTAAGGATATCAAAATACCACGGTTTGCCATCAGACGCTTCATCAATAGCAAATACATAAGCTGGCCTGTCCAACCGAGATATAGTGATCTGGGGAGCTTCGTTCCAGAAATTGACCTTGTACATGGAAGACAAAGTGGCAAGGGCGTCAGCCATTTGATTTTCTGCCCGCGGCACGTGATGCAACTCAACCTTGTCGAAGAAAGGCAACAATCTCCTTGCATAATTCATATAATGTATCAAATTGGGCTGACGTGTCTCCCATTCCCCTTTGATCTGATTCACTACCAGAGCTGAGTCTCCGTATACGTCTAAATGTTTGATTCGCAAATCAATGGCTTCTTCAAGCCCCATTATACAAGCTTCGTATTCGGCCTCATTGTTGGTAACGGCAAAGGTCAATCGGGCAGTAAACGGGATGTGCGACCCGTGCGGCGTAGTGATAATTGCCCCTATTCCGCTACCGTAAGCATTCACAGCTCCGTCAAATATCATCTTCCACTGGGACCCCGGCTCTGGTCCTTCGTCTGGTAACGGCTCTTCGCAATCTTTCATCTTGAGATACATGATATCCTCGTCAGGAAAATCAAATCTCATTGATTGGTATTCTTCAATAGGCTGCTCCGCCAGATATTCAGACAGCACACTCCCCTTTATTGCCTTTTGCGAGACGTATTGAATATCGTATTCAGTCAAGACCATCTGCCACCTGGCAATCCTACCTGACAACGCCTGCTTTTCGAATATATACTTGATTGGATCCATCTTCGAGATGAGCATGGTTGTATGATTCAGCATGTACTGCCTCAAACGCTTGGCGGCCCAGGCTAGCGCGCAACAAGTTTTCTCCAGCATTGAGTATCGAGATTCACAGTCTGTAAATTTCTTACTCAAGTAATAGATCGCATGCTCTTTTCTTCCCGTCTCGTCGTGTTGACCGAGAACACAACCCATACTCCCCTCAAGAACCGTCAAATACATTATCAAGGGTCTCCCTGCCACTGGGGGTATCAAAATAGGAGGCTCCTGCAAGTACTTCTTTATTTTATCGAACGCCTTTTGACAATTTTCGTTCCACGTTACAGCTTGATCTTTCTTCAAGAGTTTGAATAATGGTTCACACGTGGCAGTTAGGTGAGATATAAACCGAGCAATGTAGTTCAACCTCCCTAAAAACCCGCGCACCTCTTTTTCTGTTTTAGGCGTCGGCATTTCTTGAATCGCTTTTATTTTAGCAGGATCGACCTCTATTCCTCTTTCACTTACTATGAACCCCAGGAGCTTACCCGATCTCACCCCGAAGGTGCATTTATTAGGGTTCAGCCTCAGCCTGAACTTCCTAAGTCTTTTAAACAACTTCAACAGATTCACCAGATGCTCTTCCTCTGTCTGGGATTTAGCAATCATATCGTCAACATAAACTTCGATCTCTTTATGCATCATGTCATGAAAAAGAGTCGTCATCGCACGCTGATATGTTGCCCCAGCATTTTTCAAACCAAAGGGCATCACTTTATAGCAAAATGTTCCCCAAGGCGTTATGAAAGTAGTCTTCTCCATATCCTCTGGCGCCATTTTAATTTGATTATAGCCTGAAAAGCCATCCATGAAGGAGAATACAGAGTATTGAGCGGTATTATCAACTAACACGTCAATATGAGGAAGTGGAAAATCGTCTTTTGGGCTTGCTTTATTCAAATCTCTATAATCCACGCACATTCGAACCTTGCCATCTTTCTTTGGCACTGGTACGATGTTAGCAACCCATGAGGGATACTTCGTCACAGCCAGGAAACCAGCGTCCCACTGTTTCTGAACCTCCTCTTTGATCTTCATTGCCATATCTGGTCGAGTTCTGCGAAGTTTTTGTTTGACAGGCGGGCAGTCTTCTTTCAGTGGCAGGCGATGCACAACCATATCAGTATCGAGCCCTGGCATATCTTGATACGACCAAGCGAATACATCATTATACTCTCGGAGCATTTCAACCAGTTTTCGCTTGATATCACTCTGCAGTGCGGCTCCGATACGAATATTTTTCTCAACCCCTTCCGACCCCAAATTGATAATCTCGATAACCTCGTCGTGAGGCAGAATGGCTCTTTCCTCTTGCTTCACCAACCAAGACAGTTCCTCAGGAACGTCGCTATCTTCGACAACCTCTTCTTCGGTCTGGAATACCGGGTGCTCGAAGTCGGGACGAGTCATAGGTGGCTCAAGGATGTCATCTGAAAATGTTATCCTGCAAAAGGAAGGGTTAAGTGCTTCAAAATGCGTATAAAGCGATTAACCACATTGCCATTTTATTGAAAAACACAAAACAAGAAAGACAGGGATTACAGTATTTGCTCATGAAAAAAACGCCATTTATTTAATGATTAACGCGCAATGTTTATAACAACACAGCCCTAAGCAAATCCTGATGCCCCGGGCAAGACATCATATTATTCAACAATTAATAAAGCAAAGCATTACTGTTTAAAAGTCACAGGAACAAGCTCCTGAATAGACCAGTTGCACAGTCCTTGTCCTGGCGTGCTTGGCTGAATCCAGGCATCCATATCACAGTCGCTGTCCCCTTCATCGGATTCTGAAGCAGCATTGACAGATTCGTGGCATACTCCACTGGCAGAGATAGTGATTGACTTTCTGAAATGAGGGGCCCCCACGGAAGGAGTTGATGACGACGGTCGGTACCCCAGTCCGAACCAGTCCATTTTCACAGGAATGTCCAATACTTTGCCCCAGCCTTTGGCGTCTCCTGCCTTCACTAGCGCTTGAGCTTCTTTATACGATGAGACAGCTATCTCTGGCACTTTGCTCGACCTGGGACCCTTGTCCTTTATGCGCAAACCTTCGAATGCCTGGCATGGCGTCTCGTGGATCTCCCCGTCGACTTCCACATATTTAAACGAAGAAAGATGGCTGACCAGGATGTCTTCTTCTCCGCACACGGTGACTACACTGTCTCCGACCATATACTTTAACTTCTGATGCAGGGTAGACGTGACTGCCCCTGCCCCGTGAATCCAAGGTCTTCCCAGCAAGCAGCTGTACGCAGGCTGTATATCCATGATATAAAACTCCGTTGCAAACACTTCCGGCCCCACTTGCAGAGGCAAGGTAATCGATCCGAAGACTGTTCTCCGCGTGCCGTCAAACGCTCTGACTACCAAATCACTTGGTGTGCACAAAATTCCTCGAACATCCAGCTTCATCATAGCCTTCTTAGGCAGCACATTCAAAGACGACCCGGTGTCAACCAATACGTGCGACATTGTCGACCCTCGGCACTCAACAGATACATGTAATGCCATGTTATGATCCCTTCCTTTCGGAGTCAAGTCGAAATCAGTAAAGCCCAGACTGTGGCCTGCATTTACATGTGCTAATACTCCTTCTAGCTGGTTTACGGAGACATCCTGTGGTACAAAAGAAGTGTCCAGGACTTTCAGCAAAGCATTTCGGTGAGCTTCCGAACACAACAGCAATGACAATATAGATATTTTGGACGGCGTTTGCTGCAGATGCTCCACAATTTTATAATCGCTTTTCCGAATCAAGCGCATGAATTCTTCCACATCTTTCGATGCTGCTTCTTTTTCACTTGCTTGAACCGGAACGTTCTCAACCGCTTTCCCCTTTCCTTTCGCTATCCTTTCGGCTTCCACTTCAGGAGATATAAAGATCCTGCCACTCCTCGTCATGCCTCCTGAGCCCACAACATTATCCACAACCTCCGCTGACTGCTTGTTAACATCGATTTTAATCCCGTCACAATACACCTCTAGCCCATATGACCATGGGACCGCCTTCGTGTTCTCATACGGGATTGGCCCGGCTTTAGTTATAGTAATCGGTGGTCGCTGAGCTGGTGCTGAAATGGTGATCGTCTTCCTAGGAATTGTCACTGTGGCAACATCACTCTGATTATCCACTACTGCCCCTGCCGGCTCATCAGTTGCTGTTCGATCAAACTGCAATATACCTTCATCAATCAAGGCCTGAATGCCTTTCTTCAGATCCTCACACCCCCCAGACAGGGCCCAACAGTCTAAACAGTACTCATTACAACCCGGGTAAACACCTCCTTGTAACAGTCGGCTCTTTATTTCGCTCAGCGGCGTCTTTAAATCCTCAACATTCATAATCAGATTCAGACCTTCCTCAGTCAGCACGGCATTCGCCCCATGATTAGGCATGGGTTTCTGGACTATATTCGCACCTGTCGTTCCGAAGTTGATAGACTTGTTGTCCAAGAGATCCTGCACAACGTGCTTAAAAGCATGACAACCTTCTATATCATGGCCCGGGGCTCCAGAATGAAACTCACAGTGCCTATTCGCATCATAACCGAACGGGGGAGTTCCCGTTATCGGTGCCAAGGTTCTTTTCTCCACCAGATTCAATCCCAACAATGTCTGCAATAAATCAGCATAGGTAGAGGGAGGTTTCTCGAACACCCTTCTCGGCTTACCACCCTGGAATTTTCGCTGAGCTTGCTGTGCCCCCTGCTGAGGCTGCTGCTGCTGTGGCATTGGTTGCTGCTGAACCGGTTGTTGCTGGATTGGTTGCTGTTGATACGGAATAGTAACACTCGACACTTGCTGCTGCTGACGATATTGATTTCTTCCCCTGCCTCGGCCTCGGCCTCGGCCTCCAAATACCGCGCTAGCTTCGCCCTGACGGCGCCCACCATAAGCTTTCCTATTACTGCCAGATGCAGTTGATTCGTCGACTTGGAACTTTCCTTGCTTAATGTTCCGCTCAATCTTTTCACCCATCAGAATCAGGTCTGAAAAACTAGCCAGAGAAGTATGAAACAGCATGTCATGAAACAGCCCGGTGAATGTACCAACAAACATATCGTTCATTTCTTTATCTTCCACAGGAGGACGGACCCTGGCAGCCATATCGCGCCACCTTTGCGCGTACTCCTTAAAACTCTCCCCCTTCTTCTGCGAAAGCCCGGCCAACTGGACCCGATTGGGTGCCAGGTCACTGTTATACTTGTAATGGGCTACGAACGCCTCCGCCAATTGCTTCCAAGTCTTGATATCAGTGGGCTCCAACCCCATGTACCACTCTAAGGAAGGACCCGATAGACTATCCTGAAAGAAATGCATGAGCATTCTTTCATCAGTGGAGTATGCAGACATCTTTCTGTAATAAGCTCGCACATGCACTTTCGGGCATGTGTCTCCTTTGTACTTATCGAACGCAGGCGCTTTGAATTTAATTGGCACCCTCAGCCCAGGTACCAAGCCCATTGTTGTCATGTCCAGACCCACAGCACTCTGATTTAGGACTCCCTTCATTTGCTCTTCCAGCATTCTAATCTTTTGAGAATCATCCATCGGCCCTTCAAAACCTCCTCCAGAGAAGGCGTCCTCCTGTTGATCCTCTTGCCACATACCGTTTCCAGCCCCGTATCCATCATATGCATTATTACGTCCAGCTCTGACCTGATTCATCCCCGGAACTCGGCCTCTGTTGCCGTACCCTTGAACACCTCCTGCAGGACCACCAGCCATAAAACCAGCACCGTTTCCGTTTCCAAAGCCTCCGTAACCCTGATTGACCATACCATAACCATCTTGCCCAAAGCCTTGAGCATTAAAGCCATACTTGCCAGTGTTGTCGAATCCCTGATCGTTGAATCCGAACCCAGCGTTGACAAAGCCATTGCCTCCGAGATTATCTCCCAAATTGACATCACCCAGCCCAGCGTTGTGGACAGCAGTATCATTTCCAACTCCGACGTTACCATTCACAGCAGCGGTAGCGTTGTTGACGTTAGCAGCAGTCATATTGACGACAGGCGGAGCCACTGGCGTGGGAGTGCCGTCTCCCTGAGCAGTATCAACCCGGACAGACTGATGATCTTCGTTACCATGACCAGCGTTGCGAGCCAACAGAGGCTGGACCATGGCCTGCAAGTTTTCTTGCCCTTTTGCTATAGCTTCCATGGTTTGCATGAAGAGGGCGAACTTTTCGCGGACATCCTGCATCTCGTTCTGAATTTGGTCCATGACTTTCCGACAGTTGGATCGTGTAGAATAGCGGTGCGGATGTTGATCTGGAATCCTGTTAAGTACCTGATGCAGAGCAAGAGATAAGACACCATTCAAAGATTACCTGTTATGCAATATGAATATGAATGCAATGCAATGTGTCTGTGCATTAGGGAAGTTCATTCCCCCAGTTCTAGTGCGATGGTGCCGGTGCAGTGACGGTGCTGACAATAAGAATATCGGAGCTGAATCAAAGAAAGCCTCGTATATTGCAGAGAGAATCAATAAGCCCAGGGTACAATATCACTGAGAGTACAAAAATGGCATGACCTCAACCAACAATCCTGGTGATGGTCAGCACTATGCAAATAAAGCATATCAGATACTACATGAAATGATCAAATCCTCCCAAAAGTCTGGTACTCCTCTATCAGCTTCTTGGTCTCCGGATGGCTTGGCCGATCAAGCAGCCCTTCAACAAGCAGGTTTCTCCTCTTAAGGACACGGCGTACGTCTTCAGCAGTTTCTTCCCATGTTGCTTCTCCGAAGCAATCTTCTAACTTTCTCTTCTGAGACACTGCTTCATCTCTGGATTTGATTGCCTTGTTCAGTGCGTGCTGGACACTATACCGGTTCATCACTTCTTCCTCGCACTTCTTGATGCTAGACTTCAACTTCTCTTCGAGGTCGGAAATTTGCTGCTTCAGCTTATCTTCCCTCTTCTTGTTGTTAGTGAGTGTAGCATTCCAAGTCTTATTGCAAGAAGATATCTCTCGGTGTGCTGCGTCGAGCGCTTTCTTTTTGGCTTCCAGCATGTCATGGGAACTTCTGAACTCTTGCCCCAGACGTT
This sequence comes from Lathyrus sativus, assembly GCA_963859935.3. Taxonomy (NCBI): domain Eukaryota; kingdom Viridiplantae; phylum Streptophyta; class Magnoliopsida; order Fabales; family Fabaceae; genus Lathyrus; species Lathyrus sativus. The sequence goes on along the minus strand of OZ012740.1, from coordinate 441,623,185 downwards.
CGCGCTTTTTCTTTTCCTCGGTCAACTCGGCTCTTAACCTGTTTACCAGCTCAATCTGTTGTTGGAAAGCATATACAGCCTTGTTTTTCTCGCTGCGTGCCTGGGCTAACTCTTGCTCTAACCCTTCGTTGATCTTCATCAAGGCTTCTTTCTCTCTCACAACTTGTTCATATGCTTCTCTAGAAACAGTAGTCGGCTCTTCTACCGGAATAGGATCAAGAATTGGTGCATCTGGAAATGGCATCTTCAAATGACTAGCCCTCTCCTGAATCCAAGCTCTATAAGGTGCATAGGCCTGACAGTCATTCTTACCTAACAGCGGCTTCCCTTTGCGGTTAATACGCGTCCAGGCATGTTGCAACTTGGCTAATAACTCCCCCTTCAAATCTCCAGTGAAGTACAGAGATTCCTGTACTTCCTCCTCTTGAGGTGGATTCTTCAGCGCATATCCGAACTGGCGAATGAATAGAGAAGGGTTGTAATTGATACACCCTTTTCTTCCAATCAATGGGACATTAGGGTAACCAGAACAACTGAAGATGAGCTCCGATCCCAACAGGTCTCTATCAAACCACTCCATATCTTCCGACGATAGCCTCATCAAACGCTCCGGCCAACCAACTGGAACTGTAGTCTCTGCAGCAGATCCTCTCTTAGGAAGATGACTCTCAAACCACATACTCAATAAGGGTACACAAAGATGAACATTCTTTCCTCTCCCCTTCTCATTCTTATAATGCAGTGAGTGGTAGAGGTCTCCGAGTAAGGTAGGTACAGGATTACCAGCGGCAAACAAGTAGAAAGCATCGAAGTCCACGAAATCCGGTATATTGGGGAATAAAACTATGCCATAAATGCACAAAGCCAACACAGCATTGAAAGCAACCCAGCACCCGCTCTTGGCGTACTCTTGGGCTTTACCAACTAAGAACTGAAATGAGAAGCCTGGAACTCCACGGGAAACAGTAGTCACAAGTCCAGAAGCATCAATATGCAAGGCTTTTGCCAATTCCTCCGGCTTGGGTTTGGCGTCATAATGAATGAATGGAACCTGGTTCTGCACAGGCAGCTCAACATACTCAGCGTATTCCTCCAGAGTTGGTCCCATAATAAAGTCAGAGAACGTAAAACACCTCAAAGCAGGGTCATAGAATTGCATCAGAGCATACAGCCCATCTAACTCTACCTCTGTAGGTTTGCACACCAATCTCAATAACCTACCATAGCTCATCCGGAAACTCCTACGAACACTCTCATCAGCAAGAGAGATCAACCCTAATAAAGGAACAATATCTGGCGTAGGCAATTTGTAAGCAACTGTTCTCCGTAGGCTAGTCATGATCAAATACTCAGAAGTCTGGGCACTAGAACTAGGGAAATGCAAATGCACCTGCAGCACAGACACACGTTAGTGAAATGCAAATGATAATGGATATGCGGGGATGCAATGCAAGTAACATTCAACAGGGACCAAAGCTGCAGCTGAATAGCCTAAACCCAATCAAGAAAGGTCTCAGATAGACCATCCAGAAGTCATCAAACCCTTGTCTCAGATAGACCTAAAATAAAACTCCAATACTGGTCTCTGACAGACCTCAAACCATAACTCCCACTGGTCTCTGATAGACCTCAAATCATAACTCCAACTGGTCTCTGATAGACCTCAAATCACATCCATAATTGGTCTCTGACAGACCTCATAACTCTCCAACTGGTCTCTGATAGACCTCAGAACACATCTCCAAATGGTCTCTGACAGACCTCATAACTCTCCATAAATAACCAAGATCTCTGATCAAGAAATAACCGGTAGTCTGGAGGTCTGGTTACCTGCATAACCCCAAATCCCCTCACAGGTGGGTGGCCCTATAACTGGCACAAGGTACGGCATCCTATGCGGTTGTCGGCGTCACAGACTTTCAGGGTTGATGATACGATTCCCAGAAGGAGTGGCATCATCAATCCCTGAAGAGGCCTCACTCAGCCAACTTCCAAATGATCGGTCCCCAGAGTCGACAATCCAACTAACCAGCAACCCACGCCAACCAAAGGAAGGGGCAGGAGGCCAACTAGAGGAACCTCGTCTGAGTGTAGATTTCATGGGACACCAAAGCAAGCAAAGCAAGCGGGCGCCCACTAATTTCTACTCTAATTCTAGGTGCACTCAAGCCCAGGTCCGGCTTATCTCTCAATATCAGAACACCCGTCACACCCCAGATACAGCAATAATAATCAATATACAAAGCTGAAAAAATACAGGGTTAGAAATATAAAATAACTCCATACAAAATCCTCAACGGGAAGACAAGCGCTAGGATTGACTCTCTCAAGGGACGTTGGATCCCAAATGCATAAGAACCATCGCAGTCCTTAGCAGCCAGGGGACGTTGGATCCCCAGCAGAGTCGCCAGCTGTCGCTACTGCGAAAATCGGCGCCGGCTGGACAGAAGAGTCGCCACCGTGCGTTATTTATCCCACGGGAGGGAAAGGAAACGCTCAGAGTAAACCTCACACAACACGGGAAAGGTATGGTCATCGCAACCAAAACCTGGGTTCGGGAGTCGGTTACGCAAGGGGAAGGTATTAGCACCCCTCACGTCCATCGTACTCGATGGGATCCACGCTTGTTTTCGGGTATGGATTGTTATTCTATCTAAACTATGGGTCGAGGGTTAAAAAGAAAATAAAATGAAAATAAAAATGACTCGGCAAAGTGTCGCACTTTATGCCTACGTATTCCCGTCTGGAACGAGAAATCAGAGTCGACGTAGTTCGCCTACCTACGGGAAAGGAGGGGAAGGTTGCTCGCTAGGATATCGCATCCTATGCCTACGTACTTCCACACAGCATGGAAGATCAGAGCAAACGTAGTTCGGGCTACGGACGACACAAGCTTGTCTTGGTTAATTTTATTCCTTCTGAAAAAGGTTTTTCTGATTAAAAGTCCAAGCGGACAAAAATGACGTTTTGATGAGTTCACATTCTTTTACGAAAGAAGTGTCTTTTATTGTGTTTGAAATCTTTATGTGTTTTTCTGTTTGTTTTGAGAAAGAAAGAGACAGAACTCTAACCTACGGTTGCGAAGGGAATCAAACTAACCTAATGTTATCATGCATGGGTTAAGACCTAGTGTCTATCATGCTCCTCTCTTGCACAGAGAGAAACAGAGATCCTACGGGATAAGCAGAAACAGAAACAATAACAGATATAATAAAGCAGTAAAAATGCATGGATGCAACAGCACAAGCGAGGCAAGGGAGTCCCACTCAACCTCGAACCTAGAAAACAATAGGCAAAAGTGAACAGACTTCACTTTCAACCCAGCAGGGTAAACAGCAAACAATACAGTCAGGAAAACCAATCAATACATCAAGGAATGAAATACAGCAAAAAAACAGCATCAGCAGCTCTGAATCAACAACTGGCTTCAAGTAATCTCCAATCAGCTACAGGCTTCAACAAGCATCAATCTCCATCTTCATGACCTTCAGGCAAGGGCTTTGATCATCAGTCTTCTATCTGCAATGGCTTTTCTTCAAGCTCAAACCTCCAGGATGAGGGATTAGTCACAAGAGTGAATTGGGTGTTAAGCAATCAGTTGACTACCAAGGGTGGTGAACAAACTGCTTCTAACACAAGAGACATTTTCTCTCAAGAGTTCTATCTCATAGACACTATCACCAAGCCTTCCAAAGGAAGGGGGTGAGTGTCTTAGAGAGACTCTGAATCACAGAGAAGAATGGATGCAGACAAGGCAATCCATGTTTGAGAAACAATCATTCTAATCTAGAGCTCTGCCTAGCTCCTAAACCCTAGTCTCCTTAGCATCTGCTAGCAAGAATCTCCTCCTCAACTCTGAAAGTTGATCTTCAATTTCTGGATCTTCAATGGCTTTCATCTCCTCAAGTCTTCAGCTCTCCAGGGCCCCAGACAAACCCAATACCCAATCAAACAATCAACAACCCCCAGAGGGCACACCACACCAGACAACAGATATACAGACAGTAATAATAGCAGTAGGGGAATCCTGACTTTTTCTAAGGGATCTAATAGCTACCCATAGCCCATATAGTCCCATAACTAATCTATTCAAACCCTAAGTCCTAAGGGAAATGAGATCAAACTTCTTAAGTTGTCACCTAAAACCCTAGTTTTGTACATGATGTTCAAGCATTTATTAATCACCTAAAATTAATCTCTAAAAATGGGACTTAAAATATTTCTACAAGTTGAATATCTCATCTAAACAATATAAAAAGAATGACTAAAAAATATTAAAACATGTGAGAGAACAAAAAATCATAAAAATGATGTATGAAATGAAACTATTAATATGACATTTATTTAGAAAATATGTAAAAAATATGAAATAAAACTAAAAATGAAATTTTATTTAATGAACATTTTCTAGACATTTTAATGTAAAAGATGTAAAAAGAATGGATTAAAATGCATTTTTTATGAATTAGTTATGAATTAATGAAAATGGTAAAATATTAAAATGAATTAAGAAAATTAAAATGAATTAAAAATGAGGGAGGGGGTTGAAATAGAAACTCGCCCCAGTTCAATCCAGGATGGGCCTTCAGACAGGGGGTGTGATTAGCGCTTCTGCTAGGCCCAGAATACACTCAGCATTAGTGAAAAAAATGAGAAGCGCTGGGGGGTGAGGGAAGTAACAGAAACATGTTGCAATTGGTTTGGGCTTGGTTTAGGGGGGTGGGAATAACACAAGTCAACTCAGGCCCGCCCGTTTCAATTAATGAAACGGTGCGTTTTGGCCAAACCTCAATTCCCTCCAAACGCTCAGATTGAATAACAGCCACAAGATCATGCTGAAAGTCAAAAGTCCAACAACACATACACGGCCACGATTATATCTTCTTCAATTGGCCTGAAACTTAGGGTTTCAATTCACCATGGCAGCCATGCACGATCAATCTTCCACCTCTCTATTCTCGCTCTACACGCAATGAAATGCCACGCCATCAACATGAAACCTGCTCAGAATCTTTCCCTCTATAATCCTAGGGCATCAATTCATCTTGAAACTCATCACAATAACAAACCCGATGACATCAAACTCTGGCCTCTATGAGATTACACTGATATGAACCATCACCATTCTTCCTCAAACTTGACCTAAACTAACCTATGCCTAATGGAGATTAATCTGCGCTATCCAACTACAATTATGATGCCTTAATTCAAGAGATACAAGCACTAACAGTTTGTTGCACCTGTCACTAACCATCACCAATCCTTTCCAAATTCATCTAACTTAATCTCCTAACCACCTAGATCAAGTCTAAGCTAATAAAATCATGTGAAACTAACTGAATCAAGCCAATCGAATGAAAACTTACCTGATGTGAAACCTTGCAAACAGCTATGGAGATTGATGATTTGAGGCTTTTGAGACTTGGATCTTGATCCACAACCTTAGTACTCAATTCTGTATGCAAAATCCTGGAGATTCCTTGCTTGAATTATGCTATTCACTTGAACTTGTGATTTTGATGTTGATGAAAAAAGCACTCGAAAATGGATGAGAATCACCAAAACCTTGCTTCAATTATGATCTATGATGATGATGGAGTAAAATTGAATTGATTTTGATGAAGATTGATGAAGATTTTGGTGAATTGGAATGAAAACTTCAATGAAAAAAGTATGAGAAATTTGTGGAATTCTTGGTGCAAATGAGGCCAACCCTTGCCAAATTCTCCTTTCATGAATATATAGACCCCAATGGTACATTCTAGATCCATCTTGCACATTCCCTTGTTTTCCAACTTTGGCTCATTTTGATTATGTTTCTTAAAAGGCAAGCAACCATGGATAACTTCATTTTTTCCTTCTAAACTCAAAAAAGTGTGTGAACCATTGTTCTTAGAATTGTTTTTCCATTCAAAATCATATATTGGAAGTCTCCATTTGGACTTGTAAATCTCCCAAACCATTTTTCACTTTGAAATCATTCACTTTATAAGCCTTTTTAGTTCATATTTTGACCAATTATTCAACTCCATGCTATGAGCTTCTCCAATAACTTGTGACCTTCTTTATAGACTTAAAATCCCATTTGGAGCAATTTTGATGTTGTAAGTTTTTCCATTTGAGGCCTCCTTGTATGAGTTTTGGACATAGGTTAAAATGACCTGTAATTCACAAATGCCCAAAATACCCTTTGCTTGCCAAGACCATAAGTTGAGTTCTCCACATCATATGAAGGCATGCCATACCATTTTAGAAAGCTAAGACAATGAGGAACAAATCTTATGTTGACCAAGAATTCATTTGAAATCTCCTTGAGGGGCAAAAATTGCTTGGAAGTCAAGTCACTTTCACAGACAAAAGTTCAGACACCCCAAATGACCTGTAACTTGCAAGGACCATAACTTGAGTTCTATAAATCTCCTTGAGGTCTTCCACCACTCAAATTAAAGGTCTTGAGATCCTCTACAAGTTTCATGTTGGCCAAGAAGCCATTTGAAGCTAGCATTTTGACTTATCTTGCTTGGAAATTTGACCTAAACTAGGGGATTTTACAGAGAAACCCTAATTTAGTAACTCCTCTTCTCCTTGATTTCTCTTGAATTCTTCTTGTCATATCTCCATATCCTTCTTCATATGTCCAATGTTGATTCCCACACCTCTCCAATAGCCTTGAATGCCCTTTAAAGTCAGTCAATTGACCTAGGGTTGACCTAGGGTTGACCCAAATGAAACCCTAGTTGACTGTCTTCAACTATAGCTCTTGTGCTCACATCAACAACTTGTTTTCTTCTCCAAATGACTTTATAAGTCTCTCAAGATGTCTAGATGCTCTCCATGCTTTCACTTCACAGCTCACAACCCTCTTGTTGATCCTCAGATACCCTCAGCTAGGAGATGGACTCAAGGCTTGATCTGCTGAACTCTTTGCTTTCAAATTCTTTCCTGATGACTTGAATGAGATTGAATTAGGATAATAACCTCATGATAGGCCTCTAGAGATGAAAATAATGATTGGTCCCCTGTTGAATGACTTGCTATGCTGATGCTATGCAGATGGTTAGTCTATGTACATGACTCTATATGCAAATGCTAATGATAATGAAACATAAATCCAAGGAGTAAGGTTGAGCAAATTTTAGGGTGCAACACATGGTAAGCCACCTGTCGTCCTTCAAGTACGTCGAAATGGATGGTGAGATCCATGAGACTCTTTGCCAAGCCTTTGAGACCGTCAGGGTGAAGGAGGTAGCTCCCGTTGTTGCAGAGAAGCAAGAGTTAAACCTCTCCTCGTTTAAGGAAGCTAGAGCCGTTGTCGAAGCTGGTTTCACCCCAGGCTGGGGGCATGTCTTGGATATACCAATCAAACAGGATAAGTTCGGATTAGGGTATTCTCCTGGAGCTGAAGCTTCATCTTCTTCTGGCAGTTCGTCTCGTGGGAAGGGGCCGATCTTATTCACCAAAGGGGGAGTAATTTTCGAGAGCATCAACGCTGCGTCAGAGGACAGCGGGGACAGTGATTGTGATCTTGACGCCTGGATTCAACCGAGCAAGCCAGGCGAGTGCCTCCACAATTGGACCATCAAGGAGATTATCAAGCTGACAAGTGAAGAGTAATGATTTGCTTTTTACAATCTTTGTACAACCCTATACCCTGCCCGGGGCATAGTGGTTTTACTGTCAGGGCCTTGTTGGATTATGTGTATGCATTTTGTTAATAAATAAAAGGCGTTTTCTTCGTAATCAAATGTTGTGTTCTCTGTTATTCATGTTTTATGTTTGTTTCGAAAAACCGCAAAATGGCAACGAGGTTCGTGCTAACCTGCATATTCTTGCTTTAAACTTAACCCTTGTTATTGCAGGATCCACGTAACAGATGACATCGACTCTGGACCCTCTACGGCTCACTACGACTTTGATTGCCCGATCTATCAAGCCGAGGATGAGATTGATGAAGACGAAGACCTTCCGGAAGAGTTGGCCCGCTTGTTGAGACAAGAGGAGAAGGTTATTCTGCCTCTCGAGGAGGATATTGAGATCATAAATCTGGGTTCTGAGGAGCTCGTCAGAAATGTCAGAGTAGGGGCTGCGCTGCAGAATGATGTCAAGCATAGACTGGTCGAGATGCTTCGAGAGTATAGTGACGTCTTTGCTTGGTCATATGAGGATATGCCCGGACTCGACACAGATATCGTGGTTCATCGCTTGCCGTTGCGAGAAGATTGCCCTCCAGTCAAGCAGAAGCTCAGGAGGACGAGACCAGACATGGCTGTAAAGATCAAAGAAGAGGTCCAGAAGCAGTTGGACGCAGGATTTCTAGCCATTACCACTTACCCTCCGTGGGTCGCCAACATAGTGCCTGTACCGAAGAAGGACGGTAAGGTACGCATGTGCGTCGATTATCGGGATTTGAACAGGGCGAGCCCTAAGGATGATTTCCCGTTGCCTCATATCGATGTGTTGGTCGACAATACAGCCCAGTTTTCCGTGTTTTCGTTCATGGATGGCTTCTCCGGTTACAATCAGATTAAGATGGCGCCGGAGGACATGGAGAAAACGACGTTTATCACCCCCTGGGGCACGTTTTGCTATAAGGTAATGCCTTTCGGTCTGAAGAACGCAGGGGCCACTTACCAGCGAGCAATGGTAACTTTGTTTCATGATATGATTCATCATGAGATCGAGGTCTATGTTGATGACATGATTGCAAAGTCCCAAACGGAGGAGGAGCATCTGGTCAACCTATTGAAGCTGTTTGAAAGGCTTAGGAAGTTCAGGCTGAGGCTGAATCCTAACAAGTGCACTTTCGGAGTGCGGTCCGGAAAGTTATTGGGGTTTATCGTTAGTGAACGAGGTATCGAAGTTGATCCTGCGAAAATAAAAGCTATCCAAGAAATGCCAACGCCGAAAACAGAAAAAGAAGTTCGTGGTTTCTTGGGCCGAATAAACTACATTGCAAGGTTTATCTCTCAGCTCACGGCCACTTGTGAACCGATGTTCAAGTTGTTAAAGAAAAATCAGGCGATTACTTGGAATGAGGATTGCCAGAAGGCATTCGATAAGATAAAGCAGTATCTTCAAGAACCTCCAATCTTGATACCTCCAGTGGCTGGACGGCCATTAATCATGTACTTGACAGTTCTGGAGAATAGTATGGGGTGTGTTCTCGGTCAGCACGACGAGACGGGCAGAAAAGAGCATGCCATTTATTATTTGAGTAAAAGTTCACTGAGTGTGAATCTCGATACTCGATGCTGGAGAAGACGTGTTGTGCATTAGCTTGGGCCGCCAAACGTCTACGACAGTATATGCTCAATCACACCACTATGCTCATTTCGAAGATGGATCCGATCAAGTACGTCTTCGAGAAGCAGGCTCTTTCGGGCAGGATTGCCAGGTGGCAGATGGTGTTAACAGAATATGATATTCAGTACGTCTCCCAGAAAGCCATCAAGGGAAGCGTATTGTCTGATTACCTTGCCGAACAGCCAATCGAAGACTACCAGCCAATGAAGTTCGAATTCCCTGACGAGGACATTATGTTTCTCAAAGCGAAGGATTGCGATGAGCCATTGCCCGATGAGGGGCCAGATAGGAAGTCTCAGTGGAAGTTGATATTCGACGGGGTAGTTAATTCCTATGGAAGTGGCATCGGGGCTATCATCACGACTCCTCACGGATCCCACATCCCGTTTACTGCAAGACTGACGTTTTCAGTTACCAACAATGAAGCCGAGTATGAAGCATGTATTATGGGTCTAGAAGAGGCAATTGATTTGAGAATCAAGAATCTAGACATATATGGTGACTCAGCGCTTGTAATCAATCAGATCAAAGGGGAGTGGGAAACTCGTCAAGCGAATCTAGTGCCGTACATGAATTATGCCAGAAGGCTGCTTCCGTTCTTTGACCGAGTAGAACTTCATCATGTACCCCGGGCTGAAAATCAAATGGCTGATGCTTTAGCCACGCTGGCTTCAATGTATAAGGTCAATTATTGGAATGAGGCTCCAAGAATTGTGCTTTCGCGTCTTGACAGACCAGCGTTCGTGTTCGCAATCGATGATGCCACTGACGGCAAGCCATGGTTCCACGATATCCAGACCTTCCTTATGACCAAGGAGTATCCTGCGGGCGCGTCAACCCAGGATAAGAAGACTCTGAGGAGGCTATCTGGAAACTTTTACCTCAACCCTGATGGAGTGCTATATAAGAGGAACCACGATCTCGTGCTACTCAGATGTGTGGATGAGAAAGAAGCAAGTATGCTCATGGAAGAAGTCCATGAGGGCACATTTGGTACGCACGCCGGCGGGCATGCCATGACGAGAAAGATCCTGAGAGCAGGATATTACTGGTTGACTATGGAGTCGGATTGCTTCAGATTCGCGAAGAAATGTCACAAATGCCAGATTTATGCTGATAAAGTTCATGTGCCGCCGTGCCCATTGAATGTCATGTCCTCCCCTTGGCCGTTCTCCATGTGGGGCATCGACGTGATAGGCAAGATCGAGCCCACTGCATCCAATGGTCATCGTTTCATTCTGGTAGCTATCGACTACTTCACCAAGTGGGTGGAGGCAGCCTCGTACGCTAATGTGACCAAGCAGGTGGTAGCTAAGTTCATAAAGAGGGACATCATCTGTCGCTATGGAATTCCCGAGCGGATCATTACTGATAATGGTTCGAATTTGAACAATAAGATGATGAAGGAGCTATGCCAGAGCTTCAAGATCGAACACCACAACTCATCTCCTTACCAGCCAAAGATGAATGGCGCTGTTGAAGCGGCCAACAAGAACATCAAGAAGATTGTTCAGAAGATGGTTGTGACGTATAAAGATTGGCACGAGATGCTGCCGTTTGCCTTGCACGGTTATCGTACGACGGTGCGTACGTCGACCGGGGCAACTCCTTTCTCCTTGGTGTATGGTATGGAAGCTGTCCTACCGTTAGAAGTGGAGATTCCCTCTTTACGGGTTTTGGTTGATGTAAAACTTGACGAGGCAGAATGGATTACGAATCGTTTGGACCAACTCAGCCTGATGGACGAGAAGAGGTTGGCATCGATTGCATTTGGTCGCCTGTACCAAAGCCGAATGAAGAAAGCTTATGATAAGAAGGTGCGTCCTCGAAGCTTTCAGACAGGTGATCTCGTCCTGAAGAAGATTCTTCCGCCACACTCCGATCACCGGGGCAAGTGGACTCCGAATTACGAAGGGCCGTATGTCGTCAGCAAGGTCTTCTCGGGAGGAGCTTTGTTGTTATCCACGATGGATGGTGAAGATTTTGCATCCCCGGTGAACGCGGACGCAGTTAAAAAATACTTTGCTTGAAAGAGACCCACTGGACAAAAAAGAAAGAGTCCAGGCAAAAAAGGGGCATCCCGGCGAACCAAAAACAGAATAAAAGGTTCGGGCAAAAATTAGGGATATATTGAAAAAATGTACACCCGCGAAGTCGAAAACCTACACTGGGCGGCTTCGGCAAAAAAGGGTATCCCGGTGAACTGAAAACCCATGAAGGGCGGTTCACGCAAAAGTTAGGGATTTGAATAAGCAAATGACTGCGTTCCGCGTATGGACTTTCATTGTTTAGTGGTTCGGAAGACCTGAGGGCCGTTTATCTGAATCAATCTCTTCCAAAGCTGAAGCATCAGAGAAGTATCGAAGTCGAGTGGGTCTTAGAGGGATCAACTCATGGTGTTCGTCTACGCCTCGATTGCCGACATTTGTATATACTGATGTATATTTATGTTTTCTGTTTGCACGGCTTCCTCATTCCAGGAGCTTGCCTCTGTTGTAAAACATTTTTGCCCGTTCAGGGATTCATCATCAATAAAATGCATATTATTCAGCAATTCTACTTGACTGCTTAGCATTTATCTGTTTTGTTTGCGAATGAGAACGCCGATGTGTTTTTGATAAAATGCGCATACATAAACTTGCAGGCCTAGGCCCATTGATTGTTGAAACAACTAATTAACTGAATATTGTCATGAGATAATAACCTGGATAGGCCCCTTTGAGGAGGGTATCTTGTCTGTTTGTTTGTGTTGTTGCAGGTGTAGCACTTGCCAGAAAATGTGTCGTGCGCATCCCCGAAGCAGGATGAGTCCTCCTTCCCCAGCAGAGTTCAGTAGTCTCTCCTCCGTAGAATCTAAACGCAAGATAGTGAGCATTGATATGTCTTCCCCGGGTAGAGGTGATTCTCTTCCCCAAGCAGACGCATCCTGAAGGAATGTCACCTCATCGGCTGAGTCAAGCATCGAAGAATGATGTCGTCTCCCCCCAGCACCGGGTCACAAGTGCAGAGTTCATAGAAATGTTTGAGTACTGGAGCTCGTGTTTCCCCAGTAAAGTCACCAAAGCAGGGGTCTTCCCCCGCACCGGGTCACAAGTGCAGGTTTCGCAGGAGGCTGTTCGTTAGCCGAAGGATGCAGTAACTGATGGTGCCAGACTGAAGTCTCCAGTGAAATTGAGATTCCTCACCAGAGTCAGGCTCTCTCCTGAAGTTCGATGATTCCCTCTTCCCCAGTAGAGTGTTGGAACAACTGATGTTGTATTCCCCTGCAGAGTTGTACTCTCCCCCGAAGTCAGATGATTCCTTCTTCCCCGGCGAAATTGAGTTTCCTCATCGGAGTTGCACTCTCCAGCGAAGTAGAATGATTTCTCTCCCCGGCTGAGCCCGCAGAAAAGCAGAATCCTTGGAAGTCGATCAGATCATGATCGATGTTCCCCGGCAGAGCGTGGGGCAGCTAATGCTGTGTTTCCCCAGAATCGCACTCTCTCCATCGAAACAGAATGATTTCTCCTTCCTCAGCCGAGTTTGCAGATGTCCAAGCGATCCGAATCCTTGGAAGTTGATTAGATCATGATTGGTTTTTCCCCAGCGGAGTGTTGAGCAGCTGAAGTTGGTTCCCCTTAGAGTGGTCATCCCCAGAAGAGTAGCCGAGACGGCCGCGCAGTTCATTCTCGCGATTGATATCAGCAGAACCAAGTTCTCGTAGAGCTTCGTTCCCTGCAGCAGTCAGCTGAAGTTGTTCCCCTGCAGCAGTTCGCGGAGGATCAATTCCCCAGAAAGAGCCTGATTGATATTGGCGTGTTCACATTCTCCTCAGCAGGATGACTCCTCTACCTGAATGGTTCTTTCTCCTTGACAGGAGGATTTCCCCCTTCGGCATTTATTTTGCTGACGGGATCGCATCATTGTGCATGACTGCATAGCATTTAAACGTTGCATAGCATTGTGCATGATTGCATGGCATTTAGCATAAATGCATAGCATTTCCACTGTGTGGGGCATAGTGCAGAAGCATACACATCATAAGCATGATCTAGGTCATCATCATCCTTGTTGAACAGGTGTACCACCAAAAGACCGGTTGCTCAGGACGATTCTTGATGTTCTCCCCAGCAAGGTCGCTTTTGAGATGATTCTTAAAGACCCCGGGGTAATCCCCACGGTCGCTCGCTCAAGATGATTTTTGAGATCCCCAGCAAAGTCTTCATTTCGAGATGATTCTCAAATCCCTCAGCAGGGCCATTTGCTTAAGACGATTCTTAAGACCCCAGTACAGCTTCCCGAGTGGTTCGCCTAGTATGATACTTGAGCTCCCCAATAGCGCCTCCAGCAAGAGTTGCCCCGGAAGATTTCTGGAATACCCAACAGGATGTTTGCTCCGGAAAGGTTGTCAGTTCAGGACGATTCTTGAAGATGCCCGACGGATCTGTTTGGTCAAGATGATTCTTAAAGTCCTCAGCAGCATGATATGTCTGCTCCAACAATGATGTCTAATCTGAAGATGGATTTCGTAAGCGCCCGAAGGCGATATCAGAAGGTTCCTGTGAGTCCAGATTTCCGTGTTGAAGAATCAACGGGTGGCTGAAGACAAGGTTCCAGAGTTGTAGATACAACAGAGTGACTTGCGTGGGTCTGAAGACCAAGTCAGTTATCCTGAGGTGATGATTGATTGCGATCAAGTGAATGATATGTCTTCTGATTGAAGTCGAAGATGTTTCTCCAACGGTGACGCAGGGTATTTCGATCGTCCGACAGTGATGTCAGGTTTAGTTCTCCAGCAGTGACGCAGGGTGCTTCGATCGTCCGACGGTGATGTCAGATTTGGTTCTCCAGCTAGTTGTTGAGCAGCTAATGTTGCAGGATTCAAAGGTTTGTTCCCCGCAGAGTACTGTGTGCTCGTGCAGTTGGCAAATTTTCGGGTTTACCGATATTCAACCGTCTCGTACCTTGATTGGTTGAGAGTCGTTCGCTCCTCATCCAGTCAGGTTCAAGCCGTTTGAATAGGGGCAGCTGTTGCACCCCAAAATTTGACCAATAATTATTTATTCATTGAGTGTTTGAAAGTGGATACCTTCATCAGAAAGTTCAAGAGATCCTCAGAGGAATGGGTTGAAACCAGGGTTGTGTGCTTCATAGCTTGAGAGTTGTGGGTGCCCCTCAGATGGTTCTGAGGCTTTGAGAATGAACTTGATGTTTTGGGAAAGCCTATGAGATGTCTTGATAGCCTTCATTAAGCCCAGAGAAGCCATTATGCAAGAATTCAGAAGATTCAACCATGAGTGGTAGAATTAGGGTTTTGACTGGGTCAACCCTAGGGTAACTGAAAATTTGGAGAAGGTTGAGACCTAATATAAGGGCCATGAGATCATGGAATGATGCATAGAGATGGTGTAAAGATGATTCCTAGGCCAACTCATCATGAGTGAGGAGTTTGAGAAGTTTCAAGTCAGGGTCCCCAAGGATTGTCAGTGAAAAACCCTAATTTGATCCCTACCTTCCAGGCAGTTTTAGCTCAAGATGTGATGGATATCTCACCTTCCCCACAACATGAATGTTGTAGAGCTTGTTCTAAGCTTTAATTTGAGTGGTGGAAGTCCTTTATAGGAGTTACAGAGCTCAAGATATGGTTTTGACAAATTACAGGTCAGCAGAGGTGTGTGAATCTGGGTCCTTGAAAGTCACCCAACTTGCAGACAACTTTTGCCCTAGTAGGGTGATTCCTATGACTTCTTGGTCAACATGAATGTTGAAGAGCATCTTCTTAGCTTTAATTTTAGTGGTAGAAGTCCTTGATAGGATTTGTGGAACTCAACTTATGGTTTGAACAAGACAGGGGTATTTTGGTCATTTGTTAGTTATAGGTCATTTTAGCCAATGCCTAAAACTCCTATTTCCCAGCCTCAAATGGAAAAACTCAAAACATGAAAGTTGTTCAAAATGGGATTTTAAGTCTAGAAAGAAGGTCACAAATTGTTGGAAAAGCTCATAGCATGAAGTTACATGATTGGTCAAAAATGAACTAAAAATGGCTTATAAGTTTGAAAAGTTGAAATTGGAAATTGGTTTGGAAGATCCACAAATCCAAAATAGGTCATCCAATATATCATTTTGATTGGAAACATCATTTTGAGAACATTGGTTTAGATAGAATTTTGATTTGAAGCTTTAAAATGGGTGATGCTTTGAAAACTTGTTACTTGAAAAAGAAGGCAATGTTGAAAATCCTAACACAAGGCAAAACCAAGGCTTATAGTTGTGCATATCCACTCAATATCTCTCATAAGG
Source organism: Lathyrus sativus (assembly GCA_963859935.3). NCBI lineage: Eukaryota > Viridiplantae > Streptophyta > Magnoliopsida > Fabales > Fabaceae > Lathyrus > Lathyrus sativus. The sequence goes on along the minus strand of OZ012740.1, from coordinate 441,607,600 downwards.
AGAATTTGGCACAAAATGGTAAGGCATGAGGCATGAGATGAGAGAAAATCAACTTGTCCCCACATGAGATTTTCAAGAATTTTCCACCATATTCTAGATGAATCTAGAAGCATCTAATGATCATTATAAGAAGAGGGCCATGAAGAGAGTTCAAGGTTGGTGATAGAAGGAGATTTCAGAGGAGAGAGAGAGAGAGAGAGAAATAGCCATTGAAGCACTTTCTTCAAGTTCAAGCAATTCAAGAAATCTGCATCTACAAGCCATCTCCTTCCCAACAAGTGCAAACAGAAGCATTTCCACCATTGGAGGATCATCCTGAAGCAGTTACAAGGCTTGCAACCTCCTCCACGAGCACCTACCATCATTACTTGACAGGTTCTTTCTCCTTCCTATACCTCTTAATTTATTTAGTTTTAGTTCATTCTTTAGGTGTAGAATTAATGTGCTAGGATAGAGGATCAATTTCTGAGAGTTTGAGAGCTCTGCGTGAGGTTCCATAACAGGTCCATGAAACTTTAAAGATCAAGAACTAGCTGGTTATTGAGTTTTAATGTTAGTGCTTTAGATAAGAATCATCAGTGCCATGAGTAGAACGTTTTAGTGCCATGAAATCAAAGAAACCAGAAGTTGGAAGATTGAGTGTAAGCGAGGTTGATGCTATCGGGTTGCTATTTAGGAGATGTTTCAGTGAGAACCAGGACCATAGTCGTGTAGGGCTTGAGAAGCTGAGCACTTTTGCTCTTTACAATTTTGAGTTTCGTTGGAAGACGAGAGAGAACCGAGTTGGAGAAGCACTGCGTGTGAAGAGCATGATCATGGAGGTTTCATGAAACCCTAAGGCATGAGGTAGGAGACGGGTTAGCTACCATTGGATTAGTCTCCAAGTTTGACAAGTTAATCTCATCGCACGGCCGTGATTGAATCTGAAGATGGAGGGAAAAATTCAAAGAAGTGAAACGCGGTCGTTTCATTTAAGCCGCGCTCTGGGCTTAATTCGCTATCCCCACCCCCCTTTTATCTGGCCCAACTGATTTCAACTAGCGCGTGTGGCTATTCACACCCCCCTCCCTTTTAATTGATTTAATTTCTTTTATTTTTCTTTTAATATTTTTCTGTTTTAGGAAATTCATTAAAAATTGAAAAATAACTCTTTTTTGGCCATTCTTTTTTCTATGATTAGATAATTTTGTGTAGAAAAATATAAAAATAAAAATGGAATTTTATTTTTAATGTGGAATTTTTAGTGGTATTTTCTTTAATATAGTATATTTTCTTTCTTTTAGTTGATGCATGATTTTGCAAGAATTGTTTTAGGACCTTCCTTTAGTCTTTTTAATCCATTCTTTTTTGTGCTATTAGATGATGAATCATAGTTCCCCATAGGATTTTTTCTAGAATTTTAGAATTAAATTTTGATTAGTTTAATTAGGGTAGATTTAGGGTATCCTAATTAGGGTTTAGGTTGTGCTTAGGTGAAGAATTCACTTTCTTTGAATAAGTTTTGTCTTGATTTTTAGGTAGAGGCCTATGTAGATGTTATGGGTATATGTTGTAGACCCTTGTGAATAATTGTTAGATTTTTCCCCATTGGTTTAGTATTTTTAGGTATTTTCTGAAGTTGCCTGTTGATTTTGTCTGCCCTGTGGTTATCTGTTCATCTTTGGGGTTCATTTTGAGGCATTTGTGGTGAGGCTTGTGTTGTCTTGAAGACCTTGATGGAGAGCATGATGAAGAGAAGATTGTAGATCAAGATTCAGAGACCCAGAGCTTGGCTTGTCCCCTGTCTGTGAGGTTTGAGATCCTGAAGTTTGAAGGAAGTTCATGGTACTTTCCTGAGGAAGGCACTATGAATGACCTTCATTCTTTCTTCTCACCTCTTTCTTAAGTATCCAATGATGTTGGAGCCAACTTGTGAGTTTAATTTCTCCTGAGGAGGAATGTAAACTGATCACATGTTGTTGAGCCACATGGGATACAATTCCTAAGTGGAAGCCTCCTAGTACTTTCCTGAGGAAGGTCCTATGAGTCTATTCACTTAGTTCCATTAGTTTATCTAGGATTTCTCAAGTATCCAATGATGTTGGAGCCAACTTGTGAGTTTAATTTCTCCTGAGGAGGAATGTAAACTGATCACATGTTGTTGAGCCACATGGGATACAACTCCTAAGTGGAAGCTTCCTAGTACTTTCCTGAGGAAGGTCCTATGAGTCTGTTCATTTAGTTCCACTAGTTCAGATAGGATTTCCTAAATATCCAGTGATGTTGGAGCCTGCTTGTGAGTTTAGTTTCTCCTGAGGAGGAACGTAAACTGATCACAGTGGTTGAGCCACATAGGGTATGATGCCTGAGTATACACCTCCTAGTGCTTTCCTGAGGAAGACACTATGAGTCTGCTTGCTTAGCTCCCTTTCTTTGGTAAGCTTGTTCTGAAGCTTGAAGACTGGGATTGAATTCTCTTGTTTAGGGTCTTGCCTTAGATTGGATTCAGATTCTGTGATTAGGGTTAGGATTAGAGAGTAGATTCTTTCTTTCTCAAGCATGTGTGTTTGTTTGCCTGAGGGCACTTCATTTCCTTTATCTGGTTCTTTGCTTGATAGTATGTTGTTTATCTTCAGTATGATTACTGTTATTTCATGACTGGCTTGAGGTCGAGACGAGCTTGTGGAGGCTGAAGCCCCACACACATTTCCTCCCTCACTTGCATTGCATGCATTTTACTGTTAAAGTTGATGCTTTTGTCTGTTTTGGTGTATCATTGACATGATCCCTTAGGACTCTCATTTCCTTTGATGAGGATTTGATGATAGAACTTTAGGTTGAAACCTATGCATGACAACTTCTAGGAGTTCCCTGTTCAAACCTCAACCATAGGATGAATCCATGGCATGATAACAGTAGGACTTGATAGTCTCCCTCCTAGTTGAGCCATCTTAACCCGTAGTTTCCCGAACTACGTTTGCTCTGATCTTTCATACCAAATGAAAGTACGTAGGCATAGGATGCGATGTCCTAGCGAGCAACCTTTCCCCCATAACCCGTAGTTAGCCGAACTACGTTGACTCTGATTTCTCGTTCTCTGATGGGAATACGTAGGCATAAAGTGCGACGCTTTGCCGAGTCATTTTTCTTTTCTTTTTCAGCCAGCCTTGATAGGTAGATAGATTATAACCAACCCGTCCAAGTAAACAAACAAGCGAGGATCCCGTCGAGTACGACGGACGTGAGGGGTGCTAATACCTTCCCCTTGCGTAACCGACTCCCGAACCCAGACAATGGTTGCGATGACCTTGTCTTACCCTTATTCGTCAGGTTTTTCCGATCGTTTCCTTTCCCGTTCTGAGGGATAAATAACGAAAGGTGGCGACTCTTCTGTTTTGCCGGCACCTTATTTTCGCGCAAGCGAAAGGGTGAAGATGGGGAAGGTTGCTCGCTAGGATGTCGCATCCTATGCCTACGTACTTTCATCTGGTATGAAAGATCAGAGCAAACGTAGTTCGGGAAACTACGGGTTATCTCCTGAAAGAAGTGTTTTTTATTGTTTGCGACCTCAACCGCACTAGAGACTATGACCTGAGAGTGAATGCGTCGCATGTCACCCAAAGGGTACCATACTAAACATCCATCCTCAGATAGCTTAAGGCTCGTAACGTACGAAAGAAATCATTCATGATTACTGTATTTTAAACTGCTTTGAGATGAGAAGAGAACAGGCCCAACTAGGAGGGAGACTATCAAGTCCTACTGTTATCATGCCATGGATTCATCCTATGGTTGAGGTTTGAACAGGGAACTCCTAGATGTTGTCATGCATAGGTTTCAACCTAAAAGTCTATCATCAAATCCTTATCAAAGGAAATGAGAGTCCTAAGGGATCATGTCAATGATACACCAAAACAGACAAAAGCATCAGCTTTAACAGTAAAATGCATGCAATGCAAGTGAGGGAGGAAATGTGTGTGGGGCTTCAGCCTCCACAAGCTCATCTCGACCTCAAGCCAGTCATGAAATAACAGTGATCATACTGAAAATAAACAACATACTATCAAGCAATGAACAAATAGAAGAAGTGAAGTGCCATCAGGTAAACAAAACACACATGCTTGAGAAAGAAAGACTCTACTCTCCAATCCTAACCCTAACACAGAATCCTGAATCAAATCTAAGCACTAAAGCAAAACCCTAACCAAAAGAGAAAACAATCCCAATCTTCAAGCTTCAAAACAAGCTTACCAAAGAAAGGGAGCTAAGTAAGCAGACTCATAGTGTCTTCCTCAGGAAAGCACTAGGAGGTGTATACTCAGGAATCATATCCTATATGGCTCAACCACTGTGATCAGTTTACGTTCCTCCTCAGGAGAAACTAAACTCACAAACAGGCTCCAACATCACTGGATATTTAGGAAATCCTATCTGAACTAGTGGAACTAAGTGAATAGACCCATAGGACCTTCCTCAGGAAAGTACTAGGAGACTTCCACTTAGGAGTTGTATCCTATGTGGCTCAACAACTGTGATCAGTTTACATTCCTCCTCAGGAGAAATTAAACTCACAAGTTGGCTCCAACATCATTGGATACTTAAGAAATCCTAGATAAACTAATGGAACTAAGTGAATAGACCCATAGGACCTTCCTCAGGAAAGTACTAGGAGGCTTTCACTTAGGAGTTGTATCCCATGTGGCTCAACAACATGTGATCAGTTTACATTCCTCCTCAGGAGAAATTAAACTCACAAGTTGGCTCCAACATCATTGGATACTTAAGAAAGAGGTGAGAAGAAAGAATGAAAGTCATTCATAGTGCCTTCCTCAGGAAAGTACCATGAACTTCCTTCAAACTTCAGGATCTCAAACCTCACAGGCAGGGAATAATCCAAGCTCTGGGTCTCTGGGTCTTGATCTACAATCTTCTCTTCATGATGCTCTCCAACAAGGTCTTCAAGACAACACAAGCCCCTCAACAAATTCCCCACAACAAACCCCAGAGATGAACAGATAACCACAGCACAGACAAAATCAATAGGCAACTTCAGAAAATACCTAAAAATACTAAACCAATGGGGAAAAATCTAACAATTATTCACAAGGGTCTTCAACATCTACCCCTAACATCCACATAGGCCTCTACCCTAAAATCAAGACAAAACTATTCAAAGAAAATGAATTCTTCACCTAAACACAACCTAAACCCTAATTAGGATACCCTAAATCTACCCTAATTAAACTAATCAAAATTTAATTCTAAAAATCTAGAATAAATCCTATGGGGAACTATGATTCATCATCTAATTGCACAAAAAAGAATGGATTAAAAAGACTAAAGGAAGGTCCTAAAACAATTCTTGCAAAATCATGTATCAACTAAAAGAAAGAAAATACACTATATTAAAGAAAATACCACTAAAAATTCTACATTAAAAATAAAATTCCATTTTTATTTTTATATTTTTCTACACAAAATTATCTCAACATAGAAAAAAGAATGACCAAAAAATCATCATTTATCAATTTTTAATGAATTTTTAAAGTTCATGAAAAATATTAAAAGAAAATAAAAGGAATTTAAAACAATTGAAAGGGAGGGGGGGTGGCAATAGGAATACACGCCAGTTGAATTCAGAATGGGCTAGATAAAAGGGGGGTGGGGATAGCGAATTAAGCCCAGAGACCACCGTTTAAGTGAAACGGTGCGTTTCACTCATATGGCTTCCCTCCAACTCACGAGTTTAAATCCCAGCCGTTAGATGAGGAGATTTTGTCAAAGCCTGGGGACTCATCCAACGGCCAATCGTCATCGTCCCAGCTCAACCTAGGGTTTTGCAGAAACCCTCCCTCCATGCACTAATCTTCCCCTCACTCGTTCTCTCTGCTCAGTGGATGAAATGCCACGATTCCAAAACGAAAAGTCTTCTACTAATCAAGAGGAACACAGCCATACGCGTAGTTTTCATTAACTCCCCCTAGATCATCCTAACAGAAGACCTTAAGATCATGGTTCCACCATGTTCATCTGAGATCAACCATGGTGAAGCTCCAACCTAAGGATCTAAACTTACTCTACATGCTACCCTAGTTAATCTAACCTAATCCGTGCTAATTAAAACTCCCTAAACAGCTAGTTCTTGGAGATTAAAGAATCACTCACCTGCCATGGAACCTCACGAATCTTGCTCTAACTCCTAGGGTTTCATCCTCTAACCTAATGCATCAGTTCTATATCTATAAAACTAATTAAAACTGCATAAATTAGGAGATAGAAGGAAAGAAAGGAACCTGTCAAGTGATGATGGTAGGTGCTCGTGGAGGATGATTCAAGGCTTGTAATGGCTGCAATGAGATCCTCTTGTGATGCACAAGTTTCTGTTTGCACTTGTTGTGAAAGAGATGGCTTGTAGATGCAGATTTCTTGAATTGCTTGAACTTGAAGAAAGTGCTTCAATGGCTATTTCTCTCTCTCTCTCTCCTCTGAAATCTCCCTCTATCACCAACCTCAATCACTCTCTAATGCACTCTTCTTATAATGATCATTAGACACTTCTAGATTCATCTAGAATATGGTGGAAAGTTCTTGAAAATCTCATGTGGGGACAAGTTGAAAATCTCACATCCCATGCCTTATGCCTTACCATTTTGTGCCAAATTCTCCTTATGAGAGATATTGAGTGTGGATGAGTGAAAAACAAGCTCACCTTTGGCTTGTGTAAGGTTTTTCAACATTGCCTTCTTTTTCAAGTAACAAGTTTTCAAAGCATCACCCATTTTAAAGCTTCAAATCAAAATTCTATCTAAACCAATGTTCTCAAAATGATGTTTCCAATCAAAATGATATATTGGATGACCTATTTTGGATTTGTGGATCTTCCAAACCAATTTCCAATTTCAACTTTTCAAACTTATAAGCCATTTTTAGTTCATTTTTGACCAATCATGTAACTTCATGCTATGAGCTTTTCCAACAATTTGTGACCTTCTTTCTAGACTTAAAATCCCATTTTGAACAACTTTCATGTTTTGAGTTTTTCCATTTGAGGCTGGGAAATAGGAGTTTTAGGCATTGGCTAAAATGACCTATAACTGACAAATGACCAAAATACCCCTGTCTTGTTCAAACCATAAGTTGAGTTCCACAAATCCTATCAAGGACTTCTACCACTCAAATTAAAGCTAAGAAGATGCTCTTCAACATTCATGTTGACCAAGAAGTCATAGGAATCACCCTACTAGGGCAAAAGTTGTCTGCAAGTTGGGTGACTTTCAAGGACCCAGATTCACACACCTCTGCTGACCTGTAATTTGTCAAAACCATATCTTGAGCTCTGTAACTCCTATAAAGGACTTCCACCACTCAAATTAAAGCTTAGAACAAGCTCTACAACATTCATGTTGTGGGGAAGGTGAGATATCCATCACATCTTGAGCTAAAACTGCCTGGAAGGTAGGGATCAAATTAGGGTTTTTCACTGACAATCCTTGGGGACCCTGACTTGAAACTTCTCAAACTCCTCACTCATGATGAGTTGGCCTAGGAATCATCTTTACACCATCTCTATGCATCATTCCATGATCTCATGGCCCTTAGATTAGGTCTCAACCTTCTCCAAATTTTCAGTTACCCTAGGGTTGACCCAGTCAAAACCCTAATTCTACCACTCATGGTTGAATCTTCTGAATTCTTGCATAATGGCTTCTCTGGGCTTAATGAAGGCTATCAAGACATCTCATAGGCTTTCCCAAAACATCAAGTTCATTCTCAAAGCCTCAGAATCATCTGAGGGGCACCCACAACCCTCAAGCTATGAAGCACACAACCCTGGTTTCAAACCACTTCTTCTGAGGATCTCTTGAACTTTCTGATGAAGGTATCCACTTTCCAACACTCAATGAATAAATAATTGTTGGTCAAATTTTGGGGTGCAACAGCTGCCCCTATTCAAACGGCTTGAACCTGACTGGGTGAGAAGCGAACGGCTCTCAACCAATCAAGGTACGAGACGGTTGAATATCGGTAAACCCGAAAATTTGCCAACTGCACGAGCACCCGGTACTCTGCGGGGAACAAATCTTTGAATACTGCAACACTAGCTGCTCAAAAACTAGCTGGAGAAATATCGACCTGGCATCACCGTCAGACAATCAAAATACCCTGCATCACCGCTGGAGAACTAAACCTGACATCACCGTCGGACGATCGAAGTACCCTGCGTCACCGCTGGAGAACTAAACCTGACATCACCGTCGGACGATCGAAGTACCCTGCGTCACCGCTGGAGAACTAAACCTGACATCACCGTCGGACGATCGAAGTACCCTGCGTCACCGCTGGAGAACTAAACCTGACATCACCGTCGGACGATCGAAGTACCCTGCGTCACCGCTGGAGAACTAAATCTGACATCACCGTCGGACGATCGAAGCACCCTGCGTCACCGCTGGAGTACTAAATCTGACATCACCGTCGGACGATCGAAGCACCCTGCGTCACCGCTGGAGAACTAAATCTGACATCACCGTCGGACGATCGAAGTACCCTGCGTCACCGCTGGAGAACTAAATCTGACATCACCGTCGGACGATCGAAGTACCCTGCGTCACCGCTGGAGAACTAAATCTGACATCACCGTCGGACGATCGAAGTACCCTGCGTCACCGCTGGAGAAACATCTTCGACTTCAATCGGAAGACATATCATTCACGTGATCGCAATCAATCATCACCTCAGGATAACTGACTTGGTCTTCAGACCCACACGAATCACTCTGCTGTATCTACAAACTCTGGAACCTTGTCTTCAGCCACCCGTTGATTCATCAATACGGAAATCTGAACTCACAGGAACCTTCTGATACCGCCTTCAGGTGCTTACGAAATCCATCTTCAGATTAGACATCATTGTTGAAGCGTGCATATCACGCTGCTGAGGACTTCAAGAATTATCTTGAACAAACAGATCCGTCGGGCATCTTCAAGAATCGTCCTGAACTGATAACCTTTCTGGAGCAAACATTCTGTTGGGTATTCCAGGAATCTTCCTGGGCAATTCTTGCTGAGGACGCTATTGGGGAGCTCAAGTATCATACTAGGCGAACAAACTCGGGAACCTGCGCTGAGGTATTAAGAATCACCTTAAGCAAACGGCCCTGCTGAGGAGTTCAAGGGTCGTTTTGCACTGAAAACTTCGCTGGGGATCTCAAAAATCATCTTGAGCGAGCGACCGTGGGGATTACACCGGGGTCTTTAAGAATCATCTCAAAAGCGACCTTACTGGGGAGAACATCAAGAATCGTCCTGAGCAACCGGTCTTTTGATCGCGCACCTGGAAGGCAAGAATGATAATGACCTAGATCATGCTTATGATGCGTATGCTCCGGCACCATGCCCCACACGGCGGGAATGATATGCGTTTATGCTAAATGCCATGCAATCATGCACAATGCTATGCAACGTTAAATGCTATGCAGTCATGCACAATGATGCGATCCCGTCAGCAAAATAAATGCCGAAGGGGAAATCCTCCTGTCAAGGAGAAAGAACCATTCAGGTAGAGGAATCATCCTGCTGAGGAGAACGTGAACACGCCAATATCAATCAGGCTCTGTCCGGGGAATTGACCTTCCGCGAACTACTGCAGGGGAACAACTTCAGCTGACTGCTGCAGGGGACGAAGCTCTACGAGAACTTGGATCTGCTGATATCAATCGCGAGAATGAACTGCGCGGCCGTCTCGGCTACTCTTCTGGGGAGGACCACTCTGTGGGGAAACAACTTCAGCTGCAACACTCCACTGGGGACAAACCAATCATGATCTGATCAACTTCCAAGGATTCGGATCTCTTGGACATCTGCAAACTCGGCTGAGGAAGGAGAAATCATTCTGCTTCGATGGAGAGAGTGCGATTCTGGGGAAACACAGCATTAGCTTCCCCACGCTCTGCTGGGGAAAATTGATCATGATCTGATCAACTTCCAAGGATTCTGCTTTTCTGCGGACTCAGCCGGGGAGGGAAATCATTCTACTTCACTGGAGAGTACGACTCTGGTGCGGAATTTCAATTTCGCCGGGGAAGAAAGGATCATCTGCCTTCGGGGGAGAGTACAACTCTGCCGGGGAATACAACATCAGCCGTTTCAATACTCTATTGGGGAAGAGGGACTCGTCCAACTTCAGGAGAGAATACGGATCTGGTGGGGAACCTCAATTCCGCTGGAGACCTTAGTCTGGCACCATCAGTTACTGCATCCTTCGGCATACGAACAGCCTCCTGCGAAACCTGCACTTGTGACCCGGTGCGGGGGAGACACCTGCTTCGGTGACTTTACTGGGGAAAACACGTGCTTCGGCACCCGAACATTTCTATGAACTCTGCACTTGTGACCCGGTGCTGGGGAGAGACGACATCATTCTTCGGTGCTTGGCTCAGCTGATGAGGTGACATTCCTTCAGGATGCGTCTGCTTGGGGAAGAGAATCATCTCTGCGCGGGGACATATCGATGCTCACCATCTGCGTTCAGGTTCTGCGGAGAAGAGACTACTGAACTCTGCTGGAGAGGGAGGGCTCCTCCTGCTTCGGGGATACGCACGACACATCTTCTGGCAAGTGCTACACCTGCAACAACACAAACAAACAGACAAGATACCCTCCTCAAAGGGGCCTATCCAGGTTATTATCTCGTGACAATATTCAGTTAATTAGTTGTTTCAACAATCAATGGGCCTAGGCCCGCAGGTTTATGTATGCACATTTTATCAAAAAAAATCGGCGTTTTCATCCGCAAACAAAACAGATAAATGCTAAACAATCAAGTAGAATTGTTGAATAATGTGCATTTTATTGATGATGAACCCCTGAACGGGTAAAAATGTTTTACAACAGAGGCAAGCTCCTGGAATGAGGAAGCCGCGCAAAAAAGGAAAACATAAATATACATCAGTATATACAAATGTCGGCAATCGAGGCGTAGACGAACACCATGAGTTGATCCCTCTAAGACCCACTCGACTTTGATACCTCTCCGACGCTTCAGCTTTGGAAGAGATTGATTCAGATAAACGGCCCTCAGGTCTTCCAAACCACTAATCAATGAAATTCCGTACGCGGAACGCAGTCATTTGCTTATTCAAATCCCTAACTTTTGCGTGAACCGCCCTTCACGGGTTTTCAGTTCACCGGGATACCCTTTTTTGCCGAAGCCGCCCAGTGTAGGTTTTCGACTCCGCGGGTGTACATTTTTTCCATATATCCCTAATTTTTGCCCGAACCTTTTATTCTGTTTTTGGTTCGCCGGGATGCCCCTTTTTTGCCTGGACTCTTTCTTTTTTGTCCAGCGGGTCTCTTTCAAGCAAAGTATTTTTTAACTGCGTCCGCGTTCACCGGGGATGCAAAATCTTCACCATCCATCGTGGATAACAACAAAGCCCCTCCTGAGAAGACCTTGCTGACGACATACGGCCCTTCGTAATTCGGAGTCCATTTGCCCCGGTGATCGGAGTGTGGCGGAAGAATCTTCTTCAGGACGAGATCACCCGTCTGAAAGCTTCTGGGACGCACCTTCTTATCATAAGCTTTCTTCATTCGGCTTTGGTATAGGCGACCAAATGCAATCGATGCTAACCTCTTCTCGTCCATCAGGCTGAGTTGGTTCAAGCGATTCGTAATCCATTCTGCCTCATCAAGTTTTACATCAACCAAAACTCGCAAAGAGGGAATCTCCACTTCTAACGGTAGGACAGCTTCCATACCGTACACCAAGGAGAAAGGAGTTACCCCGGTCGACGTACGCACCGTCGTACGATAACCGTGCAAGGCAAACGGCAGCATCTCGTGCCAATCTTTATACGTCACAACCATCTTCTGAACAATCTTCTTGATGTTCTTGTTGGCCGCTTCAACAGCGCCATTCATCTTCGGCCGGTAAGGAGATGAGTTGTGGTGTTCGATCTTGAAGCTCTGGCACAGCTCCTTCATCATCTTATTATTCAAATTCGAACCATTATCAGTAATGATCCGTTCGGGAATTCCATAGCGACAGATGATGTCCCTCTTTATGAATTTAGCTACCACCTGCTTGGTCACATTAGCGTACGAGGCTGCCTCCACCCATTTAGTGAAGTAGTCGATAGCTACCAGGATAAAACGATGACCATTGGATGCAGTGGGCTCGATCTTGCCTATCATGTCGATGCCCCACATGGAGAACGGCCAAGGGGAGGACATGACATTCAATGGGCACGGCGGCACATGAACTTTATCAGCATAAATCTGGCATTTGTGACATTTCTTTGCGAATCTGAAGCAATCTGACTCCATAGTCAACCAGTAATATCCTGCTCTCAGGATCTTTCTCGTCATGGCATGCCCGCCGGCGTGCGTACCAAATGTGCCCTCATGGACTTCTTCCATGAGCATACTTGCTTCTTTCTCATCCACACATCTGAGTAGCACGAGATCGTGGTTTCTCTTATACAGCACTCCATCAGGGTTGAGGTAAAAGTTTCCAGATAACCTCCTCAGAGTCTTCTTATCCTGGGTTGACGCACCCGCAGGATACTCCTTGGTCATAAGGAAGGTCTGGATGTCGTGGAACCATGGCTTGCCGTCAGTGGCATCATCGATTGCGAACACAAACGCTGGTCTATCAAGCCGCGAAAGCACAATTCTTGGAGCCTCATTCCAATAATTGACTTTATACATTGAAGCTAGCGTGGCTAAAGCATCAGCCATTTGATTTTCAGCCCGGGGTACATGATGAAGTTCTACTCGGTCGAAGAACGGAAGCAGCCTCCTGGCATAATTCATGTACGGCACTAGATTCGCTTGACGAGTTTCCCACTCCCCTTTGATCTGATTGATTACAAGCGCTGAGTCACCATATATGTCTAGATTCTTGATTCTCAAATCAATTGCCTCTTCTAGACCCATAATACATGCTTCATACTCGGCTTCGTTGTTGGTAACTGGAAACGTCAGTCTTGCAGTAAACGGGATATGGGATCCGTGAGGAGTCGTAATGATAGCCCCGATACCACTCCCATAGGAATTAACCGCTCCGTCGAATATCAACTTCCACTGAGACTTCCTATCTGGCCCTTCATCGGGCAATGGCTCATCGCAATCCTTCGCTTTGAGAAACATAATGTCCTCGTCAGGGAATTCGAACTTCATCGGCTGATAGTCTTCGATTGGCTGTTCGGCAAGGTAGTCAGACAATACGCTTCCCTTGATGGCTTTCTGAGAGACGTACTGAATATCATATTCTGTTAACACCATCTGCCATCTGGCAATCCTTCCCGAAAGAGCCTGCTTCTCGAAGACGTACTTGATCGGATCCATCTTCGAAATTAGCATAGTGGTGTGGTTGAGCATATACTGTCGTAAACGTTTGGCAGCCCAAGCTAGTGCACAACACGTCTTCTCCAGCATCGAGTATCGAGATTCACACTCAGTGAACTTTTTACTCAAATAATAAATGGCATGCTCTTTTCTGCCCGTCTCGTCGTGCTGACCGAGAACACACCCCATACTATTCTCCAGAACTGTCAAGTACATGATTAATGGCCGTCCAGCCACTGGGGGTATCAAGATTGGAGGTTCTTGAAGATACTGCTTTATCTTATCGAATGCCTTCTGGCAATCCTCATTCCAAGTAATCGCCTGATTTTTCTTTAACAACTTGAACATCGGTTCACAAGTGGCTGTGAGCTGAGAGATAAACCTTGCAATGTAGTTTATTCGGCCCAAGAAACCACGAACTTCTTTTTCTGTTTTCGGCGCTGGCATTTCTTGGATAGCTTTTATCTTTGCAGGATCAACTTCAATACCTCGTTCGCTAACGATAAACCCCAATAACTTTTCGGACCGCACTCCGAAAGTGCACTTGTTAGGATTCAGCCTCAGCCTGAACTTCCTAAGCCTTTCAAACAGCTTCAGCAAATTGACCAGATGCTCTTCCTCCGTTTGGGACTTTGCAATCATGTCATCAACATAGACCTCGATCTCATGATGAATCATATCATGAAACAAAGTTACCATTGCCCGCTGGTAAGTGGCCCCTGCGTTCTTCAGACCGAAGGGCATTACCTTGTAGCAAAACGTGCCCCAGGGGGTAATAAACGTCGTTTTCTCCATGTCCTCCGGTGCCATCTTAATCTGATTGTAACCGGAGAAGCCATCCATGAACGAAAACACGGAAAACTGGGCTGTATTGTCGACCAACACATCGATATGAGGCAACGGGAAATCATCCTTAGGGCTCGCCCTATTCAAATCCCGATAATCGACGCACATACGTACCTTACCGTCCTTCTTCGGTACAGGCACTATGTTGGCGACCCACGGAGGGTAAGTGGTAACGGCTAGAAATCCTGCGTCCAACTGCTTCTGGACTTCTTCTTTGATTTTTACAGCCATGTCTGGTCTCGTCCTCCTGAGCTTCTGCTTGACTGGAGGGCAATCTTCTCGCAACGGCAAGCGATGAACCACGATATCAGTGTCAAGTCCGGGCATATCCTCATACGACCAAGCAAAGACGTCACTATACTCTCGAAGCATCTCGACCAGTCTATGCTTGACATCATTCTGCAGCGCAGCCCCAACTCTGACATTTCTGACGAGCTCCTCAGAACCCAGATTTATGATCTCAATATCCTCCTCGTGAGGCAGAATAACCTTCTCTTCTTGTCTCAACAAGCGGGCCAACTCTTCCGGAAGGTCTTCGTCTTCATCAATCTCATCCTCGGCTTGATAGATCGGGCAATCAAAGTCGTAGTGAGCCGTAGAGGGTCCAGAGTCGATGTCATCTGTTACGTGGATCCTGCAATAACAAGGGTTAAGTTTAAAGCAAGAATATGCAGGTTAGCACGAACCTCGTTGCCATTTTGCTGTTTTTCGAAACAAACATAAAGCATGAATAACAGAGAACACAACATTTGATTACGAAGAAAACGCCTTTTATTTATTAACAAAATGCATACACATAATCCAACAAGGCCCTGACAGTAAAACCACTATGCCCCGGGCAGGACATAGGGCTGTACGAAGATTGTAAAAAGCAAATCATTACTCTTCACTTGTCAGCTTGATAATCTCCTTGATGGTCCAATTGTGGAGGTGCTCGCCCGGCTTGCTCGGTTGAATCCAGGCGTCAAGATCGCAGTCACTGTCCCCGCTGTCCTCTGACGCAGCGTTGATGCTCTCGAAAATTACTCCCCCCTTGGTGAATAAGATCGGCCCTTTCCCATGAGACGAACTGCCAGAAGAAGATGAAGCTTCAGCTCCAGGAGAATACCCTAATCCAAACTTATCCTGTTTGATTGGTATATCCAAGACATGCCCCCAGCCTGGGGTGGAACCAGCTTCGACAACGGCTCTAGCTTCCTTAAACGAGGAGAGGTTCAACTCTTGCTTCTCTGCGACGACGGGAGCTACCTCCTTCACCCTGACGGTCTCAAATGCTTGGCAAAGAGTCTCATGGATCTCACCATCCATTTCGACGTATTTAAAGGACGATAGGTGGCTTACCATGATGTCCTCTTCTCCACAGACTGTCACTATGCTGCCCCCAACAGCATATTTAAGCTTCTGATGCAGCGTGGACGTTACGGCACCAGCAGAATGGATCCACGGACGACCTAAGAGGCAACTATAGGCGGGCATGATATCCATGATATAGAAAACCGCATTAAACGTCTCTGGACCAACTTGAATTGGCAGGGTCAATTCTCCGAAGACGTGGCGCTTGGTTCCGTCAAAGGCCTTCACGACCAGATCACTGGGCGTGCACAGCAGTCCACGGGTATCCAACTTCATCAGTGCCTTCTTCGGAAGCACGTTAAACGAGGAGCCCGTATCTACTAGGACATGTGACATAATCGTGCCTCTGCACTCTATTGAGACGTGCAAGGCGCTATTGTGATCTCTTCCCTTAGGAGTCAGCTCCAGATCTGTAAATCCCAGCCCATTACCAGCATTGACATGGGCCACTACTTCCTCGAGTTGATTCACTGATATCTCCTGCGGCACGTATGCAGCATTCAATACCTTCAATAATGCGTTGCGGTGCGCTTCAGAACACAGCAACAGGTTAAGAATCGAGATCTTTGACGGAGTCTGATGAAGATGATCTACAATTTTGTAGTCACTCTTCTTGATTAGTCGCATGAACTCTTCAGCATCTTTAACCAGCAAGTCCTTCTCTGCCCCTGCAGGGACCTCCTCAACAGCTTTACCTTTGCCCTTATCCACAGCGTCAGCTCGGACCACTTTCTCTGCTGCAACCTCTGCTGGCGCAAACACTCTACCGCTTCTAGTGATACCACTGACTTCGGTAAGATTCTGCGCAGTCGATCCGGATGGCTCAAGCTCTATCTTCTGACCATTACAATAAACTTCGGCGCCATAATGCCATGGAACGGCATTGGTACTCTCGAATGGGATTGGTCCGGCCCTGGTGATGGTGATAGAAGGCGGACGGGGCGCAGAAATAGTAACAGGGTGACGAGGAATAGTAATGGTAGCAACTTCGTCCGCCTGCTTCAGTACGACTTCCCCTGATGCACTTTCAATGCTCCGACTGAATTGCAAAATACCCTCGGCCATCAGACTTTGGATACCTTCGATCAGCTGCTCACACCCGTCAGGAAGTGTAGCACAAGCCATACATAACTCTCCACATCCAGGAAAGAAGCCCTTCTTTAGCAACTTAGCCTTGACAAAACTCAACGGCGTCTTCAAATCTTTGACATCGGTCAGCAAGTCTGAACTCTCCTCAGTGATAACAGCATTTACTCCGCCCCCCTTATGATGAGGCATTGGATTTTTGGTGACGTTGGGCACGCTGTCAGAAAAGTTGATAACCTTGGCGTCCACCAAGTCCTGGACTTTGTGCTTAAAAGCTTTACAATTCTCAACCGTATGGCCAGGTGCCCCCGAGTGAAATTCACAAGTAGCATTGTCATCATACCCCGGTGGTGGTGCCCCTGTTAAGGGAGCCATTGTCCTCTTGTGAACCAATTGGAGCTGAAGCAACGTTTGCAGAAGCTGTGCATATGACATAGGTGGAGTTTCAAGATGACGGTTTGCCAGGGGACCCCGATTCTGATATCTCTTATATCCCTGATTATTCTGTTGCTGGGGCTGCTGCTGCGGCTGCGGCTGCGGCGGAGCAGCTGGGATGTTTATGCTAGCGATCTGAGACTGAGGGCCCTTGCCCTTTCTCCTAGCATTAGTGACAGCACTGGCATCTCCCTCTCGACGCTTGCCAGTATAGGGTTTCTTGCTACCCCCTCCAACTGAGGATGATTCACCCTGAATTTTTCCGATCTTTATACCGTTCTCAACATGCTCGCCCAAAGTGATAAGAGCCGAGAATGTTCCAGACATGCCACTGACCAGTTTTTCATAATAGATTCCAGGAAGGGTAGCCACGAACATTTGTACCAACTCACGCTCAACCATCGGTGGTTGAACCCGAGCAGCCAATTCACGCCACCGCTGGGCGTACTCTTTGAAGCTTTCATTGTTCCGCTGCGAGAGATTCTGAAGCTGAACTCGATTGGGAGCCAAGTCGCTATTATATTGATAGTGGAGAACAAATGCTTCTGCAAGATCTTTCCAGGTGCGCACAGCAGCGGGCTCCAAACCCATATACCATTCGAGCGATGGACCAGAAAGACTATCCTAAAAGAAGTGCATCAGCAGCTTCTCATCGTCAGAATAAGCGGACATCTTTCTATAATAAGATCGGAGGTGAACACGGGGACAAGTAGTGCCCCTATACTTCTCAAAGGTAGGCACCTTGAACTTGTGAGGCACTTTAAAGTCAGCAATCAACCCGAGTTTGGCCATGTCAACGCCCAATGTGCTCTGATTTTCTATATCTCTCATCTTATCTTCCAGCGCCTTGAACCTGAGTCGAGCCTCAGCAGTCAACTCTGCCTCTACACCTCTCTGAGAGAATATGTCATCCTGATGGTCCTCCAGCCACGGTTGAGGTACCACCATATTTCCTGCACCAACATTGCCGTTGACCGGCCCTATGTTAACATTGGCTCCCAAACTACCATTGACGGCGCCCGCCGCGTTGAGTCCGAGATTAGTCATAAGATTGCCGTTAGCACTACCGTTGCCCCCGGCAGCAGGAACAATGTTCTGTGGAGTATCCCCTTGAGGAGGAGTGGGCACGGCCTCGCCGTGAAGTATTCCATTACTGTCAACCCTGGAGATGAGAGGTTGAACCAGAGTACGAAGCTGGTCTTGCCCATTCGCAACTACTTGCATCAGCTCCATAAAACGATCCATCCGTTCACGAAGCTCTTGAACATCTGACTGTACCTGGTCCATGATTCTCGTCTGATTAGCGCGAGTTGAGTAGCGGTGGATGAGTCTTTGATCAATCCTGAAAGCAGCTCGGAACCTGAGTACCTGAAAAACCTGTCAACATCAAAGGTTAGGAAAAGGTAACAGAATGTATGTCATGCAAAAATGCTTTATGCAGATGCATGCGTGTGTCTGTGTGCTTGAGAGATTTCCCCCCGGTCCTGGCACCTGTTGGCAATAATAAGGAGAGGAATCCAGGCCCAATCATGGAAATAGTAACCTCACATAGCAATAGTCAGATTCGACACATCAAGGACCGAGAACTCGTACGCATCAGTCTTCCTGAGAAAGGCTGCAGTAACACAATAAGAGGCGAGAGATCCTGGATCGGGGAAACGGTACCTGTCGCAGACACACGCCAATGGAATGCGAATGATTATGCAAACTAATGCAAAATGCAGGTATGCAACAATATATCCAGGTGGCTGCTGTGGAGATTTGGTGTCAACAGTCACTGATGAGAAGGAAACCCCGATGTAAAACCACGGATCTGATCTGCTGTGAATAACCATCTGATAGGATCGAGATCAAAATTCTGCTCTGACAAGAACGAAGGCCTGATAATAAAGACCCCGGATGCAAGATCAAGTAATGTCTGTTGATGAAGTCTTCAGACCCCCAAATCAAAAATCTGCCCTCTCAAGAACAAATGCACAGCTGCTGATGAGATCTTCAAACCCCACTCAAAATCTGCCCTATCAAGAACAAACAACAACTGCCGATGAGATCTTCAGACCCCACTCAAAATCTGCCCTATCAAGAACAAACAACAACTGCCGATGAGATCTTCAGACCCCACTCAAAATCTGCTCCGTCCAGAACAAACCACTGACGATAATACACTGATCGAAACCTGCTCTATCAAGAACATACATGCTCCCGATGATAAGATCCCTTGATCAAAAACTCGCTCTGTCAAGAACATATCTGCAACTGAGAACCCAACATAACTGATTCACTGCCAAGAAAACCAGGTAGTCTGGAGGTCAAAGTTTCCTGCAATATCCCAACCCCACTCACAGGTATGGACCTAATCCACGGACAAAGGTACGGCATCCTATGCGGTTGTCAGCGTCACAGACTTTCATGAGTGACAATACGATTCCCAGAAGGAGTGGCATCGTCAAGTCATGAAGAGGCCTCTCTTAGTTGACTTCCAAATGATCGGTCCCCAGAGTCGACAATCCTCACGTCTGGACTCCCCTCAGATCCTCAGGACCGGAAAGGAGCACCTCTGCAAGAATCTCGTCTGAGCGCAGATTTTCGTAGGGAACTGTGCCTGCTCAGCAGACAGGTTCGTCTACTACTTCTCCGCAACTATATCTAGGTGTGTACTCAAGCCCAGGTCCGGCTTCTTACTCACAGTAACATCCCTCTCCCACAGCAGCACAGATAATCATATCAAACTGGAAATAAAATGCGGGAAATAAAATGCGGGAAGTAAAAATGCGGGAAGTAAAAATGCGATAAATAAACGCAACCCAACAAGCAAACACACAAACGATAGGATTGACTCGCGTAGGGGATGGGAAACGGTCCCAGCATAAGGGATGGGAAAAGTCCCTAGATGCCATGAGTCCCCAGCAGAGTCGCCAGCTGTCGCTTGCGCGAAAATAAGGTGCCGGCATGACAGAAGAGTCGCCACCTTTCGTTATTTATCCCTCAGAGCGGGAAAGGAAACGATCGGAAAAACCTGACGAAAAAGGGTAAGACAAGGTCATCGCAACCATTGTCTGGGTTCGGGAGTCGGTTACGCAAGGGGAAGGTATTAGCACCCCTCACGTCCGTCGTACTCGACGGGATCCTCGCTTGCTTGTTTACTTGGACGGGTTGGTTATAATCTATCTACCTATCAAGGCTGGCTGAAAAAGAAAAGAAAAATGACTCGGCAAAGCGTCGCACTTTATGCCTACGTATTCTCATCAGAGAGTGAGAAATCAGAGTCAACGTAGTTCGGCCTACCACGGGTGAAGATGGGGAAGGTTGCTCGCTAGGATGTCGCATCCTATGCCTACGTACTTTCATCTGGTATGAAAGATCAGAGCAAACGTAGTTCGGGAAACTACGGGTTATCTCCTGAAAGAAGTGTTTTTTATTGTTTGCGACCTCAACCGCACTAGAGACTATGACCTGAGAGTGAATGCGTCGCATGTCACCCAAAGGGTACCATACTAAACATCCATCCTCAGATAGCTTAAGGCTCGTAACGTACGAAAGAAATCATTCATGATTACTGTATTTTAAACTGCTTTGAGATGAGAAGAGAACAGGCCCAACTAGGAGGGAGACTATCAAGTCCTACTGTTATCATGCCATGGATTCATCCTATGGTTGAGGTTTGAACAGGGAACTCCTAGATGTTGTCATGCATAGGTTTCAACCTAAAAGTCTATCATTAAATCCTTATCAAAGGAAATGAGAGTCCTAAGGGATCATGTCAATGATACACCAAAACAGACAAAAGCATCAGCTTTAACAGTAAAATGCATGCAATGCAAGTGAGGGAGGAAATGTGTGTGGGGCTTCAGCCTTCACAAGCTCATCTCGACCTCAAGCCAGTCATGAAATAACAGTGATCATACTGAAAATAAACAACATACTATCAAGCAATGAACAAATAGAAGAAGTGAAGTGCCATCAGGTAAACAAAACACACATGCTTGAGAAAGAAAGACTCTACTCTCCAATCCTAACCCTAACACAGAATCCTGAATCAAATCTAAGCACTAAAGCAAAACCCTAACCAAAAGAGAAAACAATCCCAATCTTCAAGCTTCAAAACAAGCTTACCAAAGAAAGGGAGCTAAGTAAGCAGACTCATAGTGTCTTCCTCAGGAAAGCACTAGGAGGTGTATACTCAGGAATCATATCCTATATGGCTCAACCACTATGATCAGTTTACGTTCCTCCTCAGGAGAAACTAAACTCACAAGCAGGCTCCAACATCACTGGATATTTAGGAAATCCTATCTGAACTAGTGGAACTAAGTGAATAGACCCATAGGACCTTCCTCAGGAAAGTACTAGGAGACTTCCACTTAGGAGTTGTATCCTATGTGGCTCAACAACTGTGATCAGTTTACATTCCTCCTCAGGAGAAATTAAACTCACAAGTTGGCTCCAACATCATTGGATACTTAAGAAATCCTAGATAAACTAATGGAACTAAGTGAATAGACCCATAGGACCTTCCTCAGGAAAGTACTAGGAGGCTTTCACTTAGGAGTTGTATCCCATGTGGCTCAACAACATGTGATCAGTTTACATTCCTCCTCAGGAGAAATTAAACTCACAAGTTGGCTCCAACATCATTGGATACTTAAGAAAGAGGTGAGAAGAAAGAATGAAAGTCATTCATAGTGCCTTCCTCAGGAAAGTACCATGAACTTCCTTCAAACTTCAGGATCTCAAACCTCACAGGCAGGGAATAATCCAAGCTCTGGGTCTCTGGGTCTTGATCTACAATCTTCTCTTCATGATGCTCTCCAACAAGGTCTTCAAGACAACACAAGCCCCTCAACAAATTCCCCACAACAAACCCCAGAGATGAACAGATAACCACAGCACAGACAAAATCAATAGGCAACTTCAGAAAATACCTAAAAATACTAAACCAATGGGGAAAAATCTAACAATTATTCACAAGGGTCTTCAACATCTACCCCTAACATCCACATAGGCCTCTACCCTAAAATCAAGACAAAACTATTCAAAGAAAATGAATTCTTCACCTAAACACAACCTAAACCCTAATTAGGATACCCTAAATCTACCCTAATTAAACTAATCAAAATTTAATTCTAAAAATCTAGAATAAATCCTATGGGGAACTATGATTCATCATCTAATTGCACAAAAAAGAATGGATTAAAAAGACTAAAGGAAGGTCCTAAAACAATTCTTGCAAAATCATGTATCAACTAAAAGAAAGAAAATACACTATATTAAAGAAAATACCACTAAAAATTCTACATTAAAAATAAAATTCCATTTTTATTTTTATATTTTTCTACACAAAATTATCTCAACATAGAAAAAAGAATGACCAAAAAATCATCATTTATCAATTTTTAATGAATTTTTAAAGTTCATGAAAAATATTAAAAGAAAATAAAAGGAATTTAAAACAATTGAAAGGGAGGGGGGGTGGCAATAGGAATACACGCCAGTTGAATTCAGAATGGGCTAGATAAAAGGGGGGTGGGGATAGCGAATTAAGCCCAGAGACCACCGTTTAAGTGAAACGGTGCGTTTCACTCATATGGCTTCCCTCCAACTCACGAGTTTAAATCCCAGCCGTTAGATGAGGAGATTTTGTCAAAGCCTGGGGACTCATCCAACGGCCAACCGTCATCGTCCCAGCTCAACCTAGGGTTTTGCAGAAACCCTCCCTCCATGCACTAATCTTCCCCTCACTCGTTCTCTCTGCTCAGTGGATGAAATGCCACGATTCCAAAACGAAAAGTCTTCTACTAATCAAGAGGAACACAGCCATACGCGTAGTTTTCATTAACTCCCCCTAGATCATCCTAACAGAAGACCTTAAGATCATGGTTCCACCATGTTCATCTGAGATCAACCATGGTGAAGCTCCAACATAAGGATCTAAACTTACTCTACATGCTACCCTAGTTAATCTAACCTAATCCGTGCTAATTAAAACTCCCTAAACAGCTAGTTCTTGGAGATTAAAGAATCACTCACCTGCCATGGAACCTCACGAATCTTGCTCTAACTCCTAGGGTTTCATCCTCTAACCTAATGCATCAGTTCTATATCTATAAAACTAATTAAAACTGCATAAATTAGGAGATAGAAGGAAAGAAAGGAACCTGTCAAGTGATGATGGTAGGTGCTCGTGGAGGATGATTCAAGGCTTGTAATGGCTGCAATGAGATCCTCTTGTGATGCACAAGTTTCTGTTTGCACTTGTTGTGAAAGAGATGGCTTGTAGATGCAGATTTCTTGAATTGCTTGAACTTGAAGAAAGTGCTTCAATGGCTATTTCTCTCTCTCTCTCTCTCCTCTGAAATCTCCCTCTATCACCAACCTCAATCACTCTCTAATGCACTCTTCTTATAATGATCATTAGACACTTCTAGATTCATCTAGAATATGGTGGAAAGTTCTTGAAAATCTCATGTGGGGACAAGTTGAAAATCTCACATCCCATGCCTTATGCCTTACCATTTTGTGCCAAATTCTCCTTATGGGAGATATTGAGTGTGGATGAGTGAAAAACAAGCTCACCTTTGGCTTGTGTAAGGTTTTTCAACATTGCCTTCTTTTTCAAGTAACAAGTTTTCAAAGCATCACCCATTTTAAAGCTTCAAATCAAAATTCTATCTAAACCAATGTTCTCAAAATGATGTTTCCAATCAAAATGATATATTGGATGACCTATTTTGGATTTGTGGATCTTCCAAACCAATTTCCAATTTCAACTTTTCAAACTTATAAGCCATTTTTAGTTCATTTTTTACCAATCATGTAACTTCATGCTATGAGCTTTTCCAACAATTTGTGACCTTCTTTCTAGACTTAAAATCCCATTTTGAACAACTTTCATGTTTTGAGTTTTTCCATTTGAGGCTGGGAAATAGGAGTTTTAGGCATTGGCTAAAATGACCTATAATTGACAAATGACCAAAATACCCCTGTCTTGTTCAAACCATAAGTTGAGTTCCACAAATCCTATCAAGGACTTCTACCACTAAAATTAAAGCTAAGAAGATGCTCTTCAACATTCATGTTGACCAAGAAGTCATAGGAATCACCCTACTAGGGCAAAAGTTGTCTGCAAGTTGGGTGACTTTCAAGGACCCAGATTCTCACACCTCTGCTGACCTGTAATTTGTCAAAACCATATCTTGAGCTCTGTAACTCCTATAAAGGACTTCCACCACTCAAATTAAAGCTTAGAACAAGCTCTACAACATTCATGTTGTGGGGAAGGTGAGATATCCATCACATCTTGAGCTAAAACTGCCTGGAAGGTAGGGATCAAATTAGGGTTTTTCACTGACAATCCTTGGGGACCCTGACTTGAAACTTCTCAAACTCCTCACTCATGATGAGTTGGCCTAGGAATCATCTTTACACCATCTCTATGCATCATTCCATGATCTCATGGCCCTTAGATTAGGTCTCAACCTTCTCCAAATTTTCATTTACCCTAGGGTTGACCCAGTCAAAACCCTAATTCTACCACTCATGGTTGAATCTTCTGAATTCTTGCATAATGGCTTCTCTGGGCTTAATGAAGGCTATCAAGACATCTCATAGGCTTTCCCAAAACATCAAGTTCATTCTCAAAGCCTCAGAATCATCTGAGGGGCACCCACAACCCTCAAGCTATGAAGCACACAACCCTGGTTTCAAACCACTTCTTCTGAGGATCTCTTGAACTTTCTGATGAAGGTATCCACTTTCCAACACTCAATGAATAAATAATTGTTGGTCAAATTTTGGGGTGCAACACAAGGGACTTCATCTTCAATCTTCAAGGGTATTCAAAGCAAGCTCTCCTAGATGAGTAATAGTTCTCAAGATGATTTGGGATGTTAAACAGTCAGTTAACCACCAAAGGTGGCATACAGACTGTTAACAAAATACAGACTGTTTCTCTCAAAAGTTCTATCTCCTAGATACTGTCACTAAGCCTTCCAAAGGAAGGAGGTGAGTATCAAAGAGAGACTTTGAATCATAGAGAAGAATGGGGGCAACAGAAACCATCCATGTTTATGAATCATGTTTCTACTCTAAAGCTCTACCTAGCTCCTAGGTCCTATGATCTTCAATCAATCTTCAAGCAAGCCTAGCATCTTCATCAAGCTTTGATCTTCAACTTCAACTTTGTCTTCAATATGCTTCATCATCATGCTCTTCAAGCCAAGCCCACACCCCAAGCAAGCCCAATAAGCCCATACAAACAAAATAAACCCCAAAAGGGCACACCAAACAAGCATACAATTGCAAAATATAATAAAAAAATTAATATAGTAGGGAAACTTCTAATATTATTTCTAGGGGGTCTACTAAACCTATCCTTAATACCCATATATGCCCCATAGCCTAACTTGTCCTAAAAAAACCCAAAAGAAAGTTATTGTGGACCTATGTTGAAGTTTTACCCTAATTTTATACAATCTGATAGCATCTAATCAAAACTATCCTAAAAATCATCACAAAAATATGGAATTAATCCAGGGGAACCTAAAACATATATCTAATTACCCTAAATAGATTGACCTAAAAATCTAAAGGGAGCTACCTAAACTAAAATCTACAAATTAAGGTATCAACATAAAAGCATTAAAAAGCAATAAAAGGAGAAAATATGCAAAAAATATAAAAATGAAATAAAATGGCAATTTTATGATTTTATATTTTTCTTGACAAAAAATGGAAAGTGGAGAAAAAATTCCCAAGCAAAAATATCCTTTTTTCTATTTATTAAGAATTTTCAAAATATGCAATAAAATGGAGTAAAAATATAAATGGATTAATGAACATGGGGTGCAGCTAGTAACTATGAGCAGTTCAATATATTGATGGGCCCAGACATGAGGGGTGTGGAAAGAAAAGCGCGTTGGGCCCAGATTAAAATCAGAAAACAAATGAGAAATCATTCAGGAAAAGAAAAAACTATAGTGCGAATAGAAACAATTTTCAGTGCAAATTTGGAATGGGCCCAACCTGGGGGTATCAATAACAATTACGCCGGGCCCATTTTACTTCAGAAATTAATTGAAAAAAACTAAAGAAAATGAAAAAGGATGCGGTGCAAAAAGAAAGAAAATATAGTTCAAACTTGGATTTGGGCCTGAGAGGGGGTGGGAATATGAATCCAATTCACTTAAGCCCAGCGAGCGTTTAAATGAAACGCCGCGTTTCATTCTTCAGTCTTCCCTCCAAACTTCGTTTTGAATCACAGCCATAGGATCATTCTCTGGGTCAACTAGTCTGCGTGCAATCCAACGGTTAAAACTTCGTCTTCAACCTTGGAATGCTAGGGTTTCTGAACCACCATTAAAACACATCCCATGCATGGAACTTCCACCTCATCGTATGCCTTCATTTCTCCACCAATTAACACGATGTAAAAACCAAACTTGACTAGAATTTCGCCCTGAATACGACTATGGCATTGGAACACATTGAAATGACCTCTATCAAGCAACCCAATGTATAACCAGACCAATCTCAAAATATCATCCATCCACGACTTCAACCAAACTCAACTTTCTTGGTATCAAAATGATCCTTATGCTACCCTAATTAAAATCAGCCATTAATCTTGCCTTAACACTCAATATATAACACGATCTTAATCATCCAAGAATTGACCTCCATAGTTGAAACTTCACCAAATGCTCCCAAACTCATCAAAATTGGTCACCTAATTGTCTCTAACAGATCTACACTAATAATTTACCCTAGCCATGCCTAGATTGAGGTGTAGGAATGATTTTGCATATCTGGCTTCTTGGATTGGTAGTGATGGTAGATCCTTAGTTCAAGCCTTGCAACTCTTCAAGAATGATCCCTAGAGGACGAGAACTCTTCTGTATGCAAAAGATTTGGAGGAGAGAGCTTGTACTTCAAGATCCAATGACAATTGCCTTCTTGCAAGTTCAATGTAAACACCTTCAAATTTCCATCAATGGAGCTTCAACT
This sequence comes from Lathyrus sativus, assembly GCA_963859935.3. Lineage (NCBI taxonomy): Eukaryota > Viridiplantae > Streptophyta > Magnoliopsida > Fabales > Fabaceae > Lathyrus > Lathyrus sativus. Next base: position 441,580,550 of record OZ012740.1, on the reverse strand, counting down.
CAGCACGAACACAATCAGAAATATCAATGGAGAAGGTTTATGGCGAAAAATTGGATTGCAATGAAGAAGAATATGAAGTTTGAATGTGATTTGCAATGGAGGAATTTGGATTCCAATCTCTCTTCTCTACACCAATCAACACCAACCTTGCATCAATGCAAGTTGCACTTGTTATATAGAATGTATTAGAAACCTCTAGAACCATCTAGGATCATCTAATGAGAATTTGAAGATTTCATGTCATGGTATTTTGCATTTTCATTTCTCCTTACATGGTATCTCATGCCAAAACCCTTGTAACCTTTGTAACCAACTTGAATTTATCCCCACATGATATTTTGGATTAGTTACAATGCATATTTTCCTTGTTTATTGATTTTTTCCTTGTTTTGGTTTGGTACCCTATTATGCAAGCAATCAAATTACAAAGCAACCCTATGATCCAAGCCTCAAATAAAAATTGTGGCTGAACCATTGTTCTTAGAATGTCATTTGGATTCAAAATGACCTATTATATGACATGGTTTGGACTTGTAACTTGGGATTTATGATTTTCAACTTCACTTGAATTAACTTATGCCTCATTTTTAGGCCATTTTTATCACTTTTTGATATGAGCCTTTCCAACATCTCATGACCTCCCTATTAGCCTTAAAACATCATTATAAGCAAGTTTTATGTTGAAGATTTTTCCATTTGAAGCTTGGAAGTAGGAGATATGGCCTTATGCTTGAAATGACCTATAACCTCCAAATGACCAAAATGCCCTTGGCTTGTCAAGATCATAAGTAGAGATCCACAAATCAGATTGAGGCATACCATACCTTTCTAGAAAGCTAAGATCATGAGGAACAACTTTCATGTTGGCCAAAAATCCATTTGAAAATTCCTTAAGGGGAAAAAATTTCTTGGAAGTCAAGTAACTTTCACAGACAAATTTCAGATGCCTCTGAGGACCTGTAACTTGCAAGAACCATAACTTGAGTTCTACAAATCTCCTTGATGCCTTCCACCACTCAAATTAAAGGTATTGATATACTCTACAAGTTTCATGTTGGCCAATGATCCATTTGAGACTTGCATTTTGAATTACTTTGCTTGGAAGTTTGACCTAAACCAGGGGATTCTACTCAGAAACCCTAATTTAGAAACTTCTCTTCTTCTTGATTTCTTGTGATTTCTCCTTGGAACAACACCACATACATATCCACATATAAAATGATGAATCCCACATCCTCAAAATAGGCCTTGATGCCCTTCAATCAAGCATTTGACCTAGGGTTGACCCAGATGACACCCTAGTTGACTGTCTTCAACTGTAGCTCTTGTGACCATGCCAATGACTTGTCTTACTTTCAAAAGGACCCTCTAGGTCTTCCATGCCCTCAATTCATAACTCACAACTTCTCTGATGATCTTCACATACCCTCAAGATAGGAGAGAAACCCACTGCTTAGCCTTTAAACTTCCCAAAGCTTCAATTTCTTTCTTGGTGATTTGAATAAGCTTGAATCTTGATAAGAGCCTCTTGAATACATTCCTTGAGATGAAAAATAGCACTTGATCCCTTGCCAGATGACTTGTTATGCTATGCTATGCAAATGATTAGACTGTGTACATGACTTTTTATGCAAATGACAATGCAATTGAAACATAAACCAAGTGAAGTAGGTTGAGCAAATTTTAGGGTGCAACAGCTGCCCCTATTCAAACGACTTGGACCCGACTGGGTGAAGAGAGAACGACCTTCAAACATTCGAGGTACGAGACGGTTGAATACTAAGAACCCGGAAATTTGCCAACCGCAAAAATAGATTGCGAAATAAATTGCACCACTACTTGGGGAATACTATCTACAAATCTGATTTCAACATTATCTTGTCAATAGTGGAATGAACTGGACGACTTCACTAGGGAAGTACTTCTGTCAACAAAACATGACCCTGCCAATGATACACGAAAATAACCCCGCCATCACTACGGGAAATCACTCCGCCACCACTACGGGAAATAATTTGGGAAAATAACACCGCCATCGCTACGGGAAATAATTTGGGAAAATAACACCACCATCGCTACGGGTACTAACTCCACCACCATTACAGGAAAATAACACCGCCACCACTACGGGAAATAACTCCGCCACCACTACGGGAAAATAACACCGCCGCCACTACGGGAAATAACTCTGTCACCATTACAGAAAAATAACACCGCCATCACTACGGGAAGATAACACCGCCATCACTACGGGTAATACCTCCGCCACCACTACCGGAAATAACTCTGTCACCACTACGGGAAGATAACAACGCCACCACTGCGGGAAGATAACACCGCCACCACTGCGGGAAGATAACACCGCCACCACTGCGGGAAGATAACGCCGCCACCACTGCGGGAAGATAACACCGCCACCACTGCGGGAAGATAACACCGCCACCACTGCGGGAAGATAACACCGCCACCACTGCGGGAAGATAACGCCGCCACCACTGCGGGAAGATAACACCGCCACCACTGCGGGAAGATAACGCCGCCACCACTGCGGAAAAATAACACCGCCACCACTGCGGGAAGATAACACCGCCGCCACTGCGGGAAGATAACACCGCCGCCACTGCGGGAAGATAACACCGCCGCCACTGCAGGAAGATAACACCGTCGCCACTGCGGGAAGATGACACCGCCACCACTGCGGAAAAATAACACCGCCACCACTACGGGAAGATAACACCGCCACCACTACGGGAAGATAACACCGTCACCACTGCGGGAAGATAACACCGCCACCACTGCGGGAAGATAACTCTGATACGGCTTCTCTGCCTATCTTTGCAGCAGCTAGCTCCATCAATCACATGGGTGACACAATATGAGTCTAGTCTTCCAATTTTCAGTGCTGACATGGCAGCAAATCTGAGAAGGACTCTACTGGGGATTTTCTGAATCCACATTGCCAGAACTGATATTATCATTACATGTCTCACGCCGAGATCTTGAATGTTTGGCAATTAATTTGAGCAAGAGCTCCCTCCACCTGTAAGGGAAACAACACTAGGAAACAAAAGGTTAACCAACCCGGTTTATGTTTCAAAATGCATATGTTTGACAATGGCGTAATGCTCCATTCGACATGGAAAGGCTACGTGTTTTTTATTTGGTGGATGCAAATATGACACTATATGCCGATGCAAATGCAGACTCGAACTGCTGGAATAGCTCTAACAAGCTTGCTTCCTCAATCTTGGCCGTCGAGGACAAATATCGTCCTGCTGGGGAGTGAACGGGTATCACACGGTATTCCGGCAAAATAAATGTCAGGACACACAACCAAGTCTGTCGGGAAGAGTTTTAACCTTCGAGTTCCACTGGGAGGAAAGAAAACACTTGCTGAAAAAGAGAGAACTCCACTGGGGACGAAACGACCCTCTTGGGGGAAATCAACTATCTCTGCTGGGGGAGAGTAAATGACCCTACTGGGAAGGGAATCTCTACTGGGAAGAGTAGACTGTCTGGGTATAGCTCACAAGTTTGGAACTATTAATCTTCTGAGGCTAAACCACTCTGCTCGGGATGGGGGATCTTTTTAGGGGACACCACACTGTCTGAATACAGCCTTTGATCTTGGAATCGTCAATTCTGCTGAGGGAAAACGACCTTGCTGGAGAATGTCCCTCGGATAAGCTACGACTAGCTGGGGAATTTGATCCTTCTTTGGTAAGGAACATTGTTATCTCAGAAGCGCGACCTGCATGGGGATTCACTTCATGTAACGATCAAGCCTTTCCGTTACGAGCTTCTGGTTAGTACTGCAATCTTCTGATCGTCCACTTTGTATGGTCAAGAACCCTGCAACACCACAAACGAGACAAGACAAGTCTATGCAACCAAATCTATTCAGGTTAGCGTTAGTGGCATCATTTTCAGTCAATTCAAAGTTTTAGCAATTATTGGCAAGGGCCAGCGATGTTATACACTTGCTAGTTTTATTAAACATTGGCGTTTGTCATGTACAAAACAGTAAAGAACAAGCATCAAATACTGAATAACATGTTTTATTGATTGCGCCCCTGAATGGGCAGAGTTTTGTACACGGGATGTAACTCCTGAAATGAGGAAGCTACGCACAACAAATATACAAGTATGCACAAGAAGCATAAATATAATGACAAATCAAATTTGCACGCATGTCGGTAACGTGATGCAGACGAACATCATGAGCTGATCCTCCTATGACTCGCCTGACTCTAGCGCTTTCCCGGTATTCACACTTCTGAAGAGATTGTATCTGATAATCGACCCCTCAGGTATATTCTCCCGCACCAATGTGCACCGTAGTATCAAATTCGGACCGCAGTCATTTGCTTTTCAAATCCCTAACTTTTGCGTGAACCGCCCTTTGCGGGTTTTTAGTTCACCGGGATACCCTTTTTTGCCGAAGCCGCCCAGTGTAGGTTTTCAACTTCGCGGGTGTACATTTTTAGTTTTATCCCTAATTTTTGCCCGAACCTTTCATTCTGTTTTTGGTTCGCCAGGATGCCCCATTTTTGCCTGGACTCTCTTTTTTCTGTCCAGCGGGTCAATTTCAAGCAAAGTATTTTTTAACTGCGTCCGAATTCACAAGCGACGTAAAGTCTTCCCCGTCCATGGTGGACAACAACAAAGCTCCTCCTGAAAAGACTTTTCGGACAACGTATGGCCCTTCGTAGTTGGGGGTCAATTTGCCCCTGTGATCTGCCTGTGGCGGGAGAATCCTCTTTAGCACAAGGTCGCCCGTCTGAAAGCTCCGCGGGTGTATCTTTTTATCATACGCTTTCTTCATTCGGCTCTGGTACAACCGACCATATGCTAGAGAAGCTAACCTCTTCTCATCCATTAAACTCAGCTGGCTCAACCTGTCTTTCACCCATTCTGCCTCGTCTAGTTGGACATCTCGTAATACCCTCAAGGAAGGAATCTCAACCTCCAGTGGTAACACTGCTTCCATTCCATATACCAACGAGAACGGGGTTGCCCCGGTTGATGTGCGTACCGCCGTACGATAACCGTGCAAAGCAAAAGGTAGAATCTCATGCCAGTCCTTATAGGTCACCACCATCTTCTGAACAATCTTCTTTATGTTCTTATTGGCTGCTTCAACAGCGCCATTCATCTTGGGTCGATAAGGAGAAGAGTTGTGATGCTCGATCTTAAAACTCTGACACAGCTCCTTCATCATTTTGTTATTTAAGTTCGAACCGTTGTCGGTAATTATCCGCTCGGGGATTCCATATCTACAAATGATATCTCGTTTGATAAACCTGGCTACCACCTGCTTGGTCACATTTGCATAGGATGTCGCTTCCACCCATTTGGTAAAATAATCGATTGCTACCAAAATGAACCGGTGTCCGTTAGATGCCGTCGGCTCGATCTTTCCAATCATGTTGATTCCCCACATTGAAAATGGCCACGGTGACGACATCACATTCAGAGGACTCGGAGGCACATGGATCTTATCTGCATAGATCTGGCACTTATGACACTTCTTCACAAACTTGAAACAATCGGTTTCCATAGTTAGCCAGTAATAACCTGCCCGCAGCAGCTTCCTCGTCATAGCATGCCCACCAGCATGCGTACCAAATGTACCCTCATGTATTTCCTCCATGAGCAACTTTGCCTCTTTCTCGTCTACACAACGCAGTAGCACCAAGTCGTGATTTCTCTTGTATAAGACACCGTCTGGATTCAGATAGAAATTATCCGCCAATCTCCTGAGAGTCTTCTGATCGTGACTGGATGCCCCAGCCGGATACTCTTTGTTTTTTAGGAAATTGTGGATATCAAAATACCAGGGTTTATCATCAGATGCTTCGTTAATGGCAAATACGAAGGCGGGTCTGTCAAGCCGAGAGATAACAATTCTGGGAGCCTCATTCCAGAAGTTGACTTTATACATTGAAGACAATGTGGCCAGGGCGTCAGCCATCTGATTCTCTGCTCCCGGTACATGATGCAACTCCACCTTGTCAAAGAAGGGCAACAATCTCCTCGCATAATTCATGTATGGTATCAAATTAGGCTGACGTGTCTCTCATTCTCCTTTTATTTGATTCACCACCAGAGCTGAGTCTCCATATACATCCAGATTTTTGATTCGCAAATCAACGGATTCTTCAAGCCCCATGATACAAGCTTCGTATTCGGCTTCATTATTGGTAACCGGAAAGGTCAATCGAGCAGTAAATGGGATGTGCGACCCATGTAGAGTAGTGATGATTGCCCCAATTCCGCTACCATAGGAGTTTACAGCTCCATCAAAGATCAACTGTCATTTGGAACCCAATTCTGGTCCTTCGTCCGGCAACGGTTCTTCACAATCTTTCATCTTTAGGTACATGATATCCTCGTCAGGAAAATCAAACCTCATCGATTGGTATTCCTCAATAGGCTGTTCTGCCAAGTATTCAGATAATACACTCCCCTTTATAGCCTTCTGTGAGACATACTGGATGTCGTATTCGGTCAAAACCATCTGCCAACGGGCAATTCTCCCCGATAATGCCTGCTTTTAAAATACGTATTTGATAGGATCCATCTTCGAGATGAGCATGGTTATATGGTTCAGCATGTATTGCCTCAAACGCTTGGCGGCCCAGGCTAGCGCGCAACAAGTTTTTTCGAGCATTGAGTATCGAGATTCACATTCAGTAAACTTCTTACTCAAGTAGTATATTGCATGCTCTTTTCTTCCTGTCTCGTCGTGTTGACCAAGAACACAACCCATACTTCCCTCAAGAACCGTCAAATACATAATCAAGGGTCTCCCCGCCACTGGAGGTATCAAAATAGGAGGCTCCTGCAAATACTATTTTATTTTATCGAACGCCTTTTGACAATTTTCATTCCATGTTACAGCCTGGTCTTTTTTCAACATCTTGAATAACGGCTCACACGTAGCTGTTAGGTGAGATATGAACCGAGCAATGTAGTTCAGCCTCCCTAAAAACGCGCGCACCTCTTTCTCTGTTTTAGGCGTCGGCATCTCTTGTATTGCTTTTATTTTTGTAGGATAAACCTCTATTCCTTTTTCGCTCACAATAAACCCCAGCAGTTTACCCGACCTCACCCCGAAGGTGCACTTGTTAGGGTTCAGTCTCAGCCTGAACTTCCTAAGCCTCTTGAATAGCTTCAGCAGATTCACCAAATGTTCTTCCTCCGTCTGGGATTTGGCAATCATATCATCGACATAAACCTCGATCTCCTTATGCATCATGTCATGAAAAAGAGTCGTCATTGCACGCTGATACGTTGCCCCAGCATTCTTTAATCCGAAGGGCATCACTTTGTAACAAAATGTTCCCCAAGGCGTAATGAAGGTAGTCTTCTCCCTATCTTCTGGCACCATTTTAATCTGGTTGTAGCCTGAGAAGCCATCCATGAAGGAGAATACGGAGAATTGAGCAGTGTTGTCAACCAGCACATCGATGTGAGGAAGTGGGAAATCATCTTTCGGGCTCGCTTTGTTCAGATCCCGGTAATCTACGCACATTCTCACTTTACCGTCTTTCTTTGGCACTGGTACAATATTAGCGACCCATGAGGGATATTTTGTAACAGCTAGGAAACCAGCATCCCACTGCTTTTGGACCTCCTCCTTAATTTTCACTGCCATATCAGGCCTAGTTCTGCGAAGCTTCTGCTTAACCTGCGAGCATTCTTCTTTTAATGGCAGACGGTGCACCACCATATCCGTATCCAGCCCAGGCATGTCTTCGTACGACCAAGCGAACACATCACTATACTCTCTGAGCATTTCAACCAGTCTTCGCTTGACGTCGCTCTGCAGCGCGGCTTCTATACGGATGTTCCTTTCAACCCCTTCCGACCCCAGGTTAATAATTTCAATGACCTCCTCATGAGGCAGAATGATTCGTTCTTCTTGCTTTACCAACCAAGACAACTCTTCTGGAACGTCGCCATCTTCAACAATCTCTTCTTCGGCCTGAAATACCGGGTGCTCAAAGTCGAAATGAGTCATAGGCGGTTCAATGATGTCATCTGAAAATATTATCCTGCAAAAGGAATGGTTAAATGCTTCAAAATGTGTATAAAGTGAATAACCACGTTGCCATTTTATTGTAAAACACAAAAACAGGAAAAATAGAGATCGCAATATTTGTACATGAAAAAAACGCCTTTTATTTAATGATTAAACAATGCAATGTACATAACAGCACGACCCTAAGCAAAATCACGATGCCCCGGGTAAGACACCGGATTGTTCAACAATTAAGAAAACAAAGTATTACTGTTTGGTAGTCACAGGAACAGTCTCCTGAATAGACCAATTGCATAATCCTTGTCCTGGCACGCTCGGCTGAATCCAGGCGTCCATGTCGCAGTCACTGTCTCCTTCTTCGAAATCTGAAACAGCGTTGATGGCCTCGTGATACACTCCACTAGCTGTGATTTTTATTGGTCCTTTGAAACGAGGTGCCCCTGCAGCAGGCGTTGATGACAATGGTTGATATCCCAGCCCAAATCTGTCCATCTTCACGGGAATATCCAGGACCTTGCCCTAGCCTTTTGTCTCACCAGTCTTCACTAGAGCCTGAGCCTCCTTGTATGACGAGACTGCCACCTCTGACGCTTTACTCGGCCTTGGAACCTTGTCTTTGATGCGCAACCCTTCAAAGGCTTGACAGGGTGTTTCATGAATCTCGCCGTCGACTTCTACGTACTTGAATGATGACAGATGGCTGACCAATATATCTTCTTCTCCACAGACCGTGACCACACTGTCCCCTACCATGTATTTCAGCCTTTGGTGCAAGGTAGATGTGACTGCCCCAGCACCATGGATCCATGGTCGTCCGAGAAGACAACTGTATGCCGGCTGGATGTCCATAATGTAAAATTCAGTTTCGAAAATCTCCGGCCCCACTTGGAGAGGTAACGTTATAGATCCAAAGACTGACCTTCGTGTACCATCAAATGCCCTGACCACCAAGTCACTAGGCGTACAAATGATTCCCCTGATGTCCAATTTCATCATTGCTTTCTTTGGCAGCACGTTCAAGGAAGATCCGGTATCTACCAGTACGTGGGACATGACTGAGCCCCTACACTCAACTGAGACGTGCAACGCCATGTTATGCTCCCTCCCCCTCGGGGTCAAATCAAAGTCCGTAAATCCCAAGCTATGGCCTGCGTTTACGTGCGCCATTACCCCCTCCAACTGATTCACAGAAACATCTTGGGGTACAAACGACGTGTCTAGAATTTTCAACAATGCATTCCTATGGGCTTCGGAACACAATAACAGTGACAATATGGATATCTTCGATGGCGTCTGTTGAAGGTGCTCAACAATCTTATAGTCACTCTTACGAATAAGGCGCATAAACTCTTCTACATCCTTCAACGACGTTTCTTTTTCGTTCCTCTGCACAAGGACAACCTCATTCATTTTTCCTTTTCCTTTCGCCAATCGTTCAACCTCTACCTCAGGCGATATAAAAATTCTCCCACTTCTCGTCATCCCTCCGGTCCCGACGACGTTGTCTACAACCTCAACCGGCTGTTTACTAATATCAATTTTCACCCCATCACAGTATGCTTCCAACCCATAAGTCCAGGGTACTGCCTTAGTGCTCTCATAAGGGGTTGGTTCTGCCTTGGTGATAGTGATCGGCGGTCGCCTGGCTGGCGCTGTTATAGTTATTGTTTTTCGGGGGATTGTCACGGTAGCTACATCACTTTGCTCATCCGCTAGTACTTCTGTAGGTTCCTCAACTGCCGTTCTGTCGAATTGCAACGTGCCTTCATCTATCAAGGTCTAAATACCCTTCTTCAATTCAGCACAACCCCCAGCTTGGGTCCAACACTCTAGGCAAAACTCATCGCAGCCCGGATACACACCTCCTTTCAATAATCTGCTCTTTATCTCACACAACGGTGTTTTTAGTTCATCAACATTCATGATCAAGTTCAAACCCTCCTCAGTTAAAATAGCATTTGCCCCATGGTTGGGCATGGGCTGTTGTACTATGTTCGGACCTGCTTGTCCAAAATTTATGGCCTTGTTATCCAACAGATCTTGCACCACATGCTTGAACGCGTGGCAATTCTCTATGTCATGGCCAGGAGCCCCGGTGTGGAACTCACAGTGCTTGTTCTCATCAAAACCGAACGGAGGAGTGCCCGTTATTGGCGCCATAGTCCTCTTTTCCACCAAGTTCAAACCCAGTAACGTCTGTAGCAATTCTGCATATGTTGAAGGAGGCGTTTCAAACACCCTCTTTGGTTTGCCCCACTGAATTCTGCGTTGGGCAGGATGTAACCTTTGTTGTGGCTGCTGTTGCTGTGGTGGTATCTGCTGTAGTGGTATTGGTTGTTGATGAAATGGAATTGTGACACTTGCCACCTGTTGCGGATGATTGTACTGATTCCGTCCTCTGCCCCGGCCTCGGCCCCCGAATACTGCACTTGCATCACCTTGACGGCGACCTCCGAAAGCTCTTCTGTTACTGCCAGCTGAAGTAGATTCCTCAGCTTGGAATCTCCCCATTTTAATATTGCTTTCAATTTTCTCACCCATCAAGATTAGGTCCGAGAAACTGCCCAAGGAAGTATGAAACAGCTTATCATAAAACATACCAGTAAATGTTCCTATGAACATATCATTCATTTCTTTGTCATCCAAAGGAGGATGAACTCGTGCAGCCATGTCGCGCCACCTCTGTGCATATTCTTTGAAGCTCTCGTCTTTCTTCTGGGACAACCCCTGTAATTGGACTCGGTTGGGTGCCAAGTCACTATTGTACTTATAATGAGCCACAAACGCTTCATCCAACTGCTTCCAAGTTTTTATCTGGGTAGGCTCCAATCTGTCGCACCTCGAAAAATCACGGAGACATTTCGGAGAAACGACCCTCGCGCGAAAGGCGCGGAAATGCGGTTCGACAGAGTCGCCACCGAACTTTATTTATCCCGAATAAACGGGAGAGGAAAATATCGAGAAAACCTCTTAAAAACGAAAGGATAGGAACAGGGTTGTCGCAACCATGTTCCAGGTTCGGGAGTCGGTTACGTGAGGGGAAGGTATTAGCACCCCTCACGTCCGTCGTACTCGACGGGAACCTCTTAAGGTAAATGTGGGGAGTGTTGTTTAGGTTTACTGGTTTTCTTCTCGTTGTCAAAGGTAGAATTGGTAGGGTAAAAGGTTAAAGACGCTAGGGGAAAGGGGTGGTTAGAAGATAGGGTGCTCGCCAAGGATTGGGGCCCTTGTGCCTACGTATGCTCATTCGGACGAGAATGAGAAATCAGAGCGTCGTAGTTCGACTACGGGAAAGGATTGGGTGGAATAGTGGAGGAAGATAGAAGTGTGGAATAAGGGAGAGAAAATGGAAGTGTGCTCGCCAAGATCATCGCAATCTTGTGCCTACGTATCTTACATTCGGACGAGAATGAAAGAATCAGAGCGGTCGTAGTTCGTGGTGACAACCACAAAAATATGAGGTTGAATAGATTGGGAGTTTAGGAAAGAGACGAAAGGGTGACTGACAAGCAACCCAAGAGCGCGTCTCAAGAGCTTGTCACTCAAGAATTCAAGGAATGCGGGACTCCAAGAACTCAATTCTTTCGGGAAATTGACTGAATAAGTTGAAGATAAAGAGTTGGATGTTTTGAAATCGAAAGAATGAATTAATAACAACTTAAGGGCGCGCCTCGAGAGTTACTCATTCGAACATTCAAAGAATGCTTGATTCTGAGAATATCCCTCTTTCGTAAGTTTTAAAAAAAAAGTGTTTGTGAAAAGATCGAATCGAAAGATGGCATGCGAGGCCAAAAGGAAGTTGTTTTGAAGTAGCTCAACGACGTGTTGAGGATTTGTTTGAAGATGGAGCCGACTTGACGACGTGTCAAGTATTAGGGCTGTGAGAAACGATATTAGTCCCTGAGGGTGCTCCTAATATCGAGATCACGAGGAATTGTGTGTGCGAAGTGTCAAAGGTTGCGAATGCGTGCGAGCACTCATCTTAGGAGGATGCTTGAAAATGATTTAATTTTGAAAGAGTCGAAAGGTTGAGCGAATAACAACTCAAAGGCGTGCCTTGAGAGTTTATTCACTCGAAGACACGAGGAATGCTAGATTCCAAGTATCTCCTTCTTTCGAAGTTTGATCGAGAAAAATATTTAAAAATGATTTGAAGCAAAATGGGGTATGAAAATAATTTGTGAACGTGCGAGAAGTGAGAACGCGAGATTGGATTTGAAAATATCAATTATTTAATAAATGAGACGTCGGCCCCACAACTAAATAATCGGGGTATTACCGAAATGCTAGATTCCAATAACCATTTTTATTTGAAAAATATTTGGATGAATAGCGGAAATATCACACAGAATGCAAGATTCTTATGATATTTTGTTCTAAATCGCATACTAAACGAATAGTTGAATGACATATTATTTAAGGTGTACACCCCAATAATGTTTGTCCAAAAATTCAAAAAATGCTAGACTTCAAGAATTTAATTTTCGTGACTTGGTTGAGAAATAATTTGGTATTGAAGAAAAAATATACTGAAACAAAACTTAAAGAAAATCAAACATATTTTAGGAATAAGCTGAAAAAAAGATTGTAAGTTAAAATGGATTGATTTAAATAAAATAAATTAATTAAAATTTAAAAGTAAATTTGAAAAAAACTAAAGCGTAATTCACTGAATTGTTTAAAATATGTTACTTACTAATACAAAAATAAAAGTTGAATTGCCTAATAAATTAACTATATATAAAAAAATGAACAATACATTATTTAAGGTGTACACCTTAATAATGTTCATTCGAAAACTCGAGAAGTGCTAGACTCCAAGAGTTTAATTTTTCGTAATTGATTTAAGAAAATAGCTTGAATGTTGAAAATAAATTGAATTTAGGATTAAGAAAAAAAGATTAACAAAAATCTTGAAAATAGCTTAGAGTTCTATTTTTGAGTTGTCTAAACAACATACTATTTACTGAATAGAATGAAAAAATAATCTCTATTTAGAATAAAATAAAATAATAAATAAAATAAAAAAAGTTATCAAATGCTATCGAAAAAACGGCCTAGAATTTTATTTAGAAAGACTTATTTGACTTTATCTAAAAGAAATAATAAGTAAACATTGATTTATCATAAAAAAGGATTTATTTACTAAAATATTTATTTAAATAAAATAGAAATAGTATAAACTATGAATGCTATATACATGGCAGCAAAATCAACGCGAGCTGGTAACGAAATTAGAGACACCAACCTTAATGCTCAAATGGAAAAACAGGATTCTATATAAATAAGTATCCAAACAGAACCATGAATTTGGGATAACAATACGATCTTCTCGCGAGTATGGACTCACACGGAAACTTGAACATAGAAATCCAGTAATAAAAAGAAATCCCACCCGCAAGTGTTAATGTTCCTGAGACCGATGTCTTTCATTCTATAACCTCAACAGCAGCATAAAACTGACAATAAAATTCAGCATAAATACAGCATAAGCAGCGCAACGCTTGCCGAACACAAATAGCATACGTATCAAATTTAAAATTAAAAATGACGCGTAAGCAAGACGAATAGTGCTAGAAACTGTAATTGCAATACGAAACTAAAGTGAGCTCATCAGAAACTTCAATGGAGGATCGACACAACCGAAACATAAATCAATATCGATGTAGAAAGCATACCCCTACATAACAGTCGAGACAAAATTCAAACACTACTAACAAGATAAAGATGGTTGTGTACATGATTGCTCAAATAAAACACAGTCTAGAAAAAGAGCAAACTCATAATATGCACTAAGCCTACAACCCAAAAGTTATTCTGTAATGAAAACAAAAGAAGAAAATAAAAGCCCCTATCCTCTTAAGTCCAAAAAGCAAACAAGGCCCTTGGTAGCAGTAAGACAATCGCTCAAAATTAGCAAAATGAAAGTCAAGAGATGATGCATCCAAACCTGCACGCAAACCAGTTCACAGGAAACAACACAATCTTTATCCAATACCTGCTATTGTTGTCGTACTGGTCTGAGAAATTGAAACAAAACCAACACAGCTATTCTGAATGCAGATTCGATCACCCTGTTATAATAAGCTCAACCGTTGTGTCTTGTGGTTGTGAAGTCTGGTTCACAGCAGAAACTCAACTCCCAATGCCCCCTGCAGCAGCTTCCTTATCTCCTAAGGCTAAAAGTTCTGAACAGAGTTGAAATTTGCAACAAAAGCTAACGCAAACACTAGCATCGGCCCACAAAATGCTTGAAAAACAAAACCATAAACCTCTATGCGAGTAAACTATACCATTATCCAATTGCAGTGAAGATTCAGTGTTTGATTCAAAGTTAGGGGATTACCGACACGCGAACCGCGGCGACCGTTGGTGGTTTGCATATCAACAGGTTGTTAGTTGTCTCCGCGGCACCGAGTCGTAGTATTTGCGAAACCGAGCGAAAAGGTACTGATGTTGTTAACGTTGTTGTCAGTGAATCCACAATGAGCGGAGAGGTCGTGTGGTTGTGGTTGTTGTGATCTTGCGTTGAAAACAAGGCTTTTGGGATGTCGTTAAACGCCAAATGCTGCCGATGTGAATCACCCCACCAAAACCTTGTTGTTGGTCACTATCGCTCTCTTCATGAGCTTATTTCCGGCGAAGTGAAGTCGGAAGCTTCCTTGTGGCTTGAGGAAGGAGAATGACGAAAGGGGAAGGGTGTAACGGCGAATTCGCGGCTAGTCTTTTTCTTCTCGGGCGAAAATGGATGAAGATGGTGATGTTTGAAGAACGGTGAATAGAAGATTTTGTGAGGGTTTTGAGCTGGGTTTTCGTTTAGAGGAGGAGAAGATTGCGGTTGGTTGGGCGAAAGGATGAGGAACTGGTTCGTGAAGGGTCACCGTTTGTGGCCGAAAATGAGTTTCAGATTCGAGTTTGAAGAAGAAAGAGTGGTTGGTGACTTAGGGTTTGAGAGATGTCGCGGCCATTTTAGGGTCTGAACTGAGGTCATGAACAGTATTTTTCCCCCCTATTACTCTGAAAAATCTCCCCTTAAATGGAGTGGAAAATGGAACCCTAACGGGCCACCAAACCGCATGGGCCTTCCGCCCTGCTACCTGTACCCTCAGCTTTTTCTCTTTTTTTTTTTTTACAATCTAATTAATTAGTTAATATTAAACCAAATCCTAATAACATGAACTAATAATTGCAATATTAATTAACAAAACAAAATAATAAAATAAAAGTTAATAATATTAATTAAATGAGTAGTAAAAGAAATATAAAAATAGATTGAATTTTTTTTAAAAAAAAACAAATAGAATAAATATATAAAATATATATATATATATATATATATATATATATATATATATATATATATATATATATATATATATATATATATATATATATATATATATATATATATATATATATATATATATATATATATATATATATATATATATATATATATATATATATATATATATATATATATATATATATATATATATATATATATATATATATATATATATATATATATATATATATATATATATATATATATATATATAATTAGTAAATTTTAAAAAGAAAAAATTTAAGAAAATAATATTCACAAAGAGGTTGT
This sequence comes from Lathyrus sativus, assembly GCA_963859935.3. Lineage (NCBI taxonomy): Eukaryota > Viridiplantae > Streptophyta > Magnoliopsida > Fabales > Fabaceae > Lathyrus > Lathyrus sativus. The sequence continues at coordinate 441,564,885 of OZ012740.1, read as the reverse complement.
TAGGCCACGTGTCACGCCTTAATGGGTCATAAAGATAGATTCCTAAAAATCGACCAATTGCGAGCGGACATGTGTCTAAATAACAAGAAACAAATCAGACAACGTAAAATAGAAAATAAAGTCGAACAGTGAAAATAATTGAAAATGGGTAGGACAAATTTAGGGTATGACACAATCCCATGTACCAGACAAGCTGTCTTGAAAGAAATGCATCAGCATCTTCTCATCGTTTGAATAAGCCGACATCCTTCTATAGTATGATCGCACATGCACCTTTGGACAGGTATCCCCCTTATATTTGTCGAATGTGGGAGCTTTAAACTTTAGCGGTACCCTCAGGCCAGGCACCAGACCCATTGTGGTCATATCTAAACCAACAGCACTTTGATTCACAACACCTTTCATCTGCTCCTCGAGCATCTTGATTCTCTGAGAGTCATCTACAGGACCTTCAAAACCTCCACCAGAGAAAGCATCTTCAAGGTAGAAGACCATTAGATATAAAGAAAACCCTGAATTTGTCCGAAAAGAAAGGAAGGTTTGGGAATTGGAAATGCTGGATGCGGTGTACCTCTGAGTAAGCTGTAAATAACTGGCACAAGTCGTCATTACCAAAAGGACAATGGGATGAAACACACATGAAGATATCGCACAATCTATCATAAATGACCATGATAGACCCCCCATCGAAAGGATAATGGAGCGAAACACAAAACAAATCGCACAATCTACCATTAATGACCATGATAGACCCCCCGGAGCGAAACATAAACAAAATATCGCACAATCTATCATTAATGACCATGATAGACCCCCCACTAAAAGGATGACGGAGCGAAACAAACAACAAATCGCACAATCTATCATTAATGACCATGATAGACCCCCCACCAAAAGGATGACGGAGCGAAACACAAATAAACGATCGCACAATCTGACATCGACGAAATGTCAGACCTACCACCAAAAGGATGGTAGAGTGGAAACACAAAATAAACTGTCGCACAATCTATCATTAATGACCATGATAGACCCCTCATCAAAAGGATGACGGAGCGAAACTCATACCAAAACATCGCGCAATCTGAGATCGACGAAATACCAGACCTACCGCCAAAAGGATGGTAGAGCGAAAACACAAACAAAACAACGCACAATGTGATATCGACGAAATACCAGACCTACCACCAAAAGGATGGTAGAGCGAAAACACAAATAAAACATCGCACAATCTGATATCGACGAAATACCAGACCTATCACCAAAAGGATGGTAGAGCGAAAACACAAATAAAACATCGCACAATCTGACATCGACGAAATGCCAGACCTACCACCAAAAGGATGATAGAGCAAAAACACAAACAAAACATCGCACAATCTGACATCGACGAAACGCCAGACCTACCACCAAAAGGACGGTAGAGCGAAAACATAAAAGAAAACATCGCACAATCTGATATCGATGAAATACCAGACCTACCACCAAAAGGATGGTAGAGCGAAAACACAAACAAAACACCGCGTAATCTGACATCGACGAAATGCCAGACCTACCACCAAAAGGATGATAGACCGAAAACACAAACAAAACATCGCACAATCTGACATCGACGAAACGCCAGACCTACCACCAAAAGGACGGTAGAGCGAAAACACAAATAAAACATCGCACAATCTGATATCGACGAAATACCAGACCTACCACCAAAAGGATGGTAGAGCGAAAACACAAATAAAACATCGCACAATATGATATCGACGAAATACCAGACCTACCACCAAAAGGATGGTAGAGCGAAAACACAAACAAAACATCGCGCAATCTGACATCGACGAAATGCCAGACCCACCACCAAAAGGATGGTAGAGCGAAAACACAAATAAAACATCGCACAATCTGATATCGACGAAATACCAGACCTACCACCAAAAGGATGGTAGAGCGAAAACACAAATAAAACATCGCGCAATCTGACATCGACGAAATGCCAGACCCACCACCAAAAGGATGGTAGAGCGAAAACACAAATAAAACATCGCACAATCTGATATCGACGAAATACCAGACCTACCACCAAAAGGATGGTAGAGCGAAAACACCAATAAAACATCACACAATCTGACATCGACAAAATGCCAGACCCACCACCAAAAGGATGATGGAGCGAAACACAACACACAGGTCGCTATCACTAAAAGGATGATAGGACAACACAGATTTGAGGTTTACCAACACCAAAAGGATGCAGGCTAGGTTGAACTGACGAAGTTCGACTATCACCAAAAGGATGATAATAAGGCAATTGACAACGGTCACGCTTGCTGGGTACAACTCAATGGGGGACCCCCCAAGAGGAAGATTGAATTGAAATAAATCAACGGGGTACGCCCACCGTCCTGTTTGGAGATCATAGCTTTGCTGAAATGATTTCATGGTTACGCCCATGAACTCTGAAGAGGATGCCCCTGACTGGGTTGAGTTTGTCTTGATGTCTTGTTTTGCTCAACAAAAGGCTGAACAACCTCGTGAGGAACGCTCACGGTTTTGCCGAAGATGCCCCTGCTCGGGTTGGATCTTGCTTTGAACTTCTTGGATTTGCCCAACAAAAGGTTGAACAACTTCGTGGGGGACGCCCACAGTCTTGAATGGTATGCCCCTGTCTGGGCTGAATGTTGTTTTGAAGATCTGAGCAACCACAAGGTTGAAATTCGTCACGGGAGACGCCCATGGTCTTGAAAAAGATGCCTCTGATTGGGCTGAATCTTGCCTTGAATGTCTTTGAATTTTTGGGAGAAACACCCAATTGCGGAAGATTGCCCCTGCCTGGGTTGATGATTGCTTTGAATCTCTTGAAAATCGCGGGACAGACCCACCGTCTTGCGGAGGATGCCCCTGACTGGGCTACCAATGGTCTTGGAAATCCTCGGGATTGATCCTGGACCTTGACTTGCATATATGAATGCTGGATGATAAATGATATTCCCTACGAGTGGATGTGCGAATGCAAATGCTGACGTGCGGAGATGCAAGAGCAGGGGGAATATGGTATGATTGGAATATGCATATAATGTAAGATGCTTATGAGGTCGAATGCAATGGGTATGATGCAGATGATGCAGACGGGTAATTTGGAAATGTAAGGTGGAGATGCCAGCGTGGTGGACTTTGGTAGTTGCCAATGCGGATTGGACTTTGGGTGGTGGGAGGGATTGACTTCCTCGACACGCAGTTTGTTGAAGACGTCACGATTGAAGCAGAAGATGATGCTCTGGATGCCCCAAGTCTGGGTACTTGGTGATTTGTTGTCAATTTCCTTCAGAGAAAATTGCAACTTTGCTCGTTGGTCAGGACGACCTGGTCTTGCCCCAGTCTAAAACGTGGTAGTGGCCTGCCCCTGCTCGAGCTGTTGAGTGACCTGCCCCAGCCTGTGGGTTCTGAGGTAGTCTTGCTTTGTGCCAATTGCTGTAAGTCAAGTTCCTCCTTGATCGCTCCTTGCTGGAGTGACTTTGAATACCTAGCACTGATTTGCAATTAAAATTGTACATTCATAGATGGTAATATTAATGCAAAGTTCAATGCAAGTTTTTGAAAAAAATGTCATTTATTTGAAGTGTCGTGATAGTGAGACGAATGGACCGTTAGCCCAGACGTAGTGCTAATTTTGATTGGTGTCAAAAGATGTTGCAAGAATAATGACACCAATGCTGATAATTAGCAATCATGTGAGGAGTCAGGTTACGCAACCTTGCGATGTTATGCTTTCAGAATAAACTTCGCCTCAATTAGGTCTTTCGAGGGTTGTAACGTGGTCTGGTTCACGGTTATGAAACAAAGGATATCAGGCTCAAAGTATGATTTGTACCTACCCCTTCTTCTTAATGATCTCCAGTCCTACGCTCAGTTAATTCTACATTTGTTTGGACGGTGCGAGCTTGATGGTTCAAGGTTTGCTCGTCATGACAGTCACCTTATTTTGGTTTTTTTTTTTTGATGGACGTCAGTGCCCCTTTGACTTAGGTGGCCACTGAATCCTCCTTTGTTTTTGTTGAGGGTTTCGGGGTCCTCTTTTGCTTTTGTTTTGATCCCTAACTTTTGCATGGATTGACTTCGTTTGTCAGATCCATCGGGATTGCCTTGATCTTGCCTAAGTCCCCTCTAAGGTGTCTGACTTAGCAGGCTTTTGATTTTTTCTGGATTTTGTTGGGACTGCCATAGCATGGGTCTTTGATGAACAACCGTCTTCGGGATTTCGCTTTGTCGATTCGAGTGCGGAAATGGATTAACTGAACACTACCCTGCCCCAGGTTGAGTGTAAGGGTTTGAATATCCGAAGGAAACTGCTACTTCTAGGCTCGAAGTGGTTTACTAGGGATTAACTCCTTATAACTCTGGTGTTTGGGGAATTGAAACAATGCCTGTACATCATTGACGAGATTCTATCTGAAAGCATACCGTTTGCAATTATGGGTATCTCGTTTTCATCATCCTCCCTCAAATCATGCTAAACAACAGTGAATAGAGTGGAGTGAATAAATGTGTCGGTGATAAGTAAAAAAAAGAGTGAACACGACATAACTAATTCAAAACATGCATAAACGATACATTAATGAAAACCAAATACGAATGGCAAATGTTCAAAGCATACAATACTTAAATAAACAAAGACAAAACATAAGAAACTGCGAATAATGAAATGGCAACATGATTGCCTTCTTCGAGGATTGAACTTGACTGGAATCAATCTGATGTTGGCACTAGTTGACTGGTGGCATCGGATTGTTGATGATATTTGGAGACTTCCCATTGAAGTTGATAGCATCCCTGTCGATCATGTCTTAAATTATGTGTTTGAAAGCCCTGCAATCCTCAATGGTATGACCTGGAGCGCCCTTATGAAATTCACAATGAGCATTTGCGTCGTAATCGGCAGGAAGGATGGTTGGAGGAGCTAAATCTCTCGGAACAACAGCTTTCTTCTCCATCAACTGAGCAAAGATTTTGGCATACGACATTGGTAGACGATCAAAGACTCTATCTGGTCTCCATGTTCTCTGAGGACGCTGTGGGCGAGCACCTTGTCGTTGCTGAGTAGCTTGCATCTGTTGTTGCTGAGGAGGATACTGATATCCTTGCTGGTTGTAGGCTTGTTGCTGAGAAGCCTGTTGCCGTGGCATCTGAGCTTGCGCTGCTTGAACAGCTGGATGATAAGGCATTGGAGCATATTGTGCAGCAGCAACATATGGATACTGATAGTAGGGAACTTGATAAGGCATAGGTGTAACACCACCTTTTTATACCCCCAAATAAATTAAATAAATCAATTAGGCACTTAGAAAATTTATTTCATCAGAGTTTAATTAAAACATGGTATAAAAGAGGCGCATCACATTATCATGAAATTAAACACATACGATACCTGCTCAAAATAGATATGCAACAATGGGTAACCCACATCTCAATATTTAGAATAAAAGCGGAAACATCCAAATATTGAATCAATCACATTCATAAAGGTATATACAACCATCAGTTAATTCATGCTTTACAACATATCCACAGCAGATACATACACATATGTATCACAAAAGAATCAAAACAAATGTAACTCCAAAAGAGTCAAAGGCTTCCTAACTACCCAGATGTTACATATCAGAGCCATTGACCAAAAAGAATGAAGACATCGCTTCACAAAAAGAACCTCCAGCTTCCTACTCTGCAATGCCTCATAGAGCATTATAAAACAGCAGAAGGGTGAGAAACAACATCATAACAGTTAATGCATAAAATTGTATATATACATAACTCCATAATTATACAAGTTATACTCAAATTATGTTCTCACCACATTAAGCATATACAAATAATCATGTCTCTACACATACACATGAACATTCACTATATTTCCTCCAAACAAATCACATATAACATACACAGTTATATTCACACAACCAATGCATCATACACAGATGACTCATGCAACTCATAGAGACCGACACACGACTCTATGCAGATGCAAATGCGGTACCGACTAATTAAACAAATTCCCTAAGGAATCGAGTATTCAGCAGATCCTCCACGGGATCAAGTACTCAGCAGATTCTCCACGGAATCAAATATTCATCAGATTCTCCACGGAATCGAATATTCAGCAGATCCTCCACGGGATCAAGTACTCAGCAGATTCTCCACGGAATCAAATACTCTAACCAATCCTCCACGGGATTACATGCCATGACCGATTCTCCAAGGAATCACACAATGCAACCGATTCTCCAAGGAATCACACAATGCAACCGATTCTCCAAGGAATCAAATATAACCATCGTATCATACGAGGTTCTGCAAATCCTCCGAGGGATCAATCGACACAAAAATGCATACTATGCCCACAAACATATTCATTGCATTTATCACATACATTCATTATGCATTCACATTATACACCATTTCACACAAGGTTTACATACCTATTAATCCATCAATGCATTTCTATCTAATTCGAGCAAACGCACAACATTATCAAACGATTAAGATTCACAATCGGCTCCACAATCTAGGATTCACGCCTTTCGGCCACCCACAGCACGACATGTTGGAACAGTTCACACATCAATCATTCATATAGGCATTAATCATAATTGAATCAATCAAACATCATGCATTGAACAAACAGCAAAACAAAATAACACTGCCAGGTTCGCCAACCTTCGCCTGGCGAAGCCACGCAGCGAATGCTCGCTGGCCTTCGCCTGGCGAACTCCCCAGCGAAGTCCACTGGGAGTAATTCTGGAATTACTCGCCGAGGCTCGCTACCCACTCGCCTGGCGAACCTTCGCCAACTCACCTCGCCTGGCGAACTTGCCAGTGAACACAGGGTATTAGCTTCTGACTTGCTTCGCTACAGCTCGCTGGGCTTCGCCTGGCGAAACTTCGCTGCCATTCGCCTGGCGAACTTGCGAAGACAGAACTTCCATGGCTGTCTCAAAGCCCAAACTCCACACAACCAACCGATTAAATCCAAACCGGTCACAGTAGCACAACCCAACCATCACCCGACTAAACTACATCGTCTAATCCGAGTTCTAACCGATTAAAACCTCATTCTACTCACAAAACCAACTTCTAACCTAAGTGGAAAAAGAGTAGAAACTCTACAAAATCCACACACATACACATACAATCATACACATTAAAGAGATGATGGAGTTTCACACCCTTACCGATCGATTGCAAGCTTTGGTGATGATTCCTTGATGATTCTAGGTTTTCCTCTCCACTTTCTCTTCTCTTTCTCTTCTCCTCTTTTCTTTCTCTTGTTTTTCTTCTTATGTTACTATCTTCTTCCTTTTTACTCTCTTATTCTATTTCTATCTCTATTTCTTTCCTCTCAAATTCTTTCCAACACTTATCAATCAATTCTCACACTAAAGTGCTAAATGTCTAAAATGCCCTTTTTACTCTAATTCCTCGAAAACTCTCTGAATCGGTAAAAATAGATAAAATAAGCAAAACACCACATAGCAATGTATAATTTCTCAATTTAAAACAAACATCAATTAAATAAATTAAAAGACTCAACAATTAATGGGAATTCAGAATCGGGGCGTTACAACTCTCCCCCACTTTAGAAATTTTCGTCCTCGAAAATATCACCTGATTCAAACAACTCTGGATGCGATTCTCGCATCTTGCTCTCCAATTCCCAAGTCATGTTGCCTTCCGCGGTACCTCCCCAGGACACTTTCACAAGCGCAATATCCTTGCCTCTCAGTTTCTTAACTTCACGGTCCAAAATACTAACCGGTAAAAATTCAACTGTAAGGTTATCTCTTACTTCAACTTCATCCATTGGGATCACATGTGACGGATCCGGAACATACTTCCGAAGTTGCGAGACATGGAATACATCATGCAAATTCGAAAGGTTCGGAGGCAACGCCACACGATAAGCCACAGCACCAACTCGTGCGACAATCTGATACGGACCAATAAAACGAGAAGTCAACTTTCTCGACTTCAAAGCACGACCCACACCCGTAACTGGTGTAACTCTCAAAAACACATGGTCTCCCTCTTGAAACTCGAGATCCTTTCTCCTTTTATCATGATAACTTTTCTGTCTATTCTGAGAAGCTCTCATCTTTTCCCGAATAAATTTCACCTTTTCCGTCGTTTGCTGTACCATTTCAGGACCAACTACCGACCTTTCACCCGTCTCATGCCAACACAGAGGTGTTCGACATCTCCGTCCATATAAAGCCTCAAATGGCGCCATACCAATACTCGAATGGAAACTGTTATTATAGGTGAACTCAATCAACGCTAAATAACCGTCCCACGCACCACCTTGTTCAAGCACACAAGCACGCAACAGATCTTCTAACGATTGAATCGTCCTCTCGGTTTGACCATCCGTTTGCGGATGATATGCCGAACTCAATCTCAACTTAGAACCCAAGGCACCTTGCAAACTCTCCCAAAATCTTGAAGTAAATCTAGGATCTCTATCCGACACAATACTCTTAGGAACTCCATGAAGCTTCACAATAGTGCCAACATAAATCTCGGCTAACCTTTCCAAAGAATAAGTAATATCAATCGGAATAAAGTGAGCCGATTTAGTAAGCCTATCAACAATCACCCAAATAGCATTATGTCCTCTTTGCGTATTCGGCAATCCCGTAACAAAATCCATCGATATACTATCCCATTTCCATTCCGGAATATCCAACGGTTGCATCAATCCACTAGGCTTCTGATGCTCCACCTTAGACTTCTGACAAGTCAAACACGAGTACACAAAACGAGCAACATCGCTTTTCAATCCAGACCACCAAAAGATCTTCTTCAAATCCTGATACATCTTATTCGCTCCCGGATGAATACTTAAGTTACTCCGATGTCCCTCTTCCAATATCATCTTTTTCAAATCTGCATCATCGGGAATACAAATACGACCTCGAAACCTCAAAACTCCTAATTCATCAACTTTGAAATCTTCATTTCCATTCGTCATCAAATCCACCAATTTCAAATCCAACTTTTGCTTTTCACACACCGTAGCAAGAAAATCATTCGTGACATGCAACATACCAAGCTTCACACTACTCGGCGTTAACTCACAAACCAAACTCAAATCTCTAAAGTTCTCCAAGAGTTCCCACTCTCTAACCATCAAAGTAGACACGTGCAACGACTTCCGACTTAAGGCATCGGCTACCACATTCGCCTTACCCGGATGATAATTTAAACCAAAATCATAGTCCTTCAAAAGTTCTAGCCATCTCCTTTGCCTCATATTCAATTCCTTTTGATCAAACAAATACTTCAAACTCTTGTGATCGCTAAAAACTTCAAATCTTGCACCATAAAGATAGTGCCTCCAAATTTTCAAAACGAACACCACGGCCGCTAACTCCAAATCATGAGTAGGATAATTCTTTTCATGCACTCTCAACTGCCTAGAAGCATACGCCACGACCTTCCCATCTTGCATTAATACGCCACCCAATCCTGACAAAGAAGCATCGCAATAAACCACAAAAGGTTCCGTAGGATTCGGCAAAATCAAAACTGGCGCTGTTGTTAACCTTCTCTTTAATTCCATGAAACTCTCTTCACAATTAACATCCCAAATAAAAGCCTTTCCTTTACAAGTCAACTGCGTTAACGGAAGTGCTAACTTTGAAAATCCTTCGATAAACCTCCGGTAATAACCGGCCAAGCCCAAAAAGCTTCGAATTTCCGTAACCGATATTGGAGTCTCCCATTGCATTACCGCATCGATCTTGGATGGATCCACACTAATACCATTGCCGGAAATAATATGCCCAAGAAAACTCACCTCCGACAACCAAAACTCACACTTAGATAACTTTGCATACAACTTCTTCTCTTTCAAAATTCGCAACACAATCCTTAAATGTTCTTCGTGTTCTTCTCGAGAATTAGAATAAATCAAAATGTCATCGATAAACACCACCACAAAACGATCCAACTGCTCGTGGAAAATACGGTTCATATATTCCATGAAAACACCCGGCGCATTAGAAACTCCGAATGGCATCACCGTATACTCATAGTGACCATATCGTGTTCTAAAAGCCGTCTTCGAAATATCTTCTTCCTTAACTCGAATCTGATGATAACCGGATCTTAAATCAATCTTACTAAAAACACGGGCTCCAACCAATTGATCCATCAGATCATCAATTCTTGGAAGCGGATACTTGTTCTTAATTGTCACCTTATTCAACTGCCGATAATCAATACACAATCGCATACTACCATCCTTCTTCTTTACCAACAATACCGGCGCACCCCAAGGAGAAACACTTGGTCTTACAAATCTCTTATCCAACAAATCATTCAACTGCTTCTTCAATTCCACCAACTCCGATGCCGACATCCGATACGGGGCCATCGAAATCGGTCTAGTACCCTGAACTAGATCAATAGAAAATTCAACCTCTCTCTTTGGCGGCACATCCGCAACATCTTCCGGAAACACTTCAGGAAATTCACAAACCACAGGAAACACGTCGAGCTCAACTTTGCTCTCCACCGACAACGATGCAAACAAACCAAACAACTGAGCTTCGTCCGCTAAAAGTTTCTTCAACTCTTTAGTGGAAAGAAAACTCTCGTTTTCACCATCTTCCAAAGAAGGAAACCTTACCAACTTGTGATAGCAATCCAAATGAACTCTATTAAATTGCAACCAATTCATACCCAAGATTACGTCCAAACCTTCCAATGGCAAACACACTAAATCCATAACGAAGTCCTTACCATACATGGTCAAAGGACAACTTGCACACACCAAAGAAGTAGTTACCGACCCCGAAGCGGGAGTCCCAATAACCATACCACTACTCAAAGAAACCATACACAAATCCAACCGCTTAGCACACGCAAGAGAAATGAACGAGTGAGTCGCTCCAGTATCAATAATAGCAACTAAAGGCATATCATTAATAAAGCATGTACCTTTAATCAAACGATCTGCCGCATTAGTGGCGTCTGAACCTGCTAATGCGAATACTTTTCCGCCCGCCGGAGCTTGCTTCGGTTTGGTACAATTCGGGCTAATGTGACCCACCTCGCCACAATTAAAACACTTCACAGCATTCTTTCTACACTCTGCTGCATCATGACCAAAGAGTCCACAGTTGGAACACTTCGCCTTGAACTTTCCACAATCATAAGACTTGTGGCCCATCACGCCACACTTAAAACATTTGATCGCACCGGAACCTCCTCCGGGTCTCCTATCAAAGTTTCCCTTATGTTTGCCCTTCTCAGCAGGCGTCACATAAGGTCCGCTTCGCACTTGCTGCTTCCCTCTCCTCTCGCTCAAACCTTTATAATGAGTAGAACGAGCTCTACTGTCTTCTTCATAAATCCTACAGCACTCGGTCAAATCCGAAAATCTTCGTATCCTTTGATAACCCACCGCTTGCTTTATCTCCGGACGCAAGCCATTCTCATACTTGATACATTTGGAAAATTCCGCCGTAACCGCATCATAGTGAGGGTGAAACTTCACTAACTCAGTAAACTTAGCGGTGTAGTCCACCACCGACATATTACCTTGTTTCAATTCCAGAAATTCCATTTCTCTCTTCCCTTTAACACTTTCGGGATAATACTTCCTTAGAAACTCAGCACGAAATAAATCCCACGTAATCTCCTCGTCGTCGACCTCAAGAACTTGCCTCATGCTGACCCACCAGTCATCGGCCTCTTCTCTCAGCATGTGAGTCCCTAGTCTCACCTTATTCCCTTCAGCACAATCCATCACCCTAAAAATTCTCTCAATTTCCTTTAACCATATCTGAGCACCATCCGGATCAAATCTCCCTTTAAACACCGGTGGTTGGTTCTTCCTGAACTCATCATTCGCATTCACGTTAGGTGCACCCTACACAGCTCTGGCCATAGCCTCTAACGCCGCTGCCATAGCATTGTCATTACGACCTGCCATATTCTGAGGATTCCCAAAAATAACAACAAGGTTAAACAACCGTTCAACCAACACAACAACAAGACAGACACGACTGACTCAACACTGGCTCTGATACCACTTAATGTAACACCACCTTTTTATACCCCCAAATAAATTAAATAAATCAATTAGGCACTTAGAAAATTTATTTCATCAGAGTTTAATTAAAACATGGTATAAAAGAGGCGCATCACATTATCATGAAATTAAACACATACGATACCTGCTCAAAATAGATATGCAACAATGGGTAACCCACATCTCAATATTTAGAATAAAAGCGGAAACATCCAAATATTGAATCAATCACATTCATAAAGGTATATACAACCATCAGTTAATTCATGCTTTACAACATATCCACAGCAGATACATACACATATGTATCACAAAAGAATCAAAACAAATGTAACTCCAAAAGAGTCAAAGGCTTCCTAACTACCCAGATGTTACATATCAGAGCCATTGACCAAAAAGAATGAAGACATCGCTTCATAAAAAGAACCTCCAGCTTCCTACTCTGCAATGCCTCATAGAGCATTATAAAACAGCAGAAGGGTGAGAAACAACATCATAACAGTTAATGCATAAAATTGTATATATACATAACTCCATAATTATACAAGTTATACTCAAATTATGTTCTCACCACATTAAGCATATACAAATAATCATGTCTCTACACATACACATGAACATTCACTATATTTCCTCCAAACAAATCACATATAACATACACAGTTATATTCACACAACCAATGCATCATACACAGATGACTCATGCAACTCATAGAGACCGACACACGACTCTATGCAGATGCAAATGCGGTACCGACTAATTAAACAAATTCCCTAAGGAATCGAGTATTCAGCAGATCCTCCACGGGATCAAGTACTCAGCAGATTCTCCACGGAATCAAATATTCATCAGATTCTCCACGGAATCGAATATTCAGCAGATCCTCCACGGGATCAAGTACTCAGCAGATTCTCCACGGAATCAAATACTCTAACCAATCCTCCACGGGATTACATGCCATGACCGATTCTCCAAGGAATCACACAATGCAACCGATTCTCCAAGGAATCACACAATGCAACCGATTCTCCAAGGAATCAAATATAACCATCGTATCATACGAGGTTCTGCAAATCCTCCGAGGGATCAATCGACACAAAAATGCATACTATGCCCACAAACATATTCATTGCATTTATCACATACATTCATTATGCATTCACATTATACACCATTTCACACAAGGTTTACATACCTATTAATCCATCAATGCATTTCTATCTAATTCGAGCAAACGCACAACATTATCAAACGATTAAGATTCACAATCGGCTCCACAATCTAGGATTCACGCCTTTCGGCCACCCACAGCACGACATGTTGGAACAGTTCACACATCAATCATTCATATAGGCATTAATCATAATTGAATCAATCAAACATCATGCATTGAACAAACAGCAAAACAAAATAACACTGCCAGGTTCGCCAACCTTCGCCTGGCGAAGCCACGCAGCGAATGCTCGCTGGCCTTCGCCTGGCGAACTCCCCAGCGAAGTCCACTGGGAGTAATTCTGGAATTACTCGCCGAGGCTCGCTACCCACTCGCCTGGCGAACCTTCGCCAACTCACCTCGCCTGGCGAACTTGCCAGCGAACACAGGGTATTAGCTTCTGACTTGCTTCGCTACAGCTCGCTGGGCTTCGCCTGGCGAAACTTCGCTGCCATTCGCCTGGCGAACTTGCGAAGACAGAACTTCCATGGCTGTCTCAAAGCCCAAACTCCACACAACCAACCGATTAAATCCAAACCGGTCACAGTAGCACAACCCAACCATCACCCGACTAAACTACATCGTCTAATCCGAGTTCTAACCGATTAAAACCTCATTCTACTCACAAAACCAACTTCTAACCTAAGTGGAAAAAGAGTAGAAACTCTACAAAATCCACACACATACACATACAATCATACACATTAAAGAGATGATGGAGTTTCACACCCTTACCGATCGATTGCAAGCTTTGGTGATGATTCCTTGATGATTCTAGGTTTTCCTCTCCACTTTCTCTTCTCTTTCTCTTCTCCTCTTTTCTTTCTCTTGTTTTTCTTCTTATGTTACTATCTTCTTCCTTTTTACTCTCTTATTCTATTTCTATCTCTATTTCTTTCCTCTCAAATTCTTTCCAACACTTATCAATCAATTCTCACACTAAAGTGCTAAATGTCTAAAATGCCCTTTTTACTCTAATTCCTCGAAAACTCTCTGAATCGGTAAAAATAGATAAAATAAGCAAAACACCACATAGCAATGTATAATTTCTCAATTTAAAACAAACATCAATTAAATAAATTAAAAGACTCAACAATTAATGGGAATTCAGAATCGGGGCGTTACAATAGGAGGAGCTTGTTGAGAAGCTTGCCCTTTCTGCACAAAGATGGCATTTGTTTCGCCCTCCTTCTTCTTGTATCCATTAAAAGGCCTCTTGGCATTAGCCTGACTGTTAGAACCTCCTGGGATCTTCCCACTCTTCAGCCCTTCTTCAATTCTCTCACCGACGATCACTAGGTCAGAGAATCCAGCGGAGACACTACCGATCAGCTTTTCGTAGTACTGGCCTTGCAAAGTGCCCATGAAGATGTCAATCAATTCACGGTCAACAAGAGGTGGATGCACCCTTGCGGCTAGCTCTCTCCATCGCTGCGCATACTCCTTGAAGGATTCGCTGTCCTTCTGAGTCATACTCTGAAGCTGAGTACGATTTGGAGCAAGATCGGTGTTGTATTTGTACTGCTTGGCGAATGCATCGGCTAGCTCGGCCCAAGTGCGTACACTATTACGCTCTAGATGCATATACCATTCGAGTGATGCCCCAGACAAGCTGTTCTGGAAGCAATGGATCATGAGCTTCTCGTCTCTGGCATAGGCAGCCATCTTGCGACAGTACATCTTCAGATGGATGTTTGGGCAACTGAGACCTTTGTACTTTGAAAATTCGGGCACCTTGAACTTTGGAGGAATGACAACATCAGGCACCAAGCACAATTCCAGAGCACTGAAAGAATTTGAGTTATGCCCCTCCATGGCGCGGAGTTTCTCGGCTAGATCTCGGCACATCTTCATGGCTTCAGAATCCTGAGCAGCAACAGGACTGGCAATGGGGATAGCAGCATGATAATTCTGAACGTCGTCATACTGATCCATCAGAGTATCTTCGACATGAGGAACCGGGATTTGCACAGCAGTAGGCTGGGCGTGCGGGATAACTCCAATGGTAACTCCAGCCGCTGGGATTGGCTGAGAAGTGTTTCCCTCGACTGCGTTGTTGAAGTTCAACGGCATCCCCTGAGAATTTGGAATTGGGACCAAAGGGATGGCAGTAGACCCTTGTCCATTGACGACAGCGGCGGCTTCACGCTGTTCTTCCTCTCTCCTGGCTGCGAGGATGGCTTCGAGGATCTGGTCGATATTTCCTTTCATAGAATCCAATTCTTCCCTGAAGGCGACTTGCTCCTGTTGAATCTGCTCCATCATTCGTCTGGTATTGGCTCTAGTTGCGTACTGGTGTCGAGGAATCAGCTTGATTTACTGGAGAAGAAGGAACGGAGACGTAAGATTCTGTTGAAGGACTGGAAATGCAAAATGCACAACATATGAAATGCAATGCGAATGATATGCAAGATGCAATGCAAGATACAAGATCCAGGATCACAGGATCACAACTCCAACAACTCCTGAAGCTGGTAACTGTAACAGATAAGTAACCATAATTCCTGCTCAAAGAAAACTGACAGGTACAACCTATACGGGAAGGTCTAAACACTCTACCCATAAACCCACTCACGGGGTGGTTTCTATGTTTGGTTCCCAGGATCACGGACACTAGTCGTATTAGCATCACGCAATAGGCTGGCTGTATTACGACGATAATGAAGATAAGGTCTCTCCTGAGCGGGGTCCTCATGCTAGGCCCACAAGGAGCGAATCCTTGGGGACTAACACTACACGACCACCAATATCGGAACTGGTTCTTAACAAAAGGTTCCCAAAATCACGGACCCTTCATTAATCAAGTCGTGCAACAGGCTAGCTGCGTTACGACGAGATCTACGAATAGGTCTCCTCTGGAGGAGCTTTCATGCTAGGCCCATAAGGAGCAAGTCCTGAGAGACTAACACTACTCGACTACCAATTCTAAACTATGTGTTCTCTCTGCTTTTACCAAAGCTCGGGTGTAGAGCTTTACTCATGATGTCATCCCAAGAACTGATAGGCAATCAAGATAACAAACATAGATAAAAATCCACAAGAGAACAAATACATAAACAAGAAGAAAACAAAAAACAAACACTCCTCACAAACCAAAAGATAGGCTCGACTCTCTCTTTGCATGGAGCAAAACTTCCCCAGCAGAGTTGCCAGCTGTCGCACCTTGAAAAATCACGGAGACATTTCGGAGAAACGACCCTCGCGCGAAAGGCGCGGAAATGTGGTTCGACAGAGTCGCCACCGAACTTTATTTATCCCGAATAAACGGGAGAGGAAAATATCGAGAAAACCTCTTAAAAACGAAAGGATAGGAACAGGGCTGTCGCAACCATGTTCCGGGTTCGGGAGTCGGTTACGTGAGGGGAAGGTATTAGCACCCCTCACGTCCGTCGTACTCGACGGGAACCTCTTAAGGTAAATGTGGGGAGTGTTGTTTAGGTTTACTGGTTTTCTTCTTGTTGTCAAAGGTAGAATTGGTAGGGTAAAAGGTTAAAGACGCTAGGGGAAAGGGGTGGTTAAAAGATAGGGTGCTCGCCAAGGATTGGGGCCCTTGTGCCTACGTATGCTCATTCGGACGAGAATGAGAAATCAGAGCGTCGTAGTTCGACTACAGGAAAGGATTGGGTGGAATAATGGAGGAAGATAGAAGTGTGGAATAAGGGAGAGAAAAATGGAAGTGTGCTCGCCAAGATCATCGCAATCTTGTGCCTACGTATCTTACATTCGGACGAGAATGAAAGAATCAGAGCGGTCGTAGTTCGTGGTGACAACCATGAAAATATGAGGTTGAATAGATTGGGAGTTTAGGAAAGAGACGAAAGGGTGACTGACAAGCAACCCAAGAGCGCGTCTCAAGAGCTTGTCACTCAAGAATTCAAGGAATGCGGGACTCCAAGAACTCAATTCTTTCGGGAAATTGACTGAATAAGTTGAAGATAAAGAGTTGGATGTTTTGAAATCGAAAGAATGAATTAATAACAACTTAAGGGCGCGCCTCGAGAGTTACTCATTCGAACATTCAAAGAATGCTTGATTCTGAGAATATCCCTCTTTCGTAAGTTTTTAAAAAAAAGTGTTTGTGAAAAGATCGAATCGAAAGATGGCATGCGAGGCCAAAAGGAAGTTGTTTTGAAGTAGCTCAACGACGTGTCGAGGATTTGTTTGAAGATGGAGCCGACTTGACGACGTGTCAGGTATTAGGGCTGTGAGAAACGATATTAGTCCCTGAGGGTGCTCCTAATATCGAGATCACGAGGAATTGTGTGTGCAAAGTGTCAAAGGTTGCGAATGCGTGCGAGCACTCATCTTAGGAGGATGCTTGAAAATGATTTAATTTTGAAAGAGTCGAAAGGTTGAGCGAATAACAACTCAAAGGCGTGCCTTGAGAGTTTATTCACTCGAAGACACGAGGAATGCTAGATTCCAAGTATCTCCTTCTTTCGAAGTTTGATCGAGAAAAATATTTAAAAATGATTTGAAGCGAAATGGGTATGAAAATAATTTGTGAACGTGCGAGAAGTGAGAACGCGAGATTGGATTTGAAAATATCAATTATTTAATAAATGAGACGTCGGCCCCACAACTAAATAATCGGGGTATTACCAAAATGCTAGATTCCAATAACCATTTTTTTAAAAAAAATATTTGGATGAATAGCGGAAATATCACACAGAATGCAAGATTCTTATGATATTTTGTTCTAAATCGCGTACTAAACGAATAGTTGAATGACATATTATTTAAGGTGTACACCCCAATAATGTTTGTCCAAAAATTCAAAAAGTGATAGACTTCAAGAATTTAATTTTCGTGACTTGGTTGAGAAATAATTTGGTATTGAAGAAAAAATATACTGAAACAGGACTTAAAGAAAATCAAACATATTTTAGGAATAAGCTGAAAAAAAGATTGTAAGTTAAAATGGATTGATTTAAATAAAATAAATTAATTAAAATTTAAAAGTAAATTTGAAAAAAACTAAAGCGTAATTCATTGAATTGTTTAAAATATGTTACTTACTAATACAAAAATAAAAGTTGAATTGCCTAATAAATTAACTATATATAAAAAAATGAACAATACATTATTTAAGGTGTACACCTTAATAATGTTCATTCGAAAACTCGAGAAGTGTTAGACTCCAAGAGTTTAATTTTTCGTAATTGATTTAAGAAAATAGCTTGAATGTTGAAAATAAATTGAATTTAGGATTAAGAAAAAAAGATTAACAAAAATCTTGAAAATAGCTTAGAGTTCTATTTTTGAGTTGTCTAAACAACATACTATTTACTTAATAGAATGAAAAAATAATCTCTATTTAGAATAAAATAAAATAATAAATAAAATAAAAAAAGTTATCAAATGCTATCGAAAAAACGGCCTAGAATTTTATTTAGAAAGACTTATTTGACTTTATCTAAAAGAAATAATAAGTAAACATTGATTTATCATAAAAAAGGATTTATTTACTAAAATATTTATTTAAATAAAATAGAAATAGTATAAACTATGAATGCTATATACATGGCAGCAAAATCAACGCGAGCTGGTAACGAAATTAGAGACACCAACCTTAATGCTCAAATGGAAAAACAGGATTCTATATAAATAAGTATCCAAACAGAACCATGAATTTGGGATAACAATACGATCTTCTCGCGAGTATGGACTCACACGGAAACTTGAACATAGAAATCCAGTAATAAAAAGAAATCCCACCCGCAAGTGTTAATGTTCCTGAGACCGATGTCTTTCATTCTATAACCTCAACAGCAGCATAAAACTGACAATAAAATTCAGCATAAATACAGCATAAGCAGCGCAACGCTTGCCGAACACAAATAGCATACGTATCAAATTTAAAATTAAAAATGACGCGTAAGCAAGACGAATAGTGCTAGAAACTGTAATTGCAATACGAAACTAAAGCGAGCTCATCAGAAACTTCAATGGAGGATCGACACAACCGAAACATAAATCAATATTGATGTAGAAAGCATACCCCTACATAACAGTCGAGACAAAATTCAAACACTACTAACAAGATAAGGATGGTTGTGTACATGATTGCTCAAATAAAACACAGTCTAGAAAAAGAGCAAACTCATAATATGCACTAAGCCTACAACCCAAAAGTTATTCTGTAATGAAAACAAAAGAAGAAAATAAAAGCCCCTATCCTCTTAAGTCCAAAAAGCAAACAAGGCCCTTGGTAGCAGTAAGACAATCGCTCAAAATTAGCAAAATGAAAGTCAAGAGATGATGCATCCAAACCTGCACGCAAACCAGTTCACAGGAAACAACACAATCTTTATCCAATACCTGCTATTGTTGTCGTACTGGTCTGAGAAATTGAAACAAAACCAACACAGCTATTCTGAATGCAGATTCGACCACCCTGTTATAATAAGCTCAACCGTTGTGTCTTGTGGTTGTGAAGTCTGGTTCACAGCAGAAACTCAACTCCCAATGCCCCCTGCAGCAGCTTCCTTATCTCCTAAGGCTAAAAGTTCTGAACAGAGTTGAAATTTGCAACAAAAGCTAACGCAAACACTAGCATCGGCCCACAAAATGCTTGAAAAACAAAACCATAAACCTCTATGCGAGTAAACTATACCATTATCCAATTGCAGTGAAGATTCAGTGTTTGATTCAAAGTTAGGGGATTACCGACACGCGAACCGCGGCGACCGTTGGTGGTTTGCATATCAACAGGTTGTTAGTTGTCTCCGCGGCACCGAGTCGCAGTATTTGCGAAACCGAGCGAAAAGGTACTGATGTTGTTAACGTTGTTGTCAGTGAATCCACAATGAGCGGAGAGGTCGTGTGGTTGTGGTTGTTGTGATCTTACGTTGAAAACAAGGCTTTTGGGATGTCGTTAAACGCCAAATGCTGCCGATGTGAATCACCCCACCAAAACCTTATTGTTGGTCACTATCGCTCTCTTCATGAGCTTATTTCCGGCGAAGTGAAGTCGGAAGCTTCCTTGTGGCTTGAGGAAGGAGAATGACGAAAGGGGAAGGGTGTAACGGCGAATTCGCGGGTAGTCTTTTTCTTCTCGGGCGAAAATGGATGAAGATGGTGATGTTTGAAGAACGGTGAATAGAAGATTTTGTGAGGGTTTTGAGCTGGGTTTTCGTTTAGAGGAGGAGAAGATTGCGGTTGGTTGGGCGAAAGGATGAGGAACTGGTTCGTGAAGGGTCACCGTTTGTGGCCGAAAATGAGTTTCAGATTCGAGTTTGAAGAAGAAAGAGTGGTTGGTGACTTAGGGTTTGAGAGATGTCGCGGCCATTTTAGGGTCTGAACTGAGGTCATGAACAGTATTTTTCCCCCCTATTACTCTGAAAAATCTCCCCTTAAATGGAGTGGAAAATGGAACCCTAACGGGCCACCAAACCGCATGGGCCTTCCGCCCTGCTACCTGTACCCTCAGCTTTTTCTCTTTTTTTTTTTTACAATCTAATTAATTAGTTAATATTAAACCAAATCCTAATAACATGAACTAATAATTGCAATATTAATTAACAAAACTAAATAATAAAATAAAAGTTAATAATATTAATTAAATGAGTAGTAAAAGAAATATAAAAATAGATTGAATTTTTTTTAAAAAAAAACAAATAGAATAAATATATAAAATATATATATATATATATATATATATATATATATATATATATATATATATATATATATATATATATATATATATATATATATATATATATATATATATATATATATATATATATATATATATATATATATATATATATATATATATATATATATATATATATATATATATATATATATATATATATATATATAATTAGTAAATTTTAAAAAGAAAAAATTTAAGAAAATAATATTCACAAAGAGGTTGTTAGGCCACGTGTCACGCCTTAATGGGTCATAAAGATAGATTCCTAAAAATCGACCAATTGCGAGCGGACATGTGTCTAAATAACAAGAAACAAATCAGACAACGTAAAATAGAAAATAAAGTCGAACAGTGAAAATAATTGAAAATGGGTAGGACAAATTTAGGGTATGACACAATCCCATGTACCATTCAAGGGAAGGACCAGACAAGCTGTCTTGAAAGAAATGCATCAGCATCTTCTCATCGTTTGAATAAGCCGACATCCTTCTATAGTATGATCGCACATGCACCTTTGGACAGGTATCCCCCTTATATTTGTCGAATGTGGGAGCTTTAAACTTTAGCGGTACCCTCAGGCCAGGCACCAGACCCATTGTGGTCATATCTAAACCAACAGCACTTTGATTCACAACACCTTTCATCTGCTCCTCGAGCATCTTGATTCTCTGAGAGTCATCTACAGGACCTTCAAAACCTCCACCAGAGAAAGCATCTTCTTGCTGATCTTCTATCCAATTACTGTTCCCATTTCCGTATCCATCATACCCGTTGTTACGGCCAAATCTAGTCTGATTCATCACAGGGCCCCGCCCCCTGTTACCATACCCTGGAGCGACCCCGGCAGGTCCAAAAGACATCATTCCAGCACCATTTCCATTACCGAATCCGCCATAACCCTGGTTGGTATTACCAAATCCATCATGTCCGAAGCCCTGAGCGTTGAAGCCGTACTTCCCAGCATGATCAAACCCCTGGTCGTTATAGCCAAATCCGTTGTTACCGAAGCCATTACCTCCAATATTATCACCACCCAGATTGGCATCTCCGAACCCAACGTTGTTGACGACAGTCTCGTTACCGATTCCTGCGTTAACGTTCCCGACGGCAGCGCCGTTGTTCACATTCACAGCAGTTATGTTCGCCACAGGTGGAGCTACCGGTGTAGGAGTACCATCCCCGTGAATGGTGTCAACCCGCCCAGAATTATGGTCTTCGTTTCCGTGCCCAGCATTTCTCATCAGCAAAGGCTGCACCAAAGCTTGCAAGTTTTCCTGACCTTTCGCAATGGTCTCCATTGTCTGCATGAATAGTGCCAGCTTCTCACGCATGTCCTGCATTTCATTCTACATCTGATCCATAACTCTTCTGCAGTTGGCACGAGTAGGGTATCGGTGCGGGCGTTGACTTTCAATCCTGAAAAGACCTGTACGGTGCAGGAAATGAGATACAGTTCAATAATCACCTGTAATGCAATATGTATGTATATGCAATGCAATATGTGTCTGTGCATTAGGGAATATCACTCCCCAATTCTAGTGTGAATGTGTCAGTGTGGTGACAGTGACAGCAATACGAAGTTCGGAGCCGAATCATAGAAAACACCTCATACATTGCAGGGAAACCCATCAAGTCAGGAATACAATATCAATGAGCGTACAATAAGAAGGCATGACCTCAACCAACAATCCTGGCGATGGTCAGCACAATGCAAATAAAGCATACACATTAATACATGAAATAGTCAAGTGCGACCATACGCCTGGTACTCCTCTAATAATCTCTTAGTCTCTGGATGACTTGGTTGGGTAAGCAAACCCTCCTCAAGTAGATCTCTTCGCTTGAGAACACGTCGTAAATCACCAGCAGATTCCTCCCGTGCCCCTTCTCCGAAGCGATCCTCTAGCTTCCGTTTCTGAGACACAGCCTCTTTCTTGCACTCGATGGCCTTGTTCAATGAATTCTGAAGACTATATCTTGCCATCACCTCCTCTTCATACTTTTTATTGCTAGCCTTCAACTGATCTTCGAGTTCAGAAATTTGCTGCTTCAATTTGTCTTCCCTCTTTTTGTTGTTGGTTAGCGTAGCATTCCACGTTTTGTTGCAAGAAGAGATTTCCCGGTGGGCGGCATCGAGTGCCTTCTTCTTGGACTCTAAGATATCATGAGAGCTTCTGAATTCTTTCCCCAGGCGTTCACGCTTCTTTTTCTCTTCGGTCAGTTCAGCACCTAGCCTGTTTACTAACTCAGTCTGTTGTTGGAAAGAATGCACAACCTTGTTCTTCTCACTACGCATCTGAGCCAGTTCCTTTTCTAACTCTTCATTGATCTTTATCAAATCCTCTTTTTCTTTCACGACCCGCTCATAGACCTCAACAGCTACAGTAGTAGGTTCCTCCGCTGGAATGGGAACAGGACGTGAGGCTGCTGGAAAAGGCATCTGTACCTGTCTTACCCTCTCCTGGATCCACACCTTGTATGGCATATAGGCTTGACAATCATTCTTGCCTAGCAATGGTTTCCCTCTTCTGCAGATATGATTCCAAGCGTGCTGAAGCTTGGCCAATAATTCCCCACTCAAGTCACCGGTGAAATACAGAGATTCTTGTATTTCTTCTTCCTTTGGCGGGCTTTTCAAAGCATAACCGAATTGCCTGATCAATAATGATGGATTGTAATTAATGCACCCTTTCCTCCCAATCAGAGGAACATTAGTATATCCGGCGCAATTGTAGATAATCTCATATCCCAATAAAGCTCTGTCAAACCAGCCAACATCTTCTAAAGAAAGTCCCATCAAATGCTCAGACCAATCCACCGTATCTGCAGATTCAGCAAAGATACCCTTCTTGGGCAGATGACTCTCAAACCACATATACAGTAAGGGTACACAACAAGAGACGTTCTTGCCTCTCCTATTCTCATTTTTGTAATGCAATAAATGGTAGAAATCCCCGATCAAGGTGGGTACAGGGTTGCCAGCAGCAAACAAATGAAATGCATCAAAGTCCACAAAATTCGGGAAGTTGGGAAACAGCACTATCCCATAGATGCACAGAGCCAAAACAGCATTAAAGATTATCCAGCATCCACTCTTGGCGTATTCCTGGGCTTTACCAATCAGAAACTGGAGGGAGAAGCCTGAAACCCCACGCCAAGAAGTCACCAATAGCTCAGAAGCGTCCATGTGTAAAGCCACTGCTAAGTCTTCTAACTTGGGCTTAGCATCAAAGTGAATGAAAGGAACCTTATTCTGTACTGGCAGCTCAATAAACTCTGCGTACTCTTCCAAGGTGGGCCCCAAAAGAAAGTCCTTAAAAGTGAAGCATCTCAATGCAGGGTCATAAAATTGCATCAGAGTATACAGCCCATTCAGCCCCACATCAGTTGGTTTGCAAACCAATCTCAACAGTCTTTCGTAACTCTTCCCGAAGTTTCTCCGGACATCCTCATCAGCAAGGGAAATCAAACCAAGCAGGGGAGTAACATCAGGGGTAGGTAACTTGTATGCAACTGTCCATCTCAAACCAGCCATGACCAATAATCAGAAGTCCGGACACTAGAATCGGGGAATATGCAAATGCACCTGCAACACAGACACACGTTAATGAAATGCAATGATAATGGTTATGCAAACAATGCAATGCAAATAAAATGCAACAAAGGACCAAGTGCCCCGACTGAGAAGCCCAAATCACACCAAGAACAAAGTCTCCAACAGATCCTCCAATATTCTTCAAACCATGGTCTTAGACAGACCCCATACATAAACTCCAATCAAGTCTCTGCTAGATCCAATAATAACTCCAACTTGGTCTCTGACAGACCCCAATAACCGTCCTTAAATATCCATGATCCGGAATCCTCAAATCAAGAAACAAACCGGTATCTGGAGGTCTAGTTACCTGCATACCCCAAACCCCTCTCACAGGTAGGTGTCCTAGCAACTGACGATGGTACGGCATCCTATGCGGTCGTCGGCGTCACAGACTTTCAGGGTTGATGATACGATTCCCAGAAGGAGTGGCATCATCAAATCCTGAAGAGGCCTCACTTAGCCAACTTCCAATTGATCGGTTCCCAGAGTCGACAATCCAACTAACCAGCAACCCATGCCACCCAAAGGGTGGGACAGGAGGCCAACCAGAAGAACCTCGTCTGAGTGTGGATTTTGCGGGACACTAGGACATGCAAAGCATGTGCGCGCCCGCTACTTTCCACTCTAATTCTAGGTGCACTCAAGCCCAGGTCCGGCTTATCTCTCAATAACAGAACCCCAACACCCAATAAACAACAATAATCAATAATATAGTGCTGAAGGTAAATGACATAAATGTAAATTCATACAAAGCCCACGACGGGAAAACAAGCATTAGGATTGACTCGCTTAGGGGACGTTGGGTCCCCAGCTGTCGCTACTGCAAAAATCGGCGCCGGCTGAACAGAAGAGTCGCCACCGTGCGTTATTTATCCCAAAGGAGGGAAAGGAAACGCTCGAAGTAAACCTACCGCAAAGACGGGAAAGGAATGGTCATCGCAACCAAATCCTGGATTCGGGAGTCGGTTACGCAAGGGGAAGGTATTAGCACCCCTCACGTCCGTCGTACTCGACGGGATCCACGCTTGTTTTCTGGTACGGATTGTTATTCTATCTACTCTACAGGTCTGGGGTTAAAAGAAAATAAAATGACTCGGCAAAGTATCGCACTTTATGCCTACGTATTCCCGTCTGGAACGAGAAATCAGAGTCAACGTAGTTCGCTTACCTATGGGAAAGGAGGGGAAGGTTGCTCGCTAGGATATCGCATCCTATGCCTACGTACTTTCATACAACATGAAAGATCAGAGCAAACGTAGTTCGGGCCACGTACGACACAAGTCTGTCTTGATTGTTTTTATTCCTTCTGAAAAAGGTTTTCCTGATTATGGGTCCAAGCGGACAAAAATGACGTTTTTTGATTGGTTTACAGTCTTTTACGCAAGAACTGTTTTTTATTGTGTTTGAAATGTTTATTGTGTTTTTCTGATTGTTTTGAGAAAGAAGAGAAACAGCAACTCTAAAACCTATGGTTGAAAATGGGAAGCAAAACTATCCTAATGTTATCATGCATGGATGAAAGCCTAATGTCTGTCATATTTCTCTCCTGCGCAGAGAGAAACAGAGATCCTAAGGGGATAAACGGAAAAGCAACAACATATATACAGTAAAGCAGTAAAATGCATGAATGCAGCAATACAAGCGAGGCAAGGGAGCCCCACTCAACCTCGAACCTAGAAAACAATGGGCAAAGTGAAACAACTTCACCTCAACCCTATGGGAAAATTATCAAACAATACAGTCAAGAAACTCAAACAATACATCACCAGCTCTACACAGCATCAGTAGCTCTAAACAGCAAAACCTGACAGCACAAGCTCCTTCTTCTATCAGTATTCAAGGCAAGGGACTTCATCTTCAATCTTCAAGGGTCTTCAAATCAAGCTCTCCTAGATGAGTAATAGTTCTCAAGATGATTTGAGATGTTAAACAGCCAGTTAACCACCAAAGGTGGCATGCAGACTGTTAACAAAATACAGACTGTTTCTCTCAAAAGTTCTATCTCCTAGATACTGTCACTAAGCCTTCCAAAGGAAGGAGGTGAGTATCAAAGAGAGACTTTGAATCATAGAGAAGAATGGGGGCAACAGAAACCATCCATGTTTATGAATCATGTTTCTACTCTAAAGCTCTACCTAGCTCCTAGGTCCTATGATCTTCAATCAATCTTCAAGCAAGCCTAGCATCTTCATCAAGCTTTGATCTTCAACTTCAACTTTGTCTTCAATATGCTTCATCATCATGCTCTTCAAGCCAAGCTCACACCCCAAGCAAGCCCAATAAGCCCATACAAACAAAATAAACCCCAAAAGGGCACACCAAACAAGCATACAATTGCAAAATATACTAAAAAAATTAATATAGTAGGGAAACTTCTAATATTATTTCTAGGGGGTCTACTAAACCTACCCTTAATACCCATATATGCCCCATAGCCTAACTTGTACTAAAAAAACCCAAAAGAAAGTTATTGTGGACCTATGTTGAAGTTTTACCCTAATTTTATACAATCTGATAGCATCTAATCAAAACTATCCTAATAATCATCACAAAAATATGGAATTAATCCAGGGGGAACCTAAAACATATATCTAATTACCCTAAAAAGCATTAAAAAGCAATAAAAGGAGAAAATATGCAAAAAAAATATAAAAATGAAATAAAATGGCAATTTTATGATTTTATATTTTTCTTGACAAAAAATGGAAAGTGGAGAAAAAATTCCCAAGCAAAAATATTCTTTTTTCTATTTATTATGAATTTTCAAAATATGCAATAAAATGGAGTAAAAATATAAATGGATTTATGAACATGGGGTGCAACTAGTAACTATGAGCAGTTCAATATATTGATGGGCCCAGACATGAGGGGTGTGGAAAGAAAAGCGCGCTGGGCCCAGATTAAAATCAGAAAACAAATGAGAAATCATTCAGGAAAAGAAAAAACTATGGTGCGAATAGAAACAATTTTCGGTGCAAATTTGGAATGGGCCCAACCTGGGGGTATCAATAACAATCGCGCCGGGCCCATTTTACTTCAGAAATTAATTGAAAAAAACTAAAGAAAATGAAAAAGGATGTGGTGCAAAAAGAAAGAAAATATAGTTCCAACTTGGATTTGGGCCTGAGAGGGGGTGGGAATATGAATCCAATTCACTTAAGCCCAGCGAGCGTTTAAATGAAACGCCGCGTTTCATTCTTCAGTCTTCCCTCCAAACTTCGTTTTGAATCACAGCCATAGGATCATTCTCTGGGTTAACTAGTCCGCGTGCAATCCAACGGATAAAACTTCGTCTTCAACCTTGGAATGCTAGGGTTTCTGAACCACCATTAAAACACATCCCATGCATGGAACTTCCGCCTCATCGTATGCCTTCATTTCTCCACCAATTAACACGATGTAAAAACCAAACTTGACTAGAATTTTGCCCTGAATACAACTATGGCATTGGAACACATTGAAATGACCTCTATCAAGCAACCCGAATGTATAACCAGACCAATCTCAAAATATCATCCATCCACGACTTCAACCAAACTCAACTTTCTTGGTATCAAAATGATCCTTATGCTACCCTAATTAAAATCAGCCATTAATCTTGCCTTAACACTCAATATATAACACGATCTTGATCATCCAAGAATTGACCTCCATAGTTGAAACTTCACCAAATGCTCCCAAACTCATCAAAATTGGTCACCTAATTGTCTCTAACAGATCTACACTAATAATTTACCCTAGCCATGCCTAGATTGAGGTGTAGGAATGATTTTGCATACCTGGCTTCTTGGATTGGTAGTGATGGTAGATCCTTAGTTCAAGCCTTGCAACTCTTCAAGAATGATCCCTAGAGGATGAGAACTCTTCTGTATGCAAAAGATTTGGAGGAGAGAGCTTGTACTTCAAGATCCAATGACAATTGCCTTCTTGCAAGTTCAATGTAAACAGCTTCAAATTTCCATCAATGGAGCTTCAACTCAGCACGAACACAATCAGAAATATCAATGGAGAAGGTTTATGGCGAAAAATAGGATTGCAATGAAGAAGAATATGAAGTTTGAATGTGATTTACAATGGAGGAATTTGGATTCCAATCTCTCTTCTCTACACCAATCAACACCAACCTTGCATCAATGCAAGTTGCACTTGTTATATGGAATGGATTAGAAACCTCTAGAACCATCTAGGATCATCTAATGAGAATTTGAAGATTTCATGTCATGGTATTTTGCATTTTCATTTCTCCTTACATGGTATCTCATGTCAAAACCCTTGTAACCTTTGTAACCAACTTGAATTTATCCCCACATGATATTTTGTATTAGTTACAATGCATATTTTCCTTGTTTATTGATTTTTTTCCTTGTTTTGGTTTGGTACCCTATTATGCAAGCAATCAAATTACAAAGCAACCCTATGATCCAAGCCTCAAATAAAAATTGTGGCTGAACCATTGTTCTTAGAATGTCATTTTGAGTCAAAATGACCTATTATATGACATGGTTTGGACTTGTAACTTGGGATTTATGATTTTCAACTTCACTTGAATTAACTTATGCCTCATTTTTAGGCCATTTTTATCACTTTTTGATATGAGCCTTTCCAACATCTCATGACCTCCCTACTAGCCTTAAAACATCATTCTAAGAAAGTTTGATGTTGAAGATTTTTCCATTTGAAGCTTGGAAGTCGGAGATATGGCCTTATGCTTGAAATGACCTATAACCTCCAAATGACCAAAATGCCCTTGACTTGTCAAGATCATAAGTAGAGCTCCACAAATCAGATTGAGGCATATCATACCTTTCTAGAAAGCTAAGATCATGAGGAACAACTTTCATGTTGGCCAAAAATCCATTTGAAAACTCCTTAAGGGGAAAAAATTGGAAGTCAAGTAACTTTCACAGACAAATTTCAGATGCCTCTGAGGACCTGTAACTTGCAAGAACCATAACTTGAGTTCTATAAATCTCCTTGATGCTTTCCACAACTCAAATTAAAGGTATTGAGATACTCTAAAAGTTTCATGTTGGCCAAGGATCCATTTGAGACTTTCATTTTGAATTACTTTGCTTGGAAGTTTGACCTAAACCAGGGGATTCTACTCAGAAACCCTAATTTAGAAACTTCTCTTCTTCTTGATTTCTTGTGATTTCTCCTTGGCACAACACCACATCCATATCCACATATCAAATGATGAATCCCACATCCTCCAAATAGGCCTTGATTCCCTTCAATCAAGCATTTGACCTAGGGTTGACCCAGGGTTGACCCAGATGACACCCTAGTTGACTGTCTTCAACTGTAGCTCTTGTAACCATGCCAATGACTTGTCTTACTTTCAAAAGGACCCTCTAGGTCTTCCATTCCCTCAATTCATAACTCACAACTTCTCTGATGATCTTCACATACCCTCAAGATAGGAGAGAAACCCACTGCTTAGCCTTTAAACTTCCCAAAGCTTCAATTTCTTTCTTGGTGATTTGAATAAGCTTGAATCTTGATAAGAGCCTCTTGAATACATTCCTTGAGATGAAAAATAGCACTTGATCCCTTGCTAGATGACTTGTTATGCTATGCTATGCAAATGATTAGACTGTGTACATGACTTTTTATGCAAATGACAATGCAATTGAAACATAAACCAAGTGAAGTAGGTTGAGCAAATTTTAGGGTGCAACAGCTGCCCCTATTCAAACGACATGGACCCGACTGGGTGAAGAGCGAACGGCCTTCAAACATTCAAGGTATGAGACGGTTGAATACTAAGAACCCGGAAATTTGCCAACCGCAAAAATAGATTGCGAAATAAATTGCACCACTACTTGGGGAATACTATCTACAAATCTGATTTCAACATTATCTTGTCAATACTGGAATGAACTGGACGACTTCACTGGGGAAGTACTTCTGTCAACAAAACATGACCCTGCCAATGATACAGGAAAATAACCCCGCCATCACTACGGGAAATCACTCCGCCACCACTACGGGAAATAATTTGGGAAAATAACACCGCCATCGCTACGGGAAATAATTTGGGAAAATAACATCGCCATCGCTACGGGTACTAACTCCGCCATCGCTACGGGTACTAACTCCGCCACCATTACAGGAAAATAACACCGCCACCACTACGGGAAATAACTCCGCCACCACTACGGGAAAATAACACCGCCACCACTACGGGAAATAACTCTGTCACCATTACAGAAAATAACACCGCCATCACTACGGGAAGATAACACCGCCATCACTACGGGTAATACCTCCGCCACCACTACGGGAAATAACTTCGTCACCACTACGGGAAGATAACACCGCCACCACTGCGGGAAGATAACACCGCCACCACTGCGGGAAGATAACGCCGCCATCACTGCGGGAAGATAACGCCTCCACCACTGCGGGAAGATAACACCGCCACCACTGCGGGAAGATAACACCGCCACCACTGCGAGAAGATAACACCGCCACCACTGCGGGAAGATAACACCGCCACCACTGCGGGAAGATAACGCCGCCACCACTGCGGGAAAATAACACCGCCGCCACTGCGGGAAGATAACACCGCCGCCACTGCGGGAAGATAACACCGCCACCACTGCGGGAAGATAACACCGCCACCACTGCGGGAAGATAACACCGCCACCACTGCGGGAAGATAACACCGCCACCACTGCGGGAAGATAATACCGCCACCACTGCGGGAAGATAACACCGCCACCACTGTGGGAAGATAACACCGCCACCACTGCGGGAAGATAACACCGCCACCACTGCGGGAAGATAACTCTGATACGGCTTCTCTGCCTATCTTTGCAGCAGCTAGATCCATCAATCACATGGGTGACACAATATGAGTCTAGTCTTCCAACTTTCAGTGCTGACATGGCAGCAAATCTGAGAAGGACTCTACTGGGGATTTTCTGAATCCACACTGCCAGACACCTATTTTAACCTAGGCGGAAACTTCCAAAAATCGATTCACGAAATCTTTTGATAACGACTTAACAACAACCTTGAAGAAATACTCCGCTGGAGGGGTAAGAGAAACTTAAACAAGCAACTCTATGGGGAATAATGCCAAAACTGATATTATCATTACATGTCTCACGCTGAGATCTTGAATGTTTGGCAATTAATTTGAGCAAGAGCTCCCTCCACCTGCAAGGGAAACAACACCAGGAAATAAAAGGTTAACCAACCCGGTTTATGTTTCAAAATGCATATGTTTGACAATGGCGTAATGCTCCATTCGACATGGAAAGGCTACGCGTTTTTTATTTGGTGGATGTAAATATGACACTATATGCCGATGCAAATGCAGACTCGAACTGCTGGAATAGCTCTAACAAGCTTGCTTCCTCAATCTTGGCCGTCGAGGACAAATATCGTCCTGCTGGGGAGTGAACGGGTATCACACGGTATTCCGGCAAAATAAATGTCAGGACACACAACCAACTCTGTCGGGAAGAGTTTTAACCTTCGAGTTCCACTGGGAGGAAAGAAAACACTTGCTAAAAAAGAGAGAACTCCGCTGGGGACGAAACGACCCTCTTGGGGGAAATCAACTGTCTCTGCTGGGGGAGAGTAAATGACCCTACTGGGAAGGGAATCTCTATTGGGAAGAGTAGACTGTCTGGGTATAGCTCACAAGTTTGGAACTATTAATCTTCTGAGGCTAAACCACTCTGCTTGGGATGGGGGATCTTTTTAGGGGACACCACACTGTCTGAATACAGCCTTTGATCTTGGAATCGTCAATTCTGCTGAGGGAAAACGACCTTGCTGGAGAATGTCCCTCGGATAAGCTACGACTAGCTGGGGAATTTGATCCTTCTTTGGTAAGGAACATTGTTATCTCAGAAGCGCGACCTGCATGGGGATTCACTTCACGTAACGATCAAGCCTTTCCATTACGAGCTTCTGGTTAGTACTGCAATCTTCTGATCGTCCACTTTGTATGGTCAAGAACCCTGCAACACCACAAACGAGACAAGACAAGTCTATGCAACCAAATCTATTCAGGTTAGCGTTAGTGGCATCATTTTCAGTCAATTC
The DNA here is from genome assembly GCA_963859935.3 of Lathyrus sativus. Taxonomy (NCBI): domain Eukaryota; kingdom Viridiplantae; phylum Streptophyta; class Magnoliopsida; order Fabales; family Fabaceae; genus Lathyrus; species Lathyrus sativus. The sequence goes on along the minus strand of OZ012740.1, from coordinate 441,532,258 downwards.
AAAGTTTTAGCAATTATTGGCAAGGGCCAGCGATGTTATACACTTGCTAGTTTTATTAAACATTGGCGTTTGTCATGTACAAAACAGTAAAGAACAAGCATCAAATACTGAATAACATGTTTTATTGATTGCGCCCCTGAATGGGCAGAGTTTTGTACACGGGATGTAACTCCTGAAATGAGGAAGCTACGCACAACAAATATACAAGTATGCACAAGAAGCATAAATATAATGACAAATCAAATTTGCACGCATGTCGGCAACGTGATGCAGACGAACATCATGAGTTGATCCTCCTATGACTCGTCTGACTCTAGCGCTTTCCCGGTATTCACACTTCTGAAGAGATTGTATCTGATAATCGACCCCTCAGGTATATTCTCCCGCACCAATGTGCACCGTAGTATCAAATTCGGACCGCAGTCATTTGCTTTTCAAATCCCTAACTTTTGCGTGAACCGCCCTTTGCGGGTTTTCAGTTCACCGGGATACCCTTTTTTGCCGAAGCCGCCCAGTGTAGGTTTTCAACTTCGCGGGTGTACATTTTTAGTTTTATCCCTAATTTTTGCCCGAACCTTTCATTTTGTTTTTGGTTCGCCAGGATGCCCCATTTTTGCCTGGACTCTCTTTTTTCTGTCCAGCGGGTCAATTTCAAGCAAAGTATTTTTTAACTGCGTCCGAATTCACAGGCGACGTAAAGTCTTCCCCGTCCATGGTGGACAACAACAAAGCTCCTCCTGAAAAGACTTTTCGGACAACGTATGGCCCTTCGTAGTTGGGGGTCCATTTGCCCCTGTGATCTGCCTGTGGCGGGAGAATCCTCTTTAGCACAAGCTAACCTCTTCTCATTCATTAAAATCAGCTGGCTCAACCTGTCTTTCACCCATTCTGCCTCGTCTAGTTGGACATCTCGTAATACCCTTAGGGAAGGAATCTCAACCTCCAGTGGTAACACTGCTTCCATTCCATATACCAACGAGAACGGGGTTGCCCCGGTTGATGTGCGTACCGTCGTACGATAACCGTGCAAAGCAAAAGGTAGCATCTCATGCCAGTCCTTATAGGTCACCACCATCTTCTAAACAATCTTCTTTATGTTCTTATTGGCCGCTTCAACAGCGCCATTCATCTTGGGTCGATAAGGAGAAGAGTTGTGATGCTCGATCTTAAAACTCTGATACAGCTCCTTCATCATTTTGTTATTTAAGTTCGAACCGTTGTCGGTAATTATCCGCTCGGGGATTCCATATCTGCAAATGATATCTCGTTTGATAAACCTGGCTACCACCTGCTTGGTCACATTTGCATAGGATGCCGCTTCCATCCATTTGGTAAAATAATCGATTGCTACCAAAATGAACCGGTGTCCGTTAGATGCCGTCGGCTCGATCTTTCCAATCATGTCGATTCCCCACATTGAAAATGGCCACGGTGACGACATCACATTCAGAGGACTCGGAGGCACATGGATCTTATCTGCATAGATCTGGCACTTATGACACTTCTTCGCAAACTTGAAACAATCGGTTTCCATAGTTAGCCAGTAATAACCTGCCCGCAGCAGCTTCCTCGTCATAGCATGCCCACCAGCATGCGTACCAAATGTACCCTCATGTATTTCCTCCATGAGCAACTTCGCCTCTTTCTCGTCTACGCAACGCAGTAGCACCAAGTCGTGATTTCTCTTGTATAGGACACCATCTGGATTCAGATAGAATTATCCGCCAATCTCCTGAGAGTCTTCTGATCGTGACTGGATGCCCCAGCCGGATACTCTTTGTTTTTCAGGAAATTGTGGATATCAAAATACCAGGGTTTATCATCAGATGCTTCGTCAATGGCAAATACGAAGGCGGGTCTGTCAAGCCGAGAGATAACAATTCTGGGAGCCTCATTCCAGAAGTTGACTTTATACATGGAAGACAATGTGGCCAGGGCGTCAGCCATCTGATTCTCTGCTCGCGGTACATGATGCAACTCCACCTTGTCAAAGAAGGGCAACAATCTCCTCGCATAATTCATGTATGGTATCAAATTAGGCTGATGTGTCTCCCATTCTCCTTTTATTTGATTCACCACCAGAGCTGAGTCTCCATATACATCCAAATTTTTGATTCGCAAATCAATGGCTTCTTCAAGCCCCATGATACAAGCTTTGTATTCGGCTTCATTATTGGTAACCGGAAAGGTCAATCGAGCAGTAAATGGGATGTGCGGCCCATGTGGAGTAGTGATGATTGCCCATATTCCGCTACCATAGGAGTTTACAGCTCCGTCAAAGGTCAACTGCCATCTGGTCCTTCGTTCGGCAACGGTTCTTCACAATCTTTCATCTTTAGGTACATGATATCCTCGTCAGGAAAATCAAACCTCATCGATTGGTATTCCTCAATAGGCTGCTCTGCCAAGTATTCAGATAATACACTCCCCTTTATAGCCTTCTGTGAGACATACTGGATTGTCCAAGACTTTCAAAGAAGAATGGATTCAAAGGCAAATAGGAGACATAGAACAAAAAGGCTTATGTTGCATGGGAGGACAATGACACTAGTTCATCATCCGGATCCAAAAGCGACGAAAGTGTAAACTTGGCATTGATGGCTTCTCATCACTCTAACAACGAAGATTGTAACACCCCTTTTTCTATACCCCCAAATAATCACATAATCATTTAGTCACACATTAAAAATTTCGTCAGAGTATAATTATAAACATAGTATAAAAGAGGCGCATCACATTACGCTTGAAATTAAAACATACAACACCTGCTCAACAAAAGATATGCAACAGTGAGGTAACTTTGCAACAGAGGAACTTAGTCCTTACACCCACATCTCAACTCACTCATATACATCACAATGTATATATATATATATATATATATATATATATATATATATATATATATATATATATATATATATATATATATATATATATATATATATATAATCAAGCATATTCATCATGCATACCTTCACAATTCTTATCATTCCACATAAACATACACATTTATGTTTATTCATTAATGCACAATTACAAAGATGATAAATGCAAATCATAGAGACTAACTCACGACTTTATGCAAATGCAATACGATACCGACTCAATCATCTCAAGTTCACTCAAGAACTTATTGGAACCATCGCTCGTTACCAATGTAAATCCCCGTCGGGCCTACGATGTTCACCCATTGCTCACACCTCGCATAGGCACAAAATGTTTGTGGATTGCTCACACCTCACATAGGCACACAATCTGATTGCTCACACCTCACCTAGGCACACAATCGTTTGTAATCATCGCTCACACCTCACATAGGCACACGACGTTACAACGGATTCTCATTAGAATCACACAACACAAGAATGTACATCATTATGCTTCAAATACAAAATGACTCAAGACACTCTTGAAATGCATACATATTTACAATATACTCATGCATTCATCTCATTCTATCACATACAATCTATATACATTCACAATATATTCCACAATCTAGGATTCACGCCATACGGCTACCCACAATATATCATATAATAGCACACAAGCTACACGTTATATATCAAAAGCATACAGTATGATAACACATCAAACGCACCCGTTCACGATGGTAAAAGTTGACAAAATGACACGTTTCAAATTTTCTGCTATAATTGGATCATACACTGACATCAAACCCATTTTTCCTAGAAAGAACATCTCTTTAGCTTCCCAACGCTTTGAACGGGGACTAAAACCAACTTACGGATCAAAAGATATGAATATTCGAAGTTTTTCGAAAAACCAGAATTTTGCCTAAAAACTGCTACAGAATTTTGCATTTTTGCCCGAAAATTAGACCGATTCAATCGTTTCCTTCGAAACAAACACATACTCATTCTCACCTAATATATAGAAGTGAATTAGAATCATTAAACATGATTTCTACGACGTCCAATTTCCACTCAAATCTCAAACCCTCAATTATCCACAAATGTCAAAAGTTACGAAATCACCCGAATCCAATCAAACAAGTTTCAATAGTCACCGCCTAACATTCCTTGACTAAACTACGCAATTTATTTCGAATTCTAACCGTGAAAACATCAGTTTCTATCGATTTTACCAATTCGACCTAAAATGGAAATATGTGGAAAACAACCAAAACAATCCAAACAAAACCATACATAATCATACACAATGATAAGATAACAATATTTCACACCCTTATCTGATCAAATCGATTCCTAGAAGTGTTCTTGATGATTTTTCAAACTCTCTTTCTTTTCGTCTCTTTTCTTCTCTTTTCTTCTTTCTTTCCCTTCTCTTTCTTCTATTTCTCTTTTCTCTCCTTTTTCTCTCTTATATCTTTCTATTCTATTTCTTTTCTATTACTTTTTCTCTCAAAATATCTAATAAATCATTTTCTCACAAAATATCTAATAATTCATTTTCTCACATAAAATTTCTAACTTAACATTAATTAAGAAATATCTAAAATACCCTCCAACCTAATTTCCCCGAAAACTCTCAAAAAACGATAAAATAACACAATATGTAAACATAACATATTAACACACTAATTCCACAAATAAAATAATAATCACCCAAATAAAATAAAAGACTCAACAAAAATGGGAAATCAGAATCGGGGCATTACAACTCTCCCCCACTTTAGAAATTTTCGTCCTCAAAAATATTACCTGATTCAAACAACTTCGGATACGACTCTCGCATCCCACTCTCTAGTTCCCAAGTCATATTGCCTTCCGAAGCGCCTCCCCATGTTACTTTCACAAGCGCAATATTCTTGCCTCTTAGCTTCTTAACTTCACAGTCCAAAATCCTAATCGGTAAAGCTTCAACCGTAAAGTTATCCCTCACTTCAACCTCGTCCATAGGAATAACATGTGATGAATCTGGAACATACTTCTGAAGTTGCGAAATATGGAATACATCATGCAAATTCGAAAGATTCATAGGCAACGCCACACAGTAAGCCACAACACCAACTCGTGCAGTAATCTGATACAGACCAATAAAACGAGAAGTCAACTTCCTCGACTTCAAAGCACGACCCACACCCGTAACTGGTGTAACTCTCAAAAACACATGGTCGCCTTCTTGAAACTCAAGATCTTTACTTCTCTTGTCATGATAGCTCTTTTGTCTACTTTGAGAAGCTTTCATCTTTTCCCGAATAAACTTCACTTTCTCTGTCTTTGTTGTACCATCTCCGGTCCAACTATTGATCTCTCACCGGTTTCATGCCAACACAAAGGTGTTCGACATCTCCGACCATACAAAACCTCAAATGGTGTCATACTTATACTTGAATGAAAACTGTTATTGTAGGTGAACTCAATTAACGCCAAATAACTATCACAAGCACCACCTTGCTCGAGCATACAAGCACGCAATAAATCCTCCAATGATTGAATTGTTCTCTTGGTTTGACCATCTGTTTGCGGATGATAAGCCGAACTCAATCTTAGCTTAGAACCCAAAGCCTTTTGTAAACTCTCCCAAAACCTCGATGTAAATCTAGGATCTATATCTGATACAATACTCTTAGGAACTCCATGTAACTTTACAACCACAAGAACATAAATCTCGGCTAACTTCTCCAAAGGATAACTAATATCAATTGGAATGAAGTGAGCAGATTTAGTAAGCCTATCTACGATTACCCAAATAGCATTATGACCTCTTTGCGTATTCGGCAATCCCGTAAAAAAATCCATCAATATACTATCCTATTTCCACTCCGGAATGTCCAACGGTTGCATCAATCCACTAGGCTTTTGATGTTCCACCTTAGACTTTTGACAAGTTAAGCATTCATACACAAATTGAGCTACATCCCTCTTTAATCCGGACCACCAAAAGATTTTCTTCAAATCTTGATACATTTTATTCACTCCCGGATGAATACTTAAGTTACTTCGGTGTCCTTCTTCCAATATCATCTTTTTCAACTCCGCATCATCGGGAATTACAAATACGACCACGGAATCTCAAAACTCTGAAATTATCAACCTTGAAATCCTCATTCTCATTCATCATTAAATCAACTAACTTCAAATCCAACTTTTGCTTTTCACATACGGTTGCAAGAAAATCATTCGTAACATGTAGCATACCAAGTCTCACACTTCTCGGCGTCATTTCACAAACTAAACTCAAGTCTCTAAAATTCTCCAAAAGTTCTCATTCTCTCATCATCAATGCGGACATATGTAACAACTTCCGACTTAAAGCATCGGCCACCACGTTTGCCTTACCCGGATGGTAATTCAAACCAAAATCATAATCCTTCAAAAGTTCTAACCACCTTCTTTGTCTCATGTTCAATTCTTTTTTATCAAATAAATATTTCAAGCTTTTGCGATCACTAAAAACTTCAAATCTTGCACCATAAAGATAGTGCCTCCAAAATTTTAAAATAAACACCACGTCCGCTAACTCCAAGTCATGTGTAGGATAATTCTTTTCATGCACTCTCAATTGTCTTGAAGCATAAGCCACAACTTTTCCATCTTGCATCAAAACACCACCTAAACCTGTCAAATAAGCATCACAATAAACCACAAATGGTTTTTGAAGGTGAGAAAATACTTAGAAGGGGGGTTGAATAAGGATTTAGAAAATATTATGGCAATAAAAACACAATGATTTTTATCCTGGTTCGTTGAACTCAACTAATCCAGTCCACCCTATCAAGAGTGATTTTCCTTTCTCCACAAGGACTTAATCCACTATAATCAAACTGATTACAATATCAACCACTAAGAATAACTGTCTTAGTCTTTTCAAGAACTACTGACCACAACTTGGTCTTCTTAAGGAACTTTTACAATCAAATGTAAACTAAACAAGTGTTTGAAATGCTTCTAAGAAAGCTATATCACAACTGTGATTTACACTTAAGTTTAAGGACGTATGAAACAATTCAGCAAAGAATAATAATTTGTATGAGAGCTTTGAGAGAGTTTTCAATGAATTTGTCAAAATACGTCAATTGAAGAAAGTTGTTGAAGGCTTGCTTATATAGACAAAGAACTCCAAGACGTTGCAAGCTTGAAGACTGTGTACTGCAAAGTAGTTGTAGCCTTTTGTCTTCACATCACTTGACCTTTCCTAGAAGTAGAACATTCAGAGAAATCCTTTTTGCCTGAGTTCTTGTGTCTAGCATAAAAGAGGAAAGAGTCATTTGGCATAACCAACAGATATAACTTTGAATAATCTTCTTCAACAAGTTTCTATTTCACAGCAATCAACATCAGAGTCTTGAGTGATCAGAGTCTTGATGTCTTCAGAGTTTGCTGTATCAGAGTGTTGCAGCAAGTGTGCTTCAGCATGAAATCAATCAGAGTAGAGTTTGGAGATCAGATCCTCAGTACTTGCAGTGAACAGTACTATCAGAGTCTTCTGAAAAACAATGCTAGAAACTCTTCATACAAAGTCTTCAGTCTACGCTTCAGATGCTTCTGTAGCTTTTGCTTCAGAGTCTTCTGTAGGTAGCGCTTAGAGTCTTCTGACGAGATGCTTCTGACGCTCAGAGCCTTGCGTAGTTCAACGTTCAGATCCATTTTTGCTTTCAGAAGAATATTAAATTTAATATCTGCAGCAAAAATACTTGAACAAATTTAGAGTATATAATTTATTAATACAAAATTTCATTAGTGTTATCATCAAAACATTGAGATATAACTAAGAATCAATCTGTATTCTAACAATCTCCCCCTTTTTTATGATGACAAAAAACATAGGAAATTTTGTTCAATAAAGAGATAAATATAACTCCCTATGAATTGAATACTAAGAAAGAATAGAAACTTCCCTTTTTGCATAAGTATTCTTTTCAGAATTAGAGCCTGAATATTCAAAATTAGAGCTTGATTTAGATGAACGTTTCAGAATCAGAGCCTGATTGATTAAAACTTGATCTGGGGATCTCATAGTTACTTTAAAGAATTTTGTCAGATTATAGTTCTGAAAGACTAAAAAATTCATGTTAGTTATGATTTGATATGTCTGAATTCCATTCAGGTAAAGTTTATTTGAACAGTCAGAATTTCATTTTCTCCCCCTTTTTGTGATAATCAAAAAGAAAACTTTTAAAGACAAATAAAACGAAACAGAGAGAAAAGATATAATCATATAGAGAAAACATTCAGATTCATTCATTCAAATATTCAGATACGAAAACATCATATGAGAAATTCAAAACAAGTGCTCAAACATCAGATAAAGAAAACATAAATCTAAGATTGTTTGGAGAGAAGTATCTACAGAAGGTGGGTGATCTCAGAGGCAGATTCTTCTTGCTTGGACATCCATTTCTCAATGTTGTCAGTTTTCTGATCTTGCCTTGCCATCCAGGATTTTATCTCAGATTGACCAGCTTCCAGCATAGCAATCTTATCTTCTAAGTCTGAGTTCTCTTTCTTAATCTCAGAAGAAGTAGACGAAGCAGATTCTGATGCAGGAGTAGGAGCAGAGACAATATCCATTGGAGTTGCAGATTCTGGAAGCACAGATTCAGATGATTTGTCCACTATCATCAGAGCTAAAGGATTGTCTTCCAGAATGACTTCAGAAGCGGATCCTTCAATAGTCTCAAAAGTAGCAGACACTCTAGAAGATGAAGGTTCATCCTCAAGAAGCAATGTAGAAGATCTGGTCACATTCCAAAGCATTGTTCTAGTAAGCTCAGCGAATCTGATCTTCGCATCATGTGAGCAGACACTCTTCAAATTTGAAGCAACAGTGTTGAATCTGGCAATGAAATTATTCCAGCATTCTTCAGAAGCTTCTGGATTGATGCTTGAGAGACATTTTTCTTCCACGGAGTTTAGACTAATTTTGATTTCCTTCTTGAAACTAGCAAATAGAGTATTAACATCTAATATGGATTTGGGTTTAAGGTAGGTTTCCAAAGGAGTTGTTTTGGGTTGTTCTGGTGGAGGTGGTATGGTAAAAATTGGGATGATGAACAGAGGACGAGGATAAGAAGGAAAAGAGGGATGTTCAGAAGATGAAGTGAAATTTCTGAATCTGGATGAGGATGAAGTGGGAAACAGAAATGGTTTAAAATTTGATGCAGAGGGAATGACATCAAATGGTGTAGAAGTGAAAGGGGTAAAAACAGAGTTACGAGAAAGTAGAGGTGCTGATGGAATGATACTTGGTTGTTGTTTAAGATAGGTTTGAAGAACAGATGGAAGAATAGTTGAAGATCTAGGTTTGTATGGAAAGGTAGGGTCAGATGGTTCTATTCTGGTATAAAAGTTTTTAAGTTTTAGACCAGAAGAAAGGGGATCAGAGGGATGTGGTTTAAAGGAAGCAAATGAACCAAACTCAGAAGTTATGGGTTTATAGCCACGAAGAGAGAGTGGTGAATTCACATCTGGGTGAACATCAGATTGAGATGAATCAGATGAGGTAGAAGAGGGACAAGATGTGGAAGATACATCAAACAGAGTTTTGAGAGGTTGGACATCCAGAACCTCAGAATCAGATATGTATGATTCAGTAGGTTTGGATTGCTCTGGTTGAGGATTAGTTTATGGATTGGAAGGAATAGATTTTGGTGGTTCAGATACAATAGGTTCAGATGGTAGTGGTTCAGGTATTGAAGTTTGTTGAGATTCAGGTTGTTGTGGAGAAGGTTTTTGTGGTGTTGGTTCTGCTGGTGTTGAAGTTGGTGGTTCTGGTGAGGGAATTTCAAATGATTTTAGTACAGGTGTTTGTTTGTCAGATGGGGGAATACCAGATGGTTTAGAAGGTGTTGGTTCAGATGGATACTTTTCAGATGGAGTTGCAAGAGGTTGATTTACAGATGGTCTAGCAGAAGGTTTCTTAGGTTTAGAAACACGAGGAGAAGGTGAAGGTGAAGGTATAGGTTCATGAAGAGTTTAATCAGATGTTAATACCTCTTTTAAAGTTTCCAGAATCTCGTGTAGACTTGCCTCTGGAGGATTGATCTCTGATTTCTTGACTCTCTTAGGCTTGACAACACCAGCTTCACCAGTAGCCTTCCTTTTGGGTTTAGAAGGTTCTTCTGCAGCAACATTTCTTTTCTTCTTGTGTCTGGCCTCGTAAAGATCTGGAGCAGGTTCACCTGCCTTCTGAACCAGATTAACTGGTAGAGGGATTCCTTCATTCAAACAATTTGTGATGTAATTCAGAACAATCTCCCTTGGTTCATTAGCAAAGAACTTAGGAAAGTTTGCAACTGGAACTCTTCTTTGAGTGACTTCTTCAGAGTTGAATTTCTTTGGAGCAGAAGTAACTTCTTCTACAACTTTCATCCTCTGAAGACTCTTCCCATTCAGAGGTTTTCCAACTGCATAAGCCAATTCTTCCTTCATTCCAGCTTCAAACAGATGACCAACAAGACCATTCTCAGTCAGAATGTCTGAGATAAGTCTTCCTATTGGAATCCAGTTTCTAAGCTTCTGGTGTTTGGTTCTAACGTCTTCCCTTGATTGTTTAACATGCGTTCACAGATGATTAAACAGAAGATATGGCAGATCTAACTTGGTGCTCTGACTCAGACAATACATGAAATATAGTTTATCAGTGTTAACATAATCTGGAGAATTAGAAGATTTTCTATGATGAATGCAGCTCATGAAAATCTTAGCCCAGATCCTGTAAACTGGCTTCAGATCCTTAACCTTGTTAGAAGCTACTCCAGATGAGCAAACTTCTCTATATACTTCAGTCATGTCCACACGCCCAGATGGTAGATTAGTGACTCCATCAGTCTCCTCATATCCTATGAGTTTCCTTATCAAAGCTTCAGTAATGATGATTTCTTTGCCCCGAACAAATGAAACTATGAACTTAGGGCAACAAGAGGCATGTATCCAAAATTCCTTTACCAGACGAGGGTAAACTGGTCCCATTAGCCTGTCAAAAAACTTGGTCCAACACTGTGCATCAACAATGGGACGAAGATCATACCCATTTTCAGCAAATAATTCAAAATTAATTATGGACTCACACAAAACTTTCAACTTGTCAACAGGCGTGAGTAATGTTCTGATAGGTTCCTTAAAAGGGACAACACCCATGTTTGATGAAGAAACAGCAGCCATTGTAGATTGGAACTGAGCTGAGGTTGAAGATGAAGTAGCCATTGTTGAAGATGTTGAAGAAATAGGTTTACGAACAGATTTGGGTTTTGGATTTAGATGAAGGCAAAAGAACAAGCAAAAATGCATATAAGTGTTTGTGAGAGTGAAAAGTGTGAAATGTTGAGATTTATGGAATTTATAGAAGAAATTTAGGGCACACAAAAGGTCACACGTTCAGCACGTACACAATTAGCATTTAATGGCATTTAATAAAAAAGAAATTAATCATTTCAAACCATTAATGATTCTGATAATTGGGGGGAAAACGAGAAACCAACTATTCAAACAGTACCTCAAACGTCTCTTCAGTATTGTGCACTCCACCTTTTCAAATCTAGAGTGACACGTGTTTGCTTGCATGTGCTTCTGAAACCTCTTTGAGAAATGAAACGTTAGCTAACGTTCAGATCCTCTAAGACTTGTTAGTTCAGATACGCACAGAAATAATAAGTCAAGAAATTAAATAAATGACAGATGAAGTACTTCCGAGTTTTAAACATTTTGCATCTGAGAAGTTTGCTTATGATAAATATTATTCTGGACAAAATTTCATACCAATATTTTTCAGAATAAACTTAAACCTATCCTCAACAAGGGGTTTTGTGAAAATATCATCCCATTGATGATCTGTATCAACAAAGTCTAAATTTGTAATACCCTTCTGAACATAGTCTCTGATGAAGTGATGTTTAATTTCTATATGCTTAGCTTTAGAGTGTAAAATAGGATTTTTAGATAAGCATATAGCAGAAGTATTATCACAGAATATAGAAATATTACTCTCAAAGATCTGATAGTCTTCTAGCTAACTTTTCATCTAGAGCATCTGTGTGCTACATCCAGCAGCAGCAATATATTCGGCTTCTGTAGTTGATAGAGCAATTGTAGGTTGTTTCTTGCTGTACTAGGAGATTAAATTACTTGCTAGAAATTTGTAACTTCCAGAAGTACTTTTTCTTTCAACTCTGTCTCCAGCGTAATCAGCATCACAGAATCCAACTAGTTTAAACTCATCAGATTTTCTGTAACACAAACCCACATTAGAAGTACCTTTCAGATACCTTAGATCCTCTTAACAGCTGTTAAGTGTGATTCTCTAGGATCTGATTGGAATCTTGCACACAAGCATACACTGAATAAAATGTCAGGTCTAGAAGCAGCTAAGTATAGAAGAGATCCAATCATAACTCTGTAGAGTTTCTGATCTACTTTCTTACTTACCTCTTCCTTATCAAGAGTGCTTGTTGGATGCATAGAAGTCTTTTCCATCTTACTATCAGTCATGTTGAACTTCTTCAGAAGCTCTTTTACATATTTAGTCTGATGAATGTAAGTGCAATCTGGAGTCTAGTTGACTTGAATTCCCAGAAAGAATCTCAATTCTCCCATCATGCTCATCTCAAATTCAGCCTACATACATTGAGCAAACTCCTTTCCCAGCATAACATTGGTAGATCCAAATATAATATCATCTACATATATTTTACAAATTAACAGATCTTTCTTAAATGTTTTACAGAAGAGTGTTGTGTCCACTTTGCCTCTGATAAAAATTTTCTCCAGAAGAAAATTACTTAATCTCTCATACCAAGCTCTGGGAGCTTGTTTTAAACCATAAAGAGATTTCTTAAGTTTAAAAACATGTTCTGGAAATTTATCACTTTCAAAACCAGGAGGTTGGTGAACATACACTTCCTCTTCTATAATCCCATTTAAGAAGGCATTCTTAACATCCATCTGATATAGAGTGATGTTATTTTGTGCAGCAAAAGAAATGAGTAAACGAATAGACTCTAACCTGGCAACAAGAGCATAAGTCTCTGTGTAATCAATTCCTTCTTGTTGACTATAACCTTGAGCAACAAGCCTTGCTTTGTTTCTTTCAACTTCTCCTTTTTCATTCAACTTGTTTCTGAAGACCCATTTAGTTCCAATTATATTGAATCCTTTTGGTCTTGGAACCAAATCCCAAACGTCATTTCTTGTGAATTGATTGAGCTCTTCTTGCATGGCAATTATCCAGTCATTGTCTTGCAGAGCTTCATCCACATAAGTTGGTTCAATAACTGACACCAACCCAAATAATGACACTTCAGATGATCTGAGGTAGGATCTTGTTCTTATAGGGTCATCCTTCTTTCCAATGATCACATCCTATGGGTGAGAGGCCTCGATTCTGGAAGATGATCCTCTAACATTTGATTCTTCATAAATATTCAAGTTGTTCATTTGAGTAGCCAAAGGAGTTTCATCTGGCGTTGCTTCTGGCTCTTTCACTTGAACCTTTTCTGCCTCTGAGCCTTCAGAGTCTGTGAGAATTACTTCTCTATCTGCAGAACTTTCAAACTGCTTTGGCTTTTGAATGCCAAGCTTATCATCAAATCTAACATGTATAGATTCTTTCACAATCTGTGTTTCAGTATTGTATACTTTGTAGCCTTCAGAGCGTTCAGAATAGCCAAGCATGAAACACTTCTGTGCTTTAGAATCAAACTTGTTCAGATTCTCTTTAGTGTTCAGCATATAACATATACATCCAAAAGGATGAAAATAAGAAATGTTGGGCTTTCTGTTCCTCCACAATTCATAGGGAGTCTTTCCAGAAGAGGTCTTACAGACACTCTGTTCTGAATATAACAAGCTATGTTTATTGCTTCTACCCAAAAATGCTTTGCCAGATTAGTCTCGTTGATCATGGTTCTGGTCATTTCTTGCAAAGTTCTATTTTTCCTCTCTACAACTCCATTCTGTTGTGGAGTTCCAGGGCAGGAGAAATCATGAGTAATGCCATTTTCATTAAAATATTTTTCAAAATATTTGTTTTCAAATTCGCCACCATGATCACTTCTGACTTTAACAATTTAAAAATCTTTTTCATTATGGACTTGTTTGCAGAAGTCAAAGAACACAGAATGTGATTCATCCTTGTGTTTTAGGAATTTCACCCATGTCCATCTGCTATAGTCATCAACAATGACTAATCCATACTTCTTGCCTCTGATGGATGCAGTTTTCACTGGTCCAAACAGATCAATGTGAAGTAATTCTAATGGTCTTGAGGTTGAGACAACATTTTTAGTTTTAAAAGAAGATTTTGAAAATTTTCCTTTTTGACATGCTTCACAAAGAGCATCTGAATTGAACTTCAACTTAGGAAGTCCTCTGACCAGATTGAGTTTATTAATCTGAGGTATACGTCTCATATTAATATGCCTCAATCTTTTGTGCCAGACCCATTGCTCATCATTAACAAACATAAGGCATTTTACATTCTGAACCTTAAGTTCTGAAAGATTGATTTTATAAATGTTGTTCTTCCTCTTTCCATTAAATAGGATTGAGCCATCCTTCTGACTAATAGCTTTGCAACATTTTTGATTAAAGATTATGTCATAACCATTGTCACTTAATTGACTTATGGACAATAGATTATGTTTTAATCCTTCTACAAGTAAAACATTAGATATAGAGGGAAGGTTACCATTGCCAATAGTACCAAAGCCAATTATCTTGCCTTTCTGATTCCCTCCAAACTTGACGTCTCCTCCAGATTTAAGCTCCAGGCTTTGGAACATAAACCTTTCTCCCGTCATGTGACGTGAGCAGCCAGAGTCCAGGTACCATGATTGGCGTCTTGACTTTGCTGCTAAATACATCTGCAACAGGTATTATCTTATCCTTAGGTACCCAGATCTTTTTGGGTCCTTTTGGGTTAGTTGCCTTAAAAGTTTGTCTGAACTTCTGTCTTTTTACAACAGGTTTGTTCTGACTAACTTTTGGTTTAAACACAGGAACATTCTGATCAAAACGTGTGTGTTTAATGTCACTCAGATGACCAAACTTAAAATGAGAATATAAGGGAGTCTTCTTAATGATAAGTTTATCAACAGGAATTGGATTTAAATCCTTTCTAGAGGAAGATTCATATCCAATTTCTTTCCTGTTGTTTCTGCTAACTCCATAGATCATTGAAGCCATCTTGCTTCTATCTATGCTTTTAGCCAGAAACTTCTGAAAACTATAGTCATATTCTTCTAAAATATTTTTACACTTTGACTTAGTTTCAGATTCAGAGTCTTGTTGAGCTTTTTCAAAATTGTTTTTCATTTTCAAATTGTTTTCTTTGAGCTCAGCAACTTCTGACTTTAACAGACTATTTTCAGATTCAAGATTGCATTTAAGCTTCTTGCATTTGAGCTTAATCTGGTTATAGTTTTTTAGGACTTCTGATAAAACCTTAATAAGTTCTTCCTAGAGAGATCAGAAAGTACCTCTTCTGAGTCAGATTCAGAATCAGAATCAGATTCAGATCCAGATGATCCTTCATCCTGATCTTCCACACCAGCCATTAGTGCCATGTTGGCACATTCTTCTTCTGACTCTGATGAAGATTCATATGCATCTGAATCATCCCATGTAGCCATTAGAACTTTCTTTTTATGCTCAGGCTTCCTTCTTGGCTTCTCCTTCTGAAGCTTTGGGCATTCATTCTTGTAGTGCCCAGGTTCTTTGCATTCATAGCAAACAACCTTCTTCTTTCCAGATCTTTTGTGTCCAGAGGACTCTTTGCGTTGATTTGGCTTCTTGAAGTTCTTGAACTTCCTTTGTTTGTGCTTCCAGAGTTTGTTGATCCTTCTGGACAGCAAGGACAGTTCATCTTCTTCTTCAGAAGAAGACTCTTCAGAACTTTCTTCTAACACCTGCAATGCTTTAACAGATTTGTTAGATTTTAAAGCAATTGACTTACCTTTCTTTTGAGGCTCGTCTTCTTCAAGCTCAATCTCATAGCTCCTCAGAGAGCTGATTAGTTCCTCCAATGTGATCTTATTCAGATCCTTAGCTAGCTTCAGAGCACTGACCATTGGTCTCCATCTAATGGGCAAGCTTCTGATGATCTTTTTCACATGATCAGCAGTTGAATAGCCTTTGTCCAGCACTTTTAATCCAGCTATGAGGATCTGGAATCTAGAGAACATAGCTTCTATAGATTCAGATTCTTCCATTTTAAAGGCTTCATATTTCTGGATCAGCGCCAGAGCCTTGGTCTCTTTAACTTGTGAGTTCCCTTCATGAGTCATCTTCAAAGACTCAAACAAATCAAATGATGTTTCTCTGTTGGTAATCTTCTCATACTCAGTATGAGATATAGCATTTAATAAGATTGTTCTAGCTTTGTGATGATTTCTGAACTCCTTCTTCTGAGCTTCAGTCATAGATTTTCTATCAATTTTCTTGCCATCCCCATCAGTGGGGTGAACATAACCATCAATGACTAAGTCCCAAAGATCAGCATCATAACCAAGGAAGAAACTCTCTATTCTGTCCTTCCAATAGTCAAACTTCTCCCCATCAAACATAGGGGGTTTTATGTTGATTATATCCCTTTCTTCATATCTGTTGTTGTTGGATGTTGAAGCTTCAGCCATAATATCAACCAAGAAATATATCAAGAGTTTTCTCAACTAGATATTTTATGTTCACGGTGAAGTGATAGCACATACAGAACAGGAGCTCTGATGCCAACTGAAGGTGAGAAAAGACTTAGAAGGGGGGGGGGGTTGAATAAGGATTTAGAAAATACTATGGCAATAAAAACACAATGATTTTTATCCTGGTTCGTTGAACTCAACTAATCTAGTCCACCCTATCAAGAGTGATTTGCCTTTCTCCACAAGGACTTAATCCACTATAATCAAACTGATTACAATATCAACCACTAAGAATAATTGTCTTAGTCTTCTCAAGAACTACTGACCACAACTTGGTCTTCTTAAGGAACTTTTACAATCAAATGTAAACTAAACAAGTCTTTGAAATTATTCTAAGAAAGCTATATCACAACTATGATTTACACTTAAGTTTAAGAACGTATGAAACAATTCAGCAAAGAATAATAATTTGTATGAGAGCTTTGAGAGAGTTTTCAATGAATTTGTCAAAATGCGTCAACTGAAGAAAGTTGTTGAAGGCTTGCTTATATAGATAAAGAACTCCAAGACGTTGCAAGCTTGAAGACCGTGTACTGCAAAGTAGTTGTAGCCTTTTGTCTTCACATCACTTACCCTTTCCTAGAATTAGAACGTTTAGAGAAATCCTTTTTGCCTGAGTTCTTGTGTCTAGCATAAAAGAGGAAAGAGTCGTTTGGCATAACCAACGGATATAACTTTGAATAATCTTCTTCAAAAAGTTTTTATTTCACAGCAATCAACATCAGAGCCTTGAGTGATCAGAGTCTTGATGTCTTCAGAGTTTGCTGTATCAGAGTGTTGCAGCAAGTGTGCTTCAGCGTGAAATCAATCAGAGCAGAGTTTGGAGATCAGATCCTCAGTACTTGCAGCGAACAGTACTATCAGAGTCTTTTGAAAAACAATGCTAAAAACTCTTCATACAAAGTCTTCAGTCTACACTTCAGATGCTTCTGTAGCTTCTGATTCAGAGTCTTCTGTAGGTAGCGCTCAGAGTCTTCTGATGAGATGCTTCTGATGCTCAGAGCCTTGCGTAGTTCAATGTTCAGATCCATTTTTGCTTTCAGAAGAATATTAAAATTAATATCTGCAGCAAAAATACTTGAACAAATTTAGAGTATATAATTTCTTAATATAAAATTTCATTAGTGTTATCATCAAAACATAGAGATATAAATAAGAACCAATCTGTGTTCTAACAGTTTTGTCGGATTCGGAAAAATCAAGATCGACGCCATCGTCAACCTTCTTTTTAGCTCAATGAAACTCTTTTCACAATTAATATCCCAAATGAAAGCCTTTCCTTTACAAGTCAATTGCGTTAACGGAAGTGTGATGCCTAAAATGGCTATGTATCCTTCGATTAGGAATGAATACCTGTGATATGGGAGTGTGATTCTCGTGGTAATTGTATAACCGAATAAGTGACCTGATATACGTTATGATTGTATGTGATATTGTAAGAAACTCTTGAGATGTGGTTGTATGAGATTCAGGTGATAGGTGGCGAGCATAGCAGAACTTTGTTTTCCTTGGAACTGTGTGCAGGTGTGATTGCTGAGCGTGGCCAGTCTGAAGTACCGTGATGATTTATGGATGTTGGGTGTATGTTGGGTGTTAGAGGGCTATGTGGCCGGCGTTTAACGCATTCGACGTGATCGGTGGATTATGTGGTATAATTATATGTGTGTGCTATAAGTTTTGTGACAATGGATCAGTAGGATCGATACGCCTGGTGTGCGTAGTGCTCATATGTTGAGTGACCGTAGATCAGTAGGATCGGGTACGCCTTGTGTGCGTTGTGACTGTGTGTTGTACGTTGATGGATCAGTAGGATCGTGTGCACCGTGAGTGCTGTGTTGATGAGTGAGATATCTTTGATATATGATAAATTGTGATCAGTAGGATCGATGCACTTTGTGTTCTTGTGTATGTATTCATATTATGATGCGATGGACCAGTGGGTTCGTGTGCACTGTGTGTGATGTGTGTTTATGCATAGTGTCTTACATAGCATGTGGATGTGGTGAATCGTTGCTCGGTGGAGCGTATGCGATTCACTCACGTGCTCCAAATGGGGAGCGTGGACGTGAGGCCTGTGTGGCTCACGTGCTCCTAATGGGGAGCGTGTGGACGCGGTGTATGAGTTACTCGTGTGCTCCAGTGGGGAGCGTGGACGGGATTTGGATAGTTGCTCGGATGGAGTGTATGCGACCACCCGTGTCCCAAGTGGGGGACGTTGATGATTTGATTATATGGGCTCATGAGGAGCGTGGTAAGGATAGATCGTTGCTCGGTGGAGTGTATGCGATCTATCCTGAGTTGAGTCGGTACCGCATATTGTTGAGTCAAGTGCATGTGTTGCATGGTGTTTTATGTGTGTGTTGTGATTGTTGATGATGGGACAGTAGGTCCGGGGGTGTGAAATATGAAATAAATGATTTATTGTTTTCTGCCTCTTATTTCATGTATGTTTATACCGTTATTATTTGATCGTGGTTCTCACCCCTCTGTTGTTGTTGTGGTCTGTGCTTCTTCGGAAGTACAGACAATCCAGGTGTTTAGCTAGCTTAGATTGTGGCGTCGTCGTAGGATTGCTCTGATACGTAACACCGGGGCTTTTGGGGGAGTTATTGTTTATTGTTGATTATGTGTGCCCCTGTGGCATATCTGGTTCTATGGGATATGTGTTGATGTACGACAGCTATATATTTTGGGCAGATGGCCTTAAACGTTGTATATGACATGATATGCATGTGATATGTTTATATAAATGAAAATAGTATATTTTCTCCACTGCATATTTTGACTGTGAATCATTTAATGAGAACTTGGTGGAAATTATGACATCCCGTTGTGGGAGATACTCTGATACGTGTTTGTTTTAATCATTTTATTTTATTTTGGGAATCGGGGTGTTATAAGAAGCACCTTGGAATGAGTTTTTAACAATGAACTATTATATTGAGATTTCCCGGATTACCCAAGAAGAACTGATGAATAGGCAAAACCTCGAGTCTTCTCGTGTAATCAAGTTGGCAAAGAACCTAACAGTTAGCGACCGGTTATTGCATTATATTCTTGCATATGTTTTGGTTCCTAAGCACTCTAATCACTCTTAGGTGAGTTATATGGAGATGCAATTGTTGTTTGCTGTTAAAAATAACTTGTAGGTAAATTGGGCGTATGTCATTTTGCAACATATGGGACACGCCAGGACTTTAACAGCAGGACTTCCTTACGGAAGAATAATCTCTATCATTTTGGAAGCAAGCTCGGTTCGACTTCAACGGGAACCTCAAATTATAATGACATCCAAGGTCAATGAAATCAACGTTTCTAAGGCGACTAAGAACACAAGAATTATTCAGAATGATGCAAAGCGGTTTGTTTACAAAGATGATTTATATTCTTATGCTGCTATTCCGATACCCAAAGAGGGTTATACAAATGAACTGATATACAAAAATCTTGTGTCACTTGACACCAAAGTGGATCTAAGCATTCGGGAACATCAGAAAAGCATGGTCTTTGTGAGAAAAATGTTTAAAAGCATGACCATGAAGTAACAACAAGCCATTGAAGAAGATGATGAGGATGATGATGATGATGGTAAAGAGAATGAGATGTCCGAAAGTGATTAATTCTTGTTTATCGTTTCTATGTTTTTAAGTTTATGTTTTTAAGACTTAATTATTATGTTTTTGTGTTTATGTTTGGTGTTGTAAAAACCAAGTACAATGTTCTCATACCGTTAATTATGTTTGTTTCGTACAAGTGTTATGTTTGTGATGTTTCTATGTTTCGTATTGTGATGTTCTCGTGTTTTAGTTTAATTGTCCATCTTTGTGTGTTACTTTTCCCATCCTTTTTATTGTTGACAAAGGGGGAGAAGAAATACATGTGTGTATTAAGTTCTTGTTTTCTAACAAAATTGTGCAGAAAACTATCAAAAACTCTCTTAAATCAATGATTAAGGTGGAGCACTATCCGAGGGGGAGCTTTCGAGCATTTGTTAGAAAAGTCGGCGGAAAATGAATTTTCAAGCAAAGGTTGTCATCATCAAAAAGGGGAGACTGTGAAGACAAACTTCTCAAGCGATTTTGATGACGACATAATCCACAACATGCAAGGATAGTTTCACAACTTCAAATATATCAAGTTTCAAGCAACTCACTTGCATTTCACAATGTCAAAGCTTTACCAAGAAAGAAGTCAAATTCTACACAAAGGGGGGGTACAAACAACACTTAAGCTATTATATACCTTACACAAGTGTTCAACTTCATCTCTTTCTTGCATTTCATGAAAAACCTTTTAAAATTCATCTATGCACTTATGCCTCATTTTTGAAAAAGTTGATTCTGGAAATTTGTACTGAGTAACCGGTTACCCAAACTTGATAACCGATTACATGTTGTAAAATTTCAAATTTTTTGTTACGTTGAGGCTGGTAACCGGATACCCACTTATGGTAACCGATTACCATTGGCGCTGCATGCCAGAAAGGTGCATCTCTTGGCTGAAAAAATGTTTTCTTCTTCTTGAATCATGACATCCTTTGACCATTATAGCTCTTCTGAAAAGGTGTTAAGAGGCATATATATACCTCTAAACTCAGATTTTGAATCTCACCTTCTTGCAAAAAAATTCAAATATTTTTCATCTCTCATTTTGATCTGACCTGATCAGAAGGGGATCACTAGCTGACCACACTCTGTTAGGCTGCTGCCTGTTCACCGGTGATGAGGAGGAGGGGGTGTACCTGCAAGGCACTCCGATGCCAAAGTAAGTATATGGGCAGAGTGGTCACAAGCACAGAAAAATGGTAAGAAGTGAATTACCTGACCCTCTTGTGGAAGAGGGTATTTATAGAGAGACCCCAACGTTGGGCCAACGGTCACTTGTGTTGAGCTGGATGGTCAGGCCCAACCCAGGTGACTGCTAGGGCTTACGTGGCGTAGTGAAGACCAGGATGTGGTCTTCGCCCTAGTCCAACTGTCCCATGATCTCCGAAAAGTGGGTTTGACCTGCTCTTTCGGAGGTGGGCAGTTGGTCGGTGACGTGTCCCCGCGAAGGGGAGCACGTGGAGAACGTGTGGAGGACACGTTGTCTTGTCCGACGAGGCGTGGGTTCTGCCCGCAGGGGGCAGGTCTTGCCCGCGGAGGGCGGTGTCTGGTCGAGATGGGAGTTTCCTGCCCGACGTGGTTGGGGCAGGTCCTTCTCGCGGGGAGACCATTTCTTCTAGTCGGGGACCCGGTGCCCGACGTTGTGGCCCAAACTGGTCTGGGCTTGGTGGAATATTATTGGGATGGGCCCGCGTGGTCAGGCCGGGGCCCAGGCCAGAACACATTTTTTTTCATTTTTCTACAAGTGTCAAAATTCTGAATTTTTAAAAGAGTGAAACTTGCATACTTCAATTTTCAGAAATTCATCATTGTTTCATTCTTACTCATTTGAACACTTGTTAAGATATATAAGAGGTGCGATATCAAGAGAAAGATCAATTAGAAGATTGATATATTGAAGACAATTTCAAATCTACTCAAACAAATTTATTTATTTATTCTTTTGATTACATACTTAGTGTTCCAGGATTCTTTGAATTAAGTTTGTAAGGTTGTTACCTTGCTATCCATGATTGTTGGAAGCAAGCGGATCAAATTGAGAGAATTGTTCTCATTGGATTTAGTTGAAAAATTCAAGAGTGTGTTCTTGGTGGTTTGATTGATTTGTGTCTGTATAGAAAGACTAGGTAGAAAGTCTTGTCTTAGGACCAAACAATATTGAAGAAAAAAAATTCGTGTTGAAAGGAGACTGGAATACTCTCGGACTGTGAGGGGGACCAAGATATATTGTCGTGTCTCTTTTACTTTCCGTATTCCTCACTTAGAAAATCTTTAGGAAAGTAAAACAACATTCCTACAACAAAACTGAAAATTTTTAATTATCTAATTCACCCCTTCTTAAATGTATTTTTCACTTATAGTATTTATAAATCTAAACAATCTACGTCTTAAAAATCAATTTTATATAAATAAGCTGGATCAAATTCTAATTCAATATGGATAAAAAATTTAAACGTCCTCATTTTAAATCCAGCTAGTATTACACCGGGCAACTCCCGCCTTTTATTTAATCATATCTTTGACAAATAAGTATCTCTATTGGTTGTCTAAATATTTGCTTATTTCCTTACATAACTATCAGCAAGGAGAAAGTATTTGTGCTCACAGTGTGTTCATATTTCGCACACACAAATTAGATGTCGGTAAAATATTTCCATAAATTCTAAAGACTCTATTGTCCACAAGTCTAAACCTTATTGACATGAAATTTTGAGAGGGAAAAGAAAGAAACAGATGGCAAGAACTGTGGGAAGTGGGGCTTCTTTCTGGACTATAATGGCTCAATGATTGATTCAAATACAGAGGTCAGAGGCATACTGTAAAGTAGTAATGTCAAAACAGCCTGTCCATTATAAGTTGATTATTGGAGTTGATTAATTCCAACAAGAAGAAACCAAATAGCAGAGTCATGTCGGTCTTATTATGTCTCTTTAGCTTCATTGCATGCATGTTCTTTCTTGGAAGTAGAACTATATGGTGTTGGTATGGTGGGAATAACGCCAAATACTAGCTACATTTTAGCGTATGCTCATCTTTCTTTTCGAACCAAATTGTTCCATTATTTAGGGTCCAATTAATTTCTAAAAACATTTTCATTTTTTACTTTCTATATCGGTGGTTACAAAATTGAATTGAATGGTCATGATTTTTTTCTATTATTTTATCCTTTGTTAAAAAATTAAATACTTTATCATTTAAGTTATAAATGTTAAATGTTAATGTTTATAATTTAAAAATTATTTTAGAAAAACTAAACCTAATTCTATTTTGGTGTGAAATAGAAGAGTGATGATATATTTTGGTGTGAAACAGAAGAGTGATGGTGTGTTAACGTAAAGTTCTCTGATAAGGTGGTATGGGTCTCTGATATGGTGGAGTAAGGGTGTGCAGGAAAAATTAGTACTTTAACACTTTAGTCATTGAAGTCAAAGAGATGTAACTTTGTAAGATCGAGTGAATGAAATTATACTTGTTATGATGCGGAACTGAGCTTATATATGGTTGGTGATTTAAAATCGTTTGTGGTGATTCCGACATGGATTGCGGGAGAAAGTTGAATAGGATCCAACTACTTAAGATAAGCAAGCAAATTGATTCTAGTATGCATCCTTTAGACGAGAGTTCACTTGATCCTTTTGGTCGTCCCGGAACAATTGTCACCCAAGTCCTTGGTGTCAAGTATGGAGTCAGGATTTGACACAAGCACTGAGATCAGCCTCAAGACCTTTCTTCTAAACTGCCTCAAAGTATTCGGGCATATCCTCGCCTTAGAGATAGAGTCGAAGACATGTTCAGTGAGGCAGGTGACCTTACATATACATATATTAAATTATTGTCTTGTAACTAGAATATTTCGTTGTGTAACTTCTCCGTGTGGCCCTAGGCTCCTATGTAATAAAGTGGTTACACCGTTATAGCATTTCAGTGCATTAAAAAGCCATTAGATATAAAGTTTAATCTTGGGACATTGATCCCGTTTTTTGGTATTCTGCTAAATTTTGACTATAGATTTGTAACCCCAGGTTACCTATAAAAAAAGGTTGAGCTCTATTAGGTTCTCTTTTTGCTCCCTTTCCAACAAAGCTTTGTATTTTAATTTCACCCGATAATATTTTCTTTACAAGTGATCTTATGTTGTTTCCTACGATCTTTATCCTTGCTCGCACAATATTTTTAGGTCATTGATGATTTTGTCTTTGTTTCTTCGACTTAAACTCAGCATTTTTCTCAAGGTAACGTCATAGTTCTTTATCCTTTCAGTTGTTTTCATTCATTTCTAGTCATGACCAACATAGGAAACTCAAAAATTGATTTTGTAGACTTGTCTAGTGAGAATGATATAAGTGATGCTTCTTTGCGAACTAGAATGGTAAACCCAAAAATACTGGAAGTGCCTCCTTTAGAGATTAGTTATAGTTTTTACGTTGTGGGTGTTTACCGTAAAAATTGGTAAACAACTGTTGGTCTTCCAAAATAATAATTGATTTGGTTCACTTGCAGGATCAACCAGTGAATCCTAAGGACATAGCTATGGTGTTTTATGTTTTTCTAGAAAATTTGTAGAACACTTCGACAATATTCATTGGCTATAAAAAAGATTGTTTGATTATTTTTATTTTAAATAAGAAGGCTAAACTTTGTAAAAGTTTGGTAAAATAAAGCAATGAAGAAAAATAACTTCAAAGTAAAAGAAATGCGGTAAAAAACAATTATGAGTAAACAAACAAGAACAATGGCTTCCACTTCAAAAATCTCTAAGTAAACCAACAAGAACGCAAAAGACTCCAAGAAATCCAAAGAACTTCCTTCATTTCATATGATGTTGGACCCAAACATAGTTGGAAATCAACAATACATCCCAGAACCTTTAAATAAAGAGGAGAAACGCAGAATATATCAATCACAAGTACTTATCCTTCTTCTTGGTTTTGGAAAGACCCATGCCATGTTAGGTCCTTTACCTGATCTCTCTGTTGACCCTACTAAAGTGAGGGAATTTTTTTCAGCTTATCACTGTTACAGACCCATAGCAAACGGTTTGAAACCTATGACTGATGAGAAAATAAAAATACATGAAAAATTAAAGGTAGATGGTCAAGGTTCACCTCCGATCATAGCTTCTAGGGACCCCATAAACTTAGAGTTCATGAATACAAGCTCTAGAGTTTTTAGATCATGCCCTCTGTCGAAATACCCTTCTAACTACTTGGCTTAGTTAGAAAAGATAGAAAAAGCCAAGTCTCAAATTTGGAATAATATGAGCATCTATGACCTAATTCAGTTGTCGAAGATAGGACCAAGTTATTGTCCATCTATGCTCATTGCTTCCCTTTACTTCTGGGACAGCACCCACAACAACTTCCATCTCCCTTGTGGAATGGTTACCCCAACTCTTTTCGATGTTGTTGCCTTTACTGGCTTGAAACCCATTGGAGTGGACTATGACCTCAATCTCTTAGCTGATGACTCGATAGGTTTCGATACCAACAAAGCAGCCTTTACCACCTACATAGCCTATTATCATGACAAAGAAACCAACGAGGTTTCTGACCAAGAACATGTTGCCTTCTTGGCCCTCTGGCTCTCGCGTTCTGTCTTCTGTTCAAGGTCTCTCCAAGTGGAGAAGAGGTACTTGACCATGGCGAACCAGTTGCATGCTGGACATGACCTTTGTCTCAGCGAAATCATTTTGGCCAACCTGTATGAATCTCTTGGTGAAGGCGTCACATCATTGAAGACCATCAAGACAAAAGGAAGCTTGATCCTTTATGGCTGCTGCAATTATGGTTGAATGCCACTTTCGAAGCATCTTTTCCTAATCAAAACCCCATCAATGAAGCTTCTATCGAAGTGAATAGTAGAAAAGTTGAAGGGACGAGGCTTGCGCTATTGACTCCCAATGATGGAGGGATGAACCTTCAACAGACATTCACCATTTACGTGATGATGTTCGCTAAGCTTCATAATTTTTCTTCCAACATAGCCCCTTTTGCCAATAGAAAGGTATGCCCTTAATGGTTCACCAGAAGATTCCCTCCTGATTCGAAGGAACGGGAAGTTGAATCTCTTGACATTTAGGAATCCTTCCTTACGCCTAGACTGCTAGCCTCAAGGCTCAACCCTTCCAAGCATCGAATTACTCTCGTTAGCTATCAACCAAATCTAGTTTCTCGATAGTTTGGCTTAATTCAGATTAAACCCAAACCCCTATTTCCCAAAAAGGATTCACTGATCCACTACAACATGCGGCACAATGAAGCAGAATGTGCCAAGTTGCTAGCCAAGTATTTTGACCTTACAGAGTTCAATTAGGTGCCCTTCAAACCAAGCTTTCTCTACACCAGAGAGTTCGACGAGTGGTGGAGAGAATATTATACTTCTGAATTCTTTATTGTAGTTGCCTTCAATCTCCATCTAACTAGAGATTTTGCCCTTGTGCAAGACAAAGTGAAGAAAGGTACTTCAACACACATCAAAGAGATCCAAGTATTCAAGAAATACTTTGAAACTGCCTACAGGCCAAATGAGCTTAGTCGAACCATTAGCGAAGCAGCAGTGGCTTTAAAAGAAAAATTTACAAAGAAATTAGAGGATTTAAAACTTTCTTCGTACGTTCGACCTGATCAACGTTACAAGTTAGCTTTCAATCTTTATCCTCCAAAGTTCCCTCAACTGTAAATTGCTGATTTTGGTGTGGCTTTTAGCCCTCCATTTCCATACTGGTTCATCTGTGAGGATTTTATGAAAAATCTTCTCCAAGATTACCAAAAGCGTGTTAAGCGAGTGGTTCTGACTAAGTACACTCTGGACAATTTTAAAGGCCACCTTCATATTGGCATAGAACATGTTCGCGTGGAGTCTCCAATATATGAAGGTGTGGAATGGGAGGTTCTTCGACACCACTTATCTTTTCTTTTTGTTTATATTTTACATTTGACTTATACTAATTGCATTAATTTTCTTTTGTAGCTATCAGGATTCCAGCCAAAAAAGCTACTCCCGTCGAAAAGGAAGAAGAAGAATACAACACCAAGAAACCCACAAAAAAGGTAAACTTTTGTGCTTATCATTTCTTCTTCTTTTTATTATATTGCCTTCTCAATCTAACATCTGAAATATAATATTTTTGCAGGGTAATCGGAAACTACCTCTGACACCAAAAAAGAGAAAGCAGAGAGAACCTGAGGTTCATGTAATTGAATCTGGTGATGGGGACGCTTCGCCAGACCACACCAAACACAACAAGAAGAAGAAGAAGAAGAAGAAACAGACGAAAATTACTGATACAGGTTTTCATCCTCAACCAAAACCAACAAAAGTACCTACGAAGAATCATAAGAAAGAGGTAAAGAGATTGGCATAGCAGTTGAAGAAGTTGAAAAGGGAATATGAAAATTTCATCAATGTTGTCGACAAGTGGTGCATTTCTCTTTTAATAACACCCTGAACTATGTGGAATTGTTGTGTCCTAGACCCAATTTCTGTTAGATCCCAAGAGTCATCTTTTTCAGTCCTCTCAAGTAGAGGTGTACAAAAATTTGGTTACTGATCCAAATATCTAATCTGAATTGAATTGAACCATAAAAAATTTAAACCATTTAAATGGTTAATGAACTGAATTGTTTATTTTAGCCAATTCAATTAATCTAATTGAATTTAAAACACACATTAGTTATGAGATTTAGTGTTACGGTTCCATACACATTAGTTATGAGATTTAGTGCTACGGTTCCATACACATTAGTTTTGGCTTGAAAACCGTTAACTTTTTTTTTTTTAATTTTTCACCCTTTGGTTCCTAGAGAAAAGGTTTTTTTTTTAATTTTTCACCCTCTGATTCCTAGAGGAAAGGGGTCTTAGTAATCCAGAGTTTGATCTAAGAGGTAATAAGTCTGGCCAAACATTGTTTTCACCAAAAATTGAACTCGATATTCCCAAAATCTTTATTCCTTAACAGGAGAAAACAATTAACTTTAAAACATAATTGTATATACTTTATGTAAATTTCAATTTCAATTTTCTATGTTCATTCTTAATCAACCTATGCATCAATATGCTTCTAGTTAGTTTTAAAATTGTACTCTAAATTCTGCAATAGTTGGATATGGTTGAGGATTCTTTCTGTACTAATTATCACGTATTGTGATCATAAGAATTTTTTCGGCAAAATTTATTGAATAAGAATTTTTCCTATTGATTTTACATCTAGCTTCTCCTTATAGATTTTTTAGGTTCAAGCTAGTGAATTTAGTTTTGACAAATTCAACAATAGCGTATCGAATTTGATATACAAACACATTAAAAATAAGTTTGTTTTTTTTATAGATAATTGATATTTAAGAAATAAGATTTTTATTCAAATTAAAAATCATCCATAAAGACTTTAAAAACAAATCCAGCTTTCTATAATTTAATTTTTATAAAAAAATTGTTACGCAAATAAATGTGTTTTTAAAAACGAAAAATATCTATTTAAACCAAAAAAAAATAATTCAAAAAGACTGCTATATAAACCAATTATTTAAAAAAAAAATAGATTTAAATCCAATTTTATTTTTTTAAAAAACATTAAAAAAACTGTTTTTTTTATATATAAAGAAATCAGTTTGAAATTTGGTTAAAAGATAATCTAGTTTTCCAAATTTTGGTTTCAAACTAGTTAAAAGAAATTAAATTGGTTTAAAATTATGAATCAGTTCTTAACTAAATTGTAATTGATCTAATAGATTAACCGCTTTTTGTTAAAGTGGTTTTTAAAAACTACACTGAACTACTAATATGGTATGGTTCGGTTCAGTTCATGAACCACGAACACTCTTACTCTCAATAGCACTTGGTTGGCAGCTTAAGTTTAAGCTTTTCCATTGGTCTGAGAGTATTCTGCTGACCTAAAATTGTGCTTGAACTTGAGATTTGTAAAAAGATTTTTTTATTTTTGTCAATGAATTGGTTCTCGTTGTCAATGATAACATATTTTAGAATGTTGTATCTCGTAAAGATAATTCAATTGAAGAACTTTTGAATGCTGGTCGTGGTGATCTTTGTTAAGGCTTCTACTTCAACCAATTTGGTAAAATAGTTCATGACTATAAAAAGAAATTTTAGTAGCTCAGGAGCTAAGGGGAAAGGTCCAAGGAAATCCATATCCCACTAGGATCACAGTCATGGTGAAGTCAACGTGTTGAGGTTGGATAAGGTAGTGATGTTGACATCCTCATGCATCTGACACTTCTCATGGTTATTAATGTAAGTTTTGGCATCTTGAACCATCGACGACTGGTAATATCCAACTATGATGATTCTCATTGTTATTAATGTAAGTTTTGGCATCTTGAACCATCGACGACTAGTAATATTCAATTATGATGATTCTCATTGTTATTAATGTAAGTTTTGGCATCTTGAACCATCGACGACTAGTAATATCCAACTATGATGATTCTCATTGTTATTAATGTAAGTTTTGGCATCTTGAACCATCGACAACTGGTAATATCCAACTATGATGATCTGTTTGAGGAGGGCACTTCCTCTTAGGTGTTGACCAAGTATACCTTCATGGACCTCGCTAAGAAGATATGCAGCTTTCTCAACTTACAAACACTTTAATAAAGGGGTGGTAATGCATATTTTGTATAAAAGTCCTCATTTAATTAAATACGAATATGCTCTCCTTTTTACACGGTTGGTCGGTAAACTTCTAGACTCTCTCTCTCTCTCTCTCTCTCTCTCTCTCTCTCTCTCTCTCTCTCTCTCTCTCTCTCTCTCTCTCTCTCTCTCTCTCTCTCTCTCTCTCTATATATATATATATATATATATATATATATATATATATATATATATATATATATATATATATATATATATATATATATATATATATATATATATATATATATATATATATATATATATATATATATATATATATATATATATATATATATATATATATAGTGGGGATCAACTTACTCCAAGAGTATGTTTTTTCTAACTTACTCTAAATCATAGTCTTTGAATTGAATCTAATCTAATAGTTAATTAAGTAAAAGGTTAATCTAACTATTATAGTATATTCAATTCAAAGACTATGATTTGGAGTAAGTTAAAAAACTTACTCTTGGAGTAAGTTGATCCCCACTCATATATATATATATATATATATATATATATATATATATATATATATATATATATATATATATATATATATATATATATATATATATATATATATATATATATATATATATATATATATATATATATATATATATATATATATATATATATATATATATATATATATATATATATATATATATATATATATATATATATATATATATATATATATATATATATATATATATATATATATATATATATATATATATATATATATATATATATATATATATATATATATATATATATATATATATATATATATATATATATATATATATATATATATATATATATATATATATATATATATATATATATATATATATATATATATATATATATATATATATATATATATATATATATATATATATATATATATATATATATATATATATATATATATATATATATATATATATATATATATATATATATATATATATATAATCAACGACGCCCGTAAAGGATCAGGGGTAATGTGGGTTACAACCACTATCATATGTGATATTTCATTATTGGACTTGTCTAACATCTTGTGTATGAATGAATGGTTGACGTTTTATGATTTTAATCGTAAGCTTGGACATGACAACTTCCCTCATGGTTTTTATCGAGGTATGTGTGTGGTCTCATATGACCAAAACAATGTCAGTTTGTCTCTTACTATGGTGATGTATTTTTGTGGCAAAGGGTCTTTGTGTGTATTTTGACTTCCTTCGCTCCCTTTTCTAAATCCATGATGAGGTCGGGGATGAAGGCTCGATACTTAACCTGATTGTTTATAGTGAGGATTTTTAAGCATAAGGATACTTTGACTACCAAACATGAATCACTTTCGAGGATGTCTCCCGCGTTGTTTCCCCTACTATTCGAGGATTTGTATGTAAAGACATTCCACTTTGTGCACTGCTCAATCATAGTCAGTGTAACACACCGTTTTATTTAAATTATTTATTTATTTTTGTTGTGAATTAGAATACTTTCAAACATAATATACTCGGTTTCTTTATGATCAAGAAACACACAAGAGTTAGGGTTAAGGAAAAAATAAAGAGAAAAACATGGATTAGTTATAACTGTTATTCTTTACTTTCTCTATAAAACATATTACAAGTACTCAAGAATAACAAATAACCTTCTCAACCAAATTAGGTTTTATCATACCACACATAAGATGAGAGACTAGTATGCTATTTATAATAAAACCTAACATACTAAACTAATGGGCTTTTTAACAATTAACCATTACAAGCTAACTTAAACAATTGGATCCTTAACACAAGGCCCAATTCGACAACTACATACTAGAACACAATTCGACTACAGCATGTAGGTCTTTGACAACAGCATGTGAGCAAACTTTGATGGCATGCTAACTAGAGTTCGATCCAATATCTCACAAATCTCCACCTTGGATCTAACTCTACCATCAAGAAACAAACTAGCTTTCTTCATGCAGCTTTATCAACTGCATACAGTGGAAAAAATTGCAACTGCGCAACGTCTTGGTGATCATATTAGCAGCATTATGATCTGTCGAAACCTTCAGTACTTGGACTTCTCCATGCTCGATTACCCCTCTGATGAAATGCAACCTCACATCAATGTGTTTGGTTCGCTCATGATAGGTTGAATTCTTCGACAGGTATATTGCACTTTGACTATCACATTTAACAGTGACAACTCGACCTTGAAGTTTCAGCTCCTTCGCAAAACCTTCAAGCCACAATGCTTTCTTCACAACGTCAATTAGGGCAATAGATTCTGCTTCAGTGGTTGATAAGGCAACAACCTTCTGAAGTGTTTCTTTCCAACTGATTGTTATGCCGAACATAGTGAACTCATATCCAGAAATAGATTTTATGGAATCCATACAATCTACATAGTGAACTCGATTGCTGCTTTACTATCTTCACCCAAGGCTCCACCATAAATTAGGACTCTGTTCAGAGACCCATTTATGTATCTTAGAATCCACTTCAATGCTTACTAGTGAGCCTTTCCAGGATTCTCCATGTACCTGCTTACAAGACTTACTACATATGCTATGTCGGGTCTAGTACAAACTATAGAATACATCAAAGAACCCACTATATTAGCATATGGAATTTTATTCATATAAGCTCGTTCGACATCAGTACTGGGACACTGATCTATACTCAGCTTGAATTGAAGGTTTTCCGGAGTCACAACAGGCTTTGAATTCGACATACCAAACTTTTCAAGAATCTTCTGTAGGTATGCCTCTTGAGATAAGCATAATTTCGACTGCTTTCTATCTCTTCGGATGCCAATCCCAAGAATCCTGGACGCAGCTCCTAGATCCTTCATGTCGAACTCCTTATTGAGTTAAACCTTCACCCACATTACATCTTTGACATTGTTGCTTGCTATTAGAATATCATCCACATAAAGAAATAAAATAACAGATGAATTACCAGGTCGAAATTTAAAGTAAACACAGTGGTCGAACTGACTTCTAATGAAACTTATGTGTGCCATGAACTTGTCAAATCTCATATTCCACTGTCGAGGAGATTGTTTCAGTCCATATAAGGATTTCTTCAGCTTGCACACATAATTTTCCTTCCCCTTTTCGACATACCCTTCAGGTTGCCTCATCAGGATTGTTTCATCTAGATCACCATACAAGAACGCAGTCTTCACATTCATTTGTTTCAGTTCAAGGTCAAATTGTGCCATGTGGCAAGCAATATTCGAATGGATCTGTGCTTCACAACAGGAGAGAGCACATCATTGAAGTCGACACCTTTTTTCTGAGTGAAACTGTAACACCCTTTTTTTACCCCACAATTATTAAGGCAAAATAACACAGATATCAGAGTAAATTATTTAACTCAATAAAAATCATCTCAAAGGGTATACATTTATCAATAGCTCAAAATAAGTCAATGCTCCGTGTACAACGGGTTTTCTCAAAATACATCAAATTGCACAAAGCAGCGGAACTCAAAAGGTATAAATCAAGGTTTTTCTCATACGGGAAGATAAGAAAAATAACTCAACAGTATATAGTTTAACTCAAAAGAACCCAACCCGATGTTACATATCAGAGCAAGACCCTCTAAGTTAACCAAAAGGCAAACAACTCAAAGACTTCAAAAATCCTCAACAGCGTCCACGGCTAAACCTGATCATCTGCATGTTACCCACGTGGAGGTAACATTCAAACAGGAAGGGTGAGTAAAACAATTCATAATAATCAATGTACAAAAATCAACATATAAATGGCATCATAATCATATTCAACATATTCATATCCTTCAATATGCCTCAAAGGCCACAACGCCATAATTCATACAAAAGGACCCATAAATGCAAATGTAACAAGACTCAATGCATGTTGTACCAATCATCACAGCACGATGGACACTGGGCCATCAACCCTCCATAGATCCTCATCAATAGGATCGATTCTACTTGAGAACCGGAGCACATCAAAACACTTCACATCCACACAATAGGATTGAAGCCAAAGTAATCGAGGTCCTGAACCGAAGTCTGGATGCACATGAGTGCATGATGCACACGTCACAAATCATCCTCATAATAACATCATAGGTGCGTCATCATTCATCATATTCATCATCATCAAACGTCATAACTCATCATCATAATCATCATCATACGTCATGTCATCATAGTTCATCATAATAATCATCAGCATACAACATGTCATCATATAATCATAATAATCATGATCATGCATCATATAAATCATCATATAATCATATATAAATCACATAGCGCTCACAGTCATACTCATATTAATTCATCATATTATCACATATTAATTCATAATTATACTCGCGGTAATTCTCATACTATCGCCTATTAATCATATAAACTTCACAGTCCTACTCATGTTAATTCATCATATTATCACTGTCGCTACTGCGAAAATCGGCGCCGGCTGAACAGAAGAATCGCCACCGCGCGTTATTTATCCCACGGGAGGGAAAGGAAACGCTCAGAGTAAACCTCGCACAACACGGGAAAAGGTATGGCCGTCGCAACCAAAACCTGGATTCGGGAGTCGGTTACGCAAGGGGAAGGTATTAGCACCCCTCACGTCCGCCGTACTCGACGGGATCCACGCTTGCTTGGGTTGTCTACAGGATGCAAAAACAATCTATCTACGGCTGCTAAATCTAAACGGAAGGAATTGACTCGATAGAGCGTCGCACTCTATGCCTACGTATTCTCAAGAGAGAAAGTCAGAGTCAACGTAGTTCGGGACTACGGGGAAAATTGGCTCGCCAAGACTTCGCGTCTTGTGCCTACGTACTTCCACACTGCATGGAAGATCAGAGCTTTACGTAGTTCAGGCTAACTACGGCTACACAGGGTATTCTCACACAGCAGTGAGAAAAATCAACTGGTTTCAAAGGTTCGGGGACCTATGGGCAAAACTATGGCTTGGTCTCAAATGCACTCGGGCAAGAGAAAAAAGGGTGACAATTAGTCGTCAGCGGGAAAGTCTCGATCGCACAGCAGCGAGAGAACAAAAGTCAGTTATTAATGTGCTCGCTAGGATATCGCATCCTATGCCTACATATCCTCGTCTGGTACGAGGAATCAGAGCAGCTGTAGTTCGGCTACTTCGGGACCACAGCTCAAATCTCGTTTTATTAACATTCTGAAAAATGATTACAATGGGTGAATACTGAAAATAAATCTCCTAGGAAATACTATCCTATCCTATCCTGAAAAATCGAATGACAAAGAGTCCCCTAACAAGTGGACTTCTAGAACTATCTCTAAAAAGAAAAGAAAATAAACTCTATGAAAAACCATACTCTAAAAAATATTACATCGACGCTAATATTTTTTCTCTTTTTCCTTCTCTTATTTTCAACTATTTTCTTCTTTTTCTTTCAAAATATTTTTCATATATTTTTTTCCTATATTTTTCTCCATATTTTCCACATTCTTTTCTATTCTTTTCATTATTTCTTTCAATATTTTTTCACAATATTTTCTCTCCTTTTTCTTTACTATTTTCTTTTTCAATATTTCTTTGTTTTTTTCAATATATTTTCTCTTCTTTATATTTTCTTTTGCTATTTTTTTTTCAATATTATTTTCATATTTTTTTCCTACAGACTAAACAAAATGAAATAATAAAAAAATAAAAGAAAAGAGAACTGGGGGTACATAGCCCAGCTGGGGTTTTCCAAGCAGAAAAATACATTGGGACTGGGCCCAGCCCATGGTTCAGGAAAAAAAACAAAAGTTGAACGGAGGGGGGTATTGGAAGAAAACTGGGATGATATGCAGCAAAGATTTCGTTGGGCCTGAAGCCCACTTCACCGCAGAATACACAGAGGGGTGCAAAGAAAAAAAACGCAGGTGCTGTCCAAAAAAACCAATGGGCCTAGTGGCTCCAAGCCCAATCTCGTCTCCCCTCTCTCCTTTCACTCTGAGAAACCCTAAGGGATCTCTTCCTCCCTCTCTCACGGCGCCGTCCTCTACATTCACCTCCTTCTCCGTCCACATTCTCCTCGCCGTCTCAACCTTCCAGCCTCGTACCCCAAAACTTCCTCCAACCTCGCTCGCCTCCTCCCTCCAACCAAACAACACAGATTTGTCAAAAACCCTAACGAAGATTAATGGAGAAAGGACGATCTGGAAGATTCTGAGGATTTCTGTTGATGAGCACGCGAGGTGAAAATCGGAGGTGTTGTGTGAGTGTTCTTGATCTGGAAATTCATTGAAGGATCTCGAAGGCTTTCTGGATATTTGATGGAAGAATGGATGAACATCTGGAACTGTTGGTGAAGGACTTTGACGAAGAACGGTGATTCTTGATGAGGTTCGTTGAAGATTCGTTCTGGAAATGATGAAGCTCTTGAAGGTTACGAAGAACATTCTTGTTGAAGATCGGTGCCTGGAGAATCCGGATCTTGAGGTTTCTTTGAAGAACTTGTTGAGATGCGCGTGGATCTGTAATCTGGAAACGGTATTGATGAACTTTGACGAAGAACGATGAACGTTCTTTGCAGAATCTTGAAGGTTGGTTAGTTTTGAAGAACGCACTGGATGTTTGAAGAACCCTGGATCATGATGAACTTGAAGGATGTTGGATGGACACCGATGATGATGATGATCGGGAACTGGAAATCGTGGTGATTTGAGGGTTGTTGGTGAGGTTGGATTGAAGATGAAGGTCGTAATGAATTTTCTGGGAAATGTTAGTATGAGGAAGGTTAATCGGAGATGGAGGTTTCTGAGAAGGAGGATGAAGATTGAAGGAGTTCTGGTTTTTTTTGTGTTTCTGGTGAAATTCACGGTGGCCGGAATGGGTTAGAGGTGACCGTTACGGTGGTCGCCGGCCATGCATGCCGGCCGGTGAGGAAGACGGTGGGGTGCTGTGGTGGAGGCACGTGGCGCTGGTAGTGGAGGCAAGGCGTGCATGGCTTCCACGTGGAGACGGGTGTGGCAGAGAAAGGGAAGTGGTGAGTACGCGTGGCGTGTGGTGAAGAAGTAACGTGGGGTCCTCCCTTTAGCTTACACGTGGCGATGAAGCTTATATAGGACTGGATTTTTTTGGATCCTTCTAGACTGTGCTGAACAATTCTGGACGAAAATTGGCCAATTCTGGACCTGCGAATTTGGGCTTTTTGCCTGCTATGAGGCCCACACGAAAAACATGGCCAAAAACTAAAAAACAAAAAACTGAATTGAATTAAAATATTAAAACCTGATTAATATCTAATAAGATCTCAATTATCCTAATACTCTAATAAACCTCTAAAAAATTCTAATAAACCCACTAATTAAACTTCTATAAAAGAAAATTTATTAAAAGAAAACTCTATATTATTCTATATATATAAAAAACTATTAAAAAAAATCTAACCATTTATTAAAATGAAAAATCTATATTCTATATTAAAATTCTATTTAAAATCCTATAAAAGCTATATCATCTATATCCAAAATATTATCTATTAAAAAGAAAAAAAGAAAAACTATATTCTATTAAAACCTATTAAAATCTATAAAACTTCTATTAAAAAACAACTATATTATTCTATTATTCTAAAATGATTTTAAAATCTATTTAAAACCTAATATATTCTAAAAATGAATTACAAACCATTAAAACTATTTTTAAAAACTATTAATATCCTATTAAATCCTAAAAATGATTTAAAAGCTGTTAAAAAAACTAAAAATGGTCAATAAAATCCAGAAAAATCACAATAATTCCCGAAGGAACAACAATAGCACCGAACGACAAATAACACCGCGAGAGCGCACCAAAATAGCCGGTAAAAATAAACGGGCACCGAAATATCCCAAAAATACGATTCTGCCTATCTGAACTGATTAAAAAACACCTGAAACACGAGACGAGGACTGTGATCCTGATAAAGCCAAAACAAATGAAGCATGCACTGTATGCGATATGCAGCTGCGAATGCGGTCATGCGTCGAAACATCGAGCCAGATTCGGGACCCAGTTGGTCAAATTTTAGGGTGCAACAATCACATATTATCACAGTTACCCTCATGATAATTCATCAGGAAAATTGCAGCATCAAAACATCAAGACATCACTGAACTAGAGCATGATTCATTAATAGAACATATACACAATTGACTTCTCAAACATAATTAGATATAAAAATATTGGGAAACCAATTCCCTTATCTATACTATGTTATATCCTTGTTCATTAGCTTTCCAACGCTTCAAACAGGGGCCAAAACGGACTTACGAATCAAAAGTTACGTCCAAAACGATTTCGACCGAAAACATGAACAGTCGTGACGGACAGCAAAACGCTATTACGCTCCAGAACCTAAATCAACCCAAAATTCCACACGATTCACTTTCCCAATGTCCCAAGAACATCTCTAAATCATCCCTAAGGTCTTACGGCAATAAAGGCACAAAACCTACGGTTTACTAGGCCAATCCCGTAACAGATTCACGCCCTAAATCACAATTTTTCCTTCAATTACACCCTAAGGCATCAGAGTTACTCACTATCAAATATTCCTATCCCTTCATGGTTAGACATATAACAATTCAAGGTTTTGGACACGAAGGCCTACCTTTCCCTTTTCCCCAACGGATTCTAGGTTAGATACACACTAATAGGTTTAGGCCACGAAGGCCAAAGATCACTATTTCTCATATCTATACTCTAACAGTCAGGAATACTTACCACTATCAACCATCAGGGTTCTCACTACCAAATTTCCCTACAGGGTTAGAGTCAAATCATAGTTTTTGGCCACGAAGGTATAGTTTCCCTTTTCCCAACTAAATCCCTACGATTAAAATTCTCAATAATCAATTTAGGCCACGAAGGCCAAAAATCCCTTTTTCTCATTATTCGTCTCAAAACTCTTAAATCCTTAAATCAATCTTAAATACACTGAAAGTCACACATGGAAAATTATGAAAGGCTATACTCCCCATACCTTAGTTGTCGATCAAAGCCTTCTCAATTTTTCAGGGAATCTCTCGAAGCTTCTGCCTTCAATCTTCTCCTCAGAGCTCTGGCCTTAATACTTTTCACGGTTAACAAAATGAATCCTAATTTCCTTCAGAATTCCTTTTTGTCAAATCTAGTCTTGGGCCACACAATTGGGTTTTTCCCATAACACCCTTACTAACTCCTCTTAATGCCCAAATTACCCTTATTTCACTTATATTTATTTTAACTAATAATAATACTAATATTTCCATATTGTATACTATTAATTAAATAAATAATCCAAAAATGCATAATTCCCAATAATCCACAAAACCACCAAAAACCACCAAAATACGAATATTCTCAATTAAATAAATAAAGTAAAATATTCCAATTAAATTTGGGGTGTTACAGAAACCCCTAGCAGTCAATCTTGCCTTGTATCTTTTCGATCGCACTCCTTTGATTCCTTCTTTAACTTTGAAAATCCATTTACAGCTGACTAACCTGGCTCCAGCAGGTTTCTTGATCAGATCTCAGGTGTTGTTATCATGAAGAGATTTTATCTCATCATCTCTAGTCTTCTTTTGACTTCTCATAACTTTCTTATAGTCTCTAGGTTCTTTGTCGAGAACCTCACTTGCAGAGATTAAGGCATAAGCTATAAGATTTGCATACCCAAGTCTCTGAGGTGGCTTGATGACTCTCCTCGACCTGTCTCTTGCTATTACTTAGTTATTGTCAGTCTCTTCATCTTCGACAATAGCTTATGCTTCTTCTTCGACTTCATCTGGGGTACGCAATTCAGCATCAACATGCTTCACCTCAACAGGAATCTCTCTTTGTTCCAACTCTTTGTCAACATCATCAATTTTCTTAAAAGTCATCTCAGCTTCATTGAAAAATGCATCTCAATTGGTGATACACCTCTTGTAACCTGGCTCTAGACACCATAGGCTATAAGTTTTGACTCCTTCAGGGTATTCTATGAACATGCATTTAAGAGCTCTAGGTTCGACCTTCTCTTGCCTAATATGAGCATATGCCATGCAGCCAAATACTTTCAGTCTGTTGAGACTAGATGGATGTCCCGACCAAACTTCTTTAGGTATCTTCATATCTAACACAGTCGAAAGACACCTATTTATCACATATGTTACTATCGAAACAGTCTCAGCCTAAAACACCTCATTTAATCTAGCACTAGTCAACATGCATCTAACTCTTTCCAAAATAGTTTGTTAAACCTTTCTGCCAAACCATTTTGTTGTGGAGTACCTGCAGTAGTTTTGTGCCTTGCAATACCTGAGGCAGCACAAAAATTGTCAAACGCCTCATTGCAAAATTCAAGGCTATTGTCGGTTCTCAACCTCTTGATCTTTCTACCAGTCTGATTTTCGACCAGAGTCTTCCAACCTTTGAAATTCTCAAAAGTTTCATCCTTAGTCTTCTGGATGAATACCCATAACTTCATGGAACAATCATCAAATAAGGATAGAAAATACCTTGCTCCTGAATGTGATGGACACCTTATAGGCCCCCAAAGATCAGTATGGATGTAATCAAGGGATCCATGAGTTTTTTATTTGTCTTTGTTGAACTTCACTCTGCAAGATTTTCCAAGTACACAGGGTTCAGAAAAGTTCAACTTTTCGACTTTGTCTCCTCCAAGCAGATTTTGTTTCCATAATTCGACCAGACCCTTTTCACTGACATGGCCTAATATCATGTGCCAAATTTCTGTTTTCGACAACGGTTTCGTGGATGCAACATTTGTCGAACCACTTACAACTTCAGCCTCAAGGGTATACAATCCTTGTTTCTTCGCGCCTCTTAAGACTTCCTTCGACCCCTTCATGACTTTTAGGATATTTTTCTCTCCTCGAAAAACATATCCCTTCCTGTCGAATTCACCAAGAGAAACCAAATTTCTCTTCAAATCAGGTACATACCTGACTTCAGTCAATAACCTAATTGACTCATCATGGAGCTTGAATCTCACATATCCAATACCTACAATTTTGCAAGATTTGTTGTTTCCCATCAGCACTGATCTACCATCTTGATCACATAGCTCCTTGAACAATTCTCGGTTTAGATTCATGTGCCAAGTGCAACTTGAATCCATAATCCACTCCTTTCTTGAGTCGTCGCTTGAAACCACAAGAACATCAGATGATTCGAAGTCATCTTGAACAATAGTTTCATTGTCATTATCTTTACCTTCGTGATCTTTCAGGAGATCAGGGCACACTTTTATTGTGTGACCCTCCTTCTTACAGTGATAGCATCGAATACCAGATGCCTCGCCACTATAAGACTTCTGCTGACTTTTACCTTTCTTCTTGTCGAACTTACCATCCTTTCGTAATAATTTTCCCTTAACGGCCAAACCTTTTCCCACCATCGAAGGTTTATGCTCCTTTCGTTTGTTCAGGTCCTTAGAATACAAGGTTGATTGAACTTCTTCAAAGCTCATGGACTCCCTTCCATAGAGGAGATTTTCTTTAAAGTGAGCATGTGTTTGAGGCAAAGCACACAACAGCAACAATATTTGATCTTCATCATCGATCTTCACATCAATAGTTTCAAGATCAAGAATCAGCTTATTGAACATATCCAACTGCTCAGCCAACACTTTGTCTTCACTCATCTTGAATGAATATAAAGCTTTCTTCAGGTAGAGTCGATTCACCAGAGATTTGATCATGTACAAACTT
Organism: Lathyrus sativus; assembly: GCA_963859935.3. Classification (NCBI taxonomy): domain Eukaryota; kingdom Viridiplantae; phylum Streptophyta; class Magnoliopsida; order Fabales; family Fabaceae; genus Lathyrus; species Lathyrus sativus. The sequence goes on along the minus strand of OZ012740.1, from coordinate 441,490,663 downwards.
CCAAGTTTCAACCATAACCCTGATGTTGTAGTCTCCTTCGATACCTGTTGAAGAACCTTATCTCAAGGCTCAACAATATTGTGTTGTGAGCTTTCTCTATCATGGTCGTATTTTCTTTTTCCGTTAACGCATCGTCCATGGCTGCCTCTCCCTTCAATGCTTCTAAACAACCTTGCTGAACCAGTAGGGCTTTCATCTTCAAGCGCCATAGGTATTACCCGTAGCGATGGCGGTGTTATTTTCCTGTAGTGGTGACAGAGAGTTATTACCCGTAGCGATGGCGGTGTTATTTTCCTGTAGTGGTGACAGAGAGTTATTACCCGTAGCGATGTCGGTGTTATTTTCCTGTAGTGATGACAGAGAGTTATTACCCGTAGCGATGGCGGTGTTATTTTCCTGTAGTGGTGACAGAGAGTTATTACCCGTAGCGATGGCAGTGTTATTTTCCTGTAGTGGTGACAGAGAGTTATTACCCGTAGCGATGGCGGTGTTATTTTCCTGTAGTAATGACAGAGAGTTATTACCCGTAGCGATGGCGGTGTTATTTTCCTGTAGTGGTGACAGAGAGTTAGTACCCGTAGCGATGGCGGTGTTATTCTCCTGTAGTGGTGACAGATAGTTATTACCCGTAGCGATGGCGGTGTTATTTCCATGTAGTGATGGCAGAGTATTACCCATAGCGATGGCGGCGTTGTTTACCCGTAGTGATGATGGTGTTATTTTCCCAAAATATTTCCCGTAGCGATGGCGGTGTTATATTTTTTCCTGTAATGATGGAAGAGTATTACCCGTAGCGATGGCGGTGTTATGTCCCTGTAGTGATGGCAGAGTATTACCCGTAGCAATGGCAGCGTTGTTTATCCGTAGTGATGACGGTATTATTCTCCCAGAGTATTTCCCGCAGTGGTGGCGGTGGTATTTCCCGTAGTAATGGCGGAGCTCTTTTCCTGTATTGTTGGCAGAGTTATATTTGTTGACAGAAGTACTTCCCCAGTGAAGTCGTCCAGGTTATTCCTATATTGACAAGTTTGGTGTTGCGCAGACAGTTAATCAGATCTGTATCAGGTAGTTGATCAGTGGTTACCGTAACAATCAGGTTCAATCGACGAGTGTTGTTCCCCAAGCAGTGGTGCAGTCTATTTCTGCAGTTGGCAAATTTCCGGGTTCTTGGTATTCAACCGTCTCGTACCTCGAATGTTTGAAGGTCGTTCGCTTTTCACCCAGTCGGGTCCAAGTCGCTTGAATAGGGGCAGTTGTTGCACCCTAAAATTTGCTCAACCTATTTCACTTGGTTTATGTTTCAATTGCATTGTCATTTGCATACTAAGTCATGTACATAGTCTAATCATTTGCATAACATAGCATAACAAGGCATCTAACAAGGGATCAAGTTCCATTTTCATCAGAAAGAGGCCCATCAAGGGGTTTTATTCAAGATCAAGACCATCCAAGTAATCAAGAAATGAGTTGAAGCTTTGAAAAGTTTGAAGGTCAACCAGTGGATTTCTCTCCCAATCTTGGGGATATGTTGAAGATCATCAATGAGTGTGTGAGCCATGGAAGGTGTACAAAGATCATGGAAGACCTAGAGGGTCATTTTGAATATGAGACAAATCATTAATACAAGTACCAGAGCTACAGTTGAATGCAGTCAACTAGGGTTTCATCTGGGTCAACCCTAGGTCAACCCTAGGTCAAATGGTTGATTGGAGGGCATCAAGGCCTACTTGGAGTATGTAGAATTCATGAATTGGTATGTAGATTCATGTGTGGTGGTGTGCCAAGGAGAAATCAAAAGGAATCAAGAAGAAGAGGAGTTACTAGATTAGGGTTTCAATGTAAAAAACCCTAATTCAGGCCTAACTTCCAAGCCAGATAAGTCAAAATGAAAGTTTCAAATAAAGTCTTGGTCAACATGAAACTTGTAAAACATCTCAATAGATTTAATTTGAGTACTATAATTCTTCAATGAGATGTATAGAACTCAAGTTATGGTTCTTGCAAGTTATGGGTCCCCAGAGGATACTGAAATTTATCTGTGAAAGTCACTTGACTTCCAAGCAACTTTTTCCCATCAAGGGGTTTTCAAATGGATTCTCGGCCAACATAAGAGTTGTAGATCTTGATCTTATCTTTAATTTTAGTACTATAAGTCCTCAAGAGGATTTGTAGAATTCAAGTTATGGTGTTGGCAATCCAGGGGTATTTTGGGAAAGTTGAATTACACGTCATTTTTTAGCATAGGTCAAAATCTCCATGTTCCACTTCTCAAATGAAAAATTGTTCAACATGGAATGTGTTTAAAATGATGTTTTTAGGTCAAATAAGTCATCATGGTGGATTGATCGGTTTATTTCAAAAAGTCACTTAAAATGGCCTAAAAAAAAGGGGAATAAGTTAAATAAAGTTTGGTGGAAAAAATCAAATTTTGGGTTAGAGGTCACAAACAAGCCATATGACATACCAATTTGATTGTAAAATGCATTTTAAAGACAATGGCATTGCCACAATTTTGAATTGAGGGTTATTTCAAGGACTTGCTTTGTAAATGGGCTACTTGCATCATAAGGCACATATGCAAAACCACACTTCCAAGCAAATGCAAGGCTCCTTTCCATCCATACACCTTGTTCGCTGTGTTTTCTGGCGAACAACCTCTGGTTAACCAATTTCTTCAGAAAGTTGGGTTACTTGCAGGACCAACCATACAAGTCCTGGGATACATGTGCATTTGGTTCTGTCGAAATACTCTTAGACTTTTGGTGACTAATTTGCGGTTTGTTTTATCAATATTGTCAAAGTATTAAGGACTTTGATTTTGCAAGTAACGAAAGTTTGAACTTAAAGGTGAAATAAGGTTAAAAGTTTAAGCAAGAACAAAGAAATGTCGAAAGGCTAAAAACTTGCAAAAAAGTAAATGAAATTTAAAATGACATGGACTTGAAGAATAAACAAGTAATTTAAAATGACTTTGAAATATAACTGGTGTTTAAACGTACATTGTTCCAAATACTAGACTCATTTTCTCTCACACTGGGTACTTAGAGCTTTTACAGGAATTTTGTACAAATTTTCACACACACATTCTAACCACAAACTATCCTATTTATACATAAACAAAATAACTGCTTAGAACGGAAAAAACTATAACTAAACGACAAGTGTCAGCCTGCATGTAAATTTCTTCTCTGAAACCTCCATGTGTCCAACTGCCAAAGGTTACAACCTTTGAATTTGAATCTCTTCCTTGGTGACGAAACCTTGTAACTCTTCAAAACTGTCGAAACCCTTTTAAAGGAGAAAAACTCTTCAGCACTTGCCAAACCTTATCTTTTTTTAACAAACTTCTTCTGTCGAAGCCCTCAGTCACAAACTCTCCAAACTATTCTGCCAGAACATTATATCTATTTCTGTCGAAACAATGAAACTTTAAAACCTTGTCAGCAATTCTTGGATTCTCCTCCTGATGCTATCCTTCGACAAAGATGACCTTAAAGCCTGAATTTTAATCTTGTCGAAATTATGGTCTTGTCGAAATTATGGGTTTACAAATTGCCCCCCAGCAAAGATATTTTCGACTATCAAAGGAGAAATGTCTTTGCTGTCGAAGTGATCTTTGACTTCCATTATTGCTTTAGCTTTGTTTTCATTGATTTCAATCCCCTTTTTGTGGACCACAAAGCCTAAGAAATCCCCAGCCTGCACACCAAAAGCACATTTAAGAGGATTCATTTTCAAACCAAACTTCCTCATCCTTTCAAAGGACTGTCGAAGATGGTTAATATGGTCGAAGCCTGAAGCAGATTTAATCACAATGTCATCTATATAAATTTGCATAAACGTTTCAATGAAATCGTGAAAAACAGAATTCATAGCCCTTTGGTAAGTAGCTCCAGCATTTTTCAAACCAAAGGGCATTACTACCCATTCATATGTTCCTATTGCTCCTGGACAACGAAAAGCTGTTTTTGGAACGTCTTCTTCAGCAATAAAAATCTGGTTATAACCAGAATAGCCATCAAGCATACTTAAATACTCATGGCCTGCTGCAGAATCTACTAGCATTTCTGCTACTGGCATAGGATACTCATCCTTAGGGGTGGCTGAGTTTAGATCTCTAAAATCAATACACACCCTTAGTGTGCCATTTTTCTTAATCACAGGAACAATATTAGCAATCCATTCGACATACCTTGTTGTACGGATGAATTTGCATTTTAGAAGTCTTTCGACCTCTTCTTTGATCTTCGACAGAATTTCAGGTGCAAAGCGTCTGGGGGTCTGTTTTATTGGCTTCTTCCCTTCCAGAATTGGCAACTTCAATTCCACCAAACTTCTGTCTAAACCAGGCATTTCGTCATAATCCCATGCGAAGCAGTCTTTAAACTCATTCAGCAGCTGGATTATTTCGATTCTGAGTTGAGGATTCAACTTGGCACTGATGTAAGTGGGCCTTTTCTCTGCCCCCAGTCCTAGATTAATCTCCTCTAAGGGATCCTGTGCCACCATTTTCATATTGGTGGAGGTTGGATCCTTTTCGAACCCCAGAGGTTCGTCATCATAAATGGCATCAAGTCTTTGGTTCTGCCATTCACCATTTGAGTCTTCTTCAAAACTCTGATTTGCATGTTGCTCCTCAATATTTTCTTGAGGGTGTTGTCCTTCGACAACCTGAGTGCTGGCTTCGACAGCCATATTTCTTACTTCAGCCTCAAGGGCCGCTTTGTGTTGTTTTTCGGCTATATAAGCCGAAATCCTTTCCATTGCTGAAACTTCAGTCATTTTCACTGAATTCACTTCCCCATCCAGTTGGGTTGACGTGGGCAGTTCCCCAAGTGTAATTTGTTTCCCCAATTATTTCTTTATCCCACTGGAAACCATGTGTAGGATGGAGGTACATGGAACAGTAAGCATTGTCGGAAGCTGCCAGGTCGAAAGCCGCAGGATTGCATGGTGCTATATGGGCTAGGTTCTTGTCGAAGTTACGACTAGTGATATTGTTCACATCAGCTGTGAAGTAACTCTGATCTGCTTCAATGTTTTCGACAATCCCATCTGGCCTCCAGATTGCTATTCTTTGATGCATGGAGGATGGCACAGCCCCAATCCCATGGATCCATTCTCTTCCCAACAGCAAGTTGTAATTTGCTTTTGATGCTATCACCACAAACATTGTAGGCCTGGTGATGGATCCTACAGTCAAGTTCAATTGTATTACTCCCAGTGTTGTTCCCACTTTACCTTCATAGTTGGACAACACCATATTGTGAGGCTTAGTGTCGGAGTCATCTTTTCCAATTCTCCTTATCATGTAATGAGGAATTAAATTTACAGCTGCTCCGCCATCTATCAGAATTTTGTTGACACCTACACCTTCTACCTTTCCTTTTATGAAGAGAGGCTTTAAGTGAGCCTTCATTGCATCATCTGGCTTTTCGAAGAAGGCATTTTGCTCTTCGACACAGCCATTGTTCATTATGTAGTAGCATACAGGCTTCAAGCTTATGCTATCATCTATCATGTCATCCTCTTCGTCTTCGACTTCCATTATCCTGTCGAAGTCTCTGGGCAGTACAGAAACCACATTGCAAGTTACGTCGAAAGAAGCATCTGATTCTGAACCAAATTCATCTGTGACTTCTTCGTCCACTGGCATTCTATTGTTTGTTTTCTGCACCTCTGTGGTGTCACCAGATCTATTCTTCTGAATGATTTCTTTTTCTGCCAGGGGCATTCCCTTGTTCGTAATCTGCACACATTTGCTTGATTCAGCTTCCTTCTGCCCAACCTTTTGGTATTCTACAGTTTTCTTTTCAATTTTCTTCTGCCTTTGGAATCTTCTCCATTGGGATCTGGACATAGGATTCTTCCCTTTGTAGTTTTCAGAGACGTATTTTGGCTTTGCCTCCTTTTTAACTTCCATGGAAGGACCCCTGTTCACTTCAAAACTCTTCCATCTCTTCTGACCTTGGACATCCCTTATAGGCTGAACCCATTTGTCATCATTTGGCCTGTTGGATGGTTTGTAAGTGTTGAAACGTCTTTCTCCGACCCCTTGACTGTGATGCTCCCCTCTTCTTGGGTCGAATCTTTCGTTTCTGGTTGGTGGGACTGTTCCCCAATTTCTTTTCCTCTGGGTCTTTTCTGCTGCTTCCAAGTCATCAGCTGCTTTCTTGTCGAACACAGCACTGCATCTTGGGCAAAGCATGACTTCTGCATTCTTCCTTTGACACCTCTGGATGAATTCAACCAGACTCTCGTTCTCTTCTGGGTAAACCAGCTTCTGATGCTCCTCTTGACGCTTCTTTCCCTTGTCGATGTCTGGTCCTCCCTTTTGAGTGATTTCCACCATATGAATCCCAGCACTCTGTTCAGTTGTAATTTTCAATTTGTTCATTTTTTCGACTAGCATGATTTCCTCTGGGATGTCCTCCTTTGACTGACTAACATTGCCTTTTGGGTGTAAGCCCTTATAGATGTATTTGCAGCAATGTGCAACCCTTTCGACAGGATGTTCTTCATTTTTGGTGGTATCACTGTTCATTTGTTTGACAGTGAGGGAATTGTCATCAGTCCCTGGTGTTTTAATCTCCTCTTGGTCAGCATCTCTTTCACAGTTTTTCTTGTTGAAGCTTCTTCCCACTTTGACTGCATTTCTTCCGTTGAAACCTTCAGTGGTCTTAGTGGCATTCTCACTGTCGAAGTCTTCAGAAATTTTGACTTCTTTTGCCTCAGCCTGGCCAGCAGAATTATCACCTTCTTCCACCACATTGACATGGGTGTCAAAACCTTCAGCAGCTTCTATCATGGTGAAGTTGGTGTCGAAGCTTTCAGTAACTCCTACCATTTCAGAATTTTCTTCTGCCATGATCTCCATTTCGACCACGTTTACCATTTCTGGCTCAGCATAATTTGCCTCCACAATCTGCATGGGATTGGAGTCAATCTTCATCTGCTGCTTGCCTTTGTCTCCAAACTTCAACCTTCCATTTTGGATTGCATTTTGGACAAGATCCCTGAAAAGGTAACATTGAGAAGTTTTATGACCCAAGAAATCATGGTATTTGCAAAAACCTCTCTTTTTCTGTTGGTCTATAGGAGGCTCTTTAGTGCCTGCTGGTTTTATTAACTGACCATCTTTGACTAGTAAATCAAATATCTCATCACACTTGGTGATGTCGAATGTATAGGTTCTTTTAGGGAACCTGTCATTCTTTTCCATTTCGACTGGACTTTTTCCATTCGACGGGGCTAAAACTTTACAAGAATATGGAGGGCCTTGCTTTAATTCTGCAAGATCAATTTCTTGCTGGTCGAAAATGACTGGTTCGTTTTCGTCGTAATCATCTTGAACTATTCCTACATAGGCCACTCTTTCCTTCTTGTTTTTATTTGATCTAAATTTCTCATTTTTTAGTCTTTCTATCTGCCTTACTCTGTCTGCCAACTGTGCCATGTCTCTCAGATATTGGGTATCCAGTTTTTTCCTTATGGAATAATCAAGACCCCCTGCAGCCATTTCGACTAGTTCTTGTTCCGGCACTTGCGTAAAGCATCTGGCTTTTAATAATCTAAACCTATTCAAATAGTCATCTATGGGTTCAGAAAATTTTCTTTTGACACTTGCCAACTCTTTCAAACTTATCTTGGTTTGTCCCATATAAAATTGTTCATGGAACAATCTCTCTAATTGGGTCCAAGTAAAAATTGAAGTTGGAGGAAGTGACGTAAACCAAGTGAAAGCGTTTTTTGTCAAAGAACTTGGGAAATATTTCGTCCTTAAGTTCTCGTTATTAGCAATCTCTCCCGCTTCTATCAAATAACGTGCCACGTGTTCTATGGTGGATTCACTAGTATCCCCTGAAAATTTTGTGAATTTGGGGACTTTCCACCTTGGTGGTAACTCTTGTTGTAAGATAAATTCAGACAAGGGGGAAGTATAACTAGGCCTTTGTAATCCTACGTTTACTCCGTTTTGTGCCATTATTCTCTCCACCATGGTGGCAATATCATTTTCGACAGGCATGTTATTGTAACGCATTCTCTGCTGTAACACTTCGTCAGCATTTTGGTTTCTCTGGACTATTATCCTTCTTGGTTCCTGTCGAATAGGCTCTTCTACATTAGGCTGTTCGACCATCACCTCTTGCCCCCTGGGATTTTCCTGAGGGTTCCCTAAGGGCCTTTGGTTTATAGTGAGTTCCTCTTCGACAGCCCTATTGGCAGGATTCTGGTTTAATTGCATTCTTTGTTGTGCTTGTGGGACTCCAAAAAAATCAGCAATGCGTGCCATCTGTTCTGCCAATATTTGGTTTGTTTGGGTAGTGTTTTGTATTAAGGGATTGAACACGTCTCCCATTTGTTGTGTCAAAGCCTGCACCATATCATGATTGCTTTCATCCATCTGTTGACGGATTACTTGTGCAGAATGGTTTGTCATAGCGGGCATATGGAAACCTGGTGGAATTTGATTCATTCTATTTCCATTTCCACCATATCCTGATCCTTGCAATGGTGATGACACTTGAACCATGGCATCAGAGAATAATGGTGACGAACTATGTAGGCTTGCCATCATTGAAGTTGGCATTCCGTACGGTTGTTCTCTCCCAGTCAAAGGCTGAGAATAATTCAGATATGGCCTGAATGTATTTCCTCCAGGGGGAGGGGTTCCCAAGGGTCTGGCGTGTCCCATGGTGGAAGAACTAGGCGCATTCTGGGATCCTGAACCCGTTGGTATGGAATCCCCCAAAGGAGGCCTAATCTGTTCTAAAACAGGGCCAGACACTGGTATTGTTCCTGACGAAGGGATAGGATTGGAAACTGGAATGGTTTCGTCAGAAATATTTGAAGCATTTGGCAAGTTAGCCATGTTTCTTCTTCTTGTTCTCTTTGGTCTCTCTACGTCGGTTACGGCTAATTTACCGCTTCTAAGAATCATACAACGTAGCAAGGAACAATTTGTCTAAAAATTTCTATTAGATTTTATCAAATGCACTGGTCCCACTGGGTGTGCCAATTTGTTCGCTGTGTTTTCTGGCGAACAACCTCTGGTTAACCAATTTCTTCAGAAAGTTGGGTTACTTGCAGGACCAACCATACAAGTCCTGGGATACATGTGCATTTGGTTCTGTCGAAATACTCTTAGACTTTTGGTGACTAATTTGCGGTTTGTTTTATCAATATTGTCAAAGTATTAAGGACTTTGATTTTGCAAGTAACGAAAGTTTGAACTTAAAGGTGAAATAAGGTTAAAAGTTTAAGCAAGAACAAAGAAATGTCGAAAGGCTAAAAACTTGCAAAAAAGTAAATGAAATTTAAAATGACATGGACTTGAAGAATAAACAAGTAATTTAAAATGACTTTGAAATATAACTGGTGTTTAAACGTACATTGTTCCAAATACTAGACTCATTTTCTCTCACACTGGGTACTTAGAGCTTTTACAGGAATTTTGTACAAATTTTCACACACACATTCTAACCACAAACTATCCTATTTATACATAAACAAAATAACTGCTTAGAACGGAAAAAACTATAACTAAACGACAAGTGTCAGCCTGCATGTAAATTTCTTCTCTGAAACCTCCATGTGTCCAACTGCCAAAGGTTACAACCTTTGAATTTGAATCTCTTCCTTGGTGACGAAACCTTGTAACTCTTCAAAACTGTCGAAACCCTTTTAAAGGAGAAAAACTCTTCAGCACTTGCCAAACCTTATCTTTTTTTAACAAACTTCTTCTGTCGAAGCCCTCAGTCACAAACTCTCCAAACTATTCTGCCAGAACATTATATCTATTTCTGTCGAAACAATGAAACTTTAAAACCTTGTCAGCAATTCTTGGATTCTCCTCCTGATGCTATCCTTCGACAAAGATGACCTTAAAGCCTGAATTTTAATCTTGTCGAAATTATGGTCTTGTCGAAATTATGGGTTTACACACCTCCAATATCTCATTTGGAGAGAATTTAAACTCATAACCAAGTGAATTGCAAGCCAAAACATGAGATGGTATGTGCATAGCATAAGAAGAGATTTTTATGACATGAGAAGTTGATTTTCTCATTAGATCAATCTAGAACTTTCTAGGGTCTTCAAATACATTATATAGGATCAATCTAGAACTTTCTAAGGTCTTCAAATACATTCTATATATACTTGTGAAGAGGTTCAAAGCAAGAGTCGGTGATTCATTTGTGCAAAAACCATAGATTGACATTGGAGTTTGGAAGAGACAAAGTGAGAGATCAAAGTTAGATTCAAAGCATTTTCAAGAGTTATCAAGAATTTAATCTTCTTCAACAAACTTCAACAAAGGTTTTCCGCACTTTTTGGCAAGAAAAAACGAGCTCCAACTACTCTGTTTCGACTCTCCGAAGCCGGTATGTGAAATTCACTTTTTCTATGGTTTTAGGACGAATTAGATTAGATTATTCATGTGGTTAGGATCTGGAAAATGTATAGATGAAATTAGGATCAAGAAAGTAAGGATTAGAGAGTTTTTTTGATGAGTATGTTTTCTTGATGATGATATATCTCTTTGATCATGGAATTTTGATGGAATCTAAGAGAATACTTGGAATCCTTGATTTTTTTCCTTCAAGTTTGACTAAAATTTCGTGCGAAACGGTTAAGAATCGATGGAGTTATGTTGCTCGGAAGTTACCGAAAAAATGTCACCGCCGGAACAGCTACAGTACCGCGCGGGTACTGTTCCCACCCCCACTCGCGAGGCTGATAACACGAAATCGTATATATATATTGATGCATAATTCAACTGATGTTTGACTGTTTTCGGTCCAATTTCGGGTTCTTTCCATGTTATTTGTCTGATATTTTGCAGGTATTTGATGATCATGTCTAAACAAAGCAATATGAAGAAAAGAAGCAATTACAGATGAAATGTGGACGAAAACCAGATGAAAACAACATGAAAAACGCAGAATACACATTTTGCTGATGTGATGACCGTCACACCTCCATGACGACCGTCACACACCATGACGACCGTCATGCAGGCAAAAACGCACAACTTCAATTGAATGTGCAAAATGCAGTTCCAAGTCCCAAATAATGGACCACTACTCCCTGATATTTCTGCCTCCAAGTCCACCTTCTTCAAATTTCAACCGTTAGAATTCTATTTTTATAAAAAGGGAAGGAGGGGAGCTGAGAGAGGGAGCCGCATTCAGACAACGAAGTGCTGCCCAATTTTATTTCCAGAGCAAAAATCTAGTTTTATTCTTTCTATTTTTTTGTTTCCTTTCCTTATTCCTGTATTCCATTTCGACAATATTCGTTTGTGCGCTCTATTGGTTTGAAGACATAATCCTGCCGACATCGTTGGGATTTGGCCGAAAGCCAATTGGATACGTTACAGGTTTTTCATTATTTCGTTAATTGTAACTTTAAATTCTCAGTACTATGAATTTCTAAGTTTCTGTTTTTATTTATGTTTTACCTTTCCCAAATCCATGTCTAGCTAAATCAGAGTAATCGATATGCAATAATAATTCAGACGGGATTTGATAATAACCGGTTGAAAACTTTCTTTTTCAAATGTTGTTTATGGTCTGAGTGTTTAAACTTATTTACTGAATAAACGTTCGTCGCGAAAGCGAGAACTTATTTAAAAGTAGTTTTGCCACGACAGTGGGAAATTAATTAAGGTACGAACCAACAAGCGACAGCTGCGGTAAGACCAGATAGTAAACACTAGGCATTTGTTTTAATAACAGTGAAAGCACTTTAAAATGAATTAGAACTTAGAGATTTCCAAAAAGTAGTTTTAACCCCGAATGGGACAGCGAAAGCGTACATCCGGCCCTTAGAATTATGACTAGCGTCAACAACCATCGTGAGACGAAAGTCTTCAGATCACTATTTTCTGCTTAAATAAATTCTGAAAAATATTTCACCCACCGGTAACTTGTCAAATCCCCGAAGAACATAATTACTGCATATCGATTCACGTAATTATAATTCAAGTAACGTTTTTAGTTCCCTTTAGTGACAGAAATTATTTCCTTAAACATTATCTACCTAGCTAAACATAGTAACTCCCGAGAACACTAGTTTGATTACGAGCCCCTGTGGGATCGATGTCTTTTATTACTACGCGATAGACTGTGCACTTGCAGTTAAGTTGTATTAGACATAGAAATTCGCGATCAGAGGCCCACACGGCCATTGCTTTGGAATTCTGTTGTTCGCACCCCTGCCCCAATGCACATTAACTTAGTTTAATTCATTTTCGTTCTTTTTTTTTCTGTTTTAATAGCTGTTTGGATTAATTGCGTTAAAAATAGTAAAAATGATCGAAAAATTATGAAAACATTTTCTGTAGATCTTGATTGCCTTAAGAAACTGTAGGAGTTGAGTTTGTATTTTTAGGATTTTATTTGAATTAGTTACGAATTTTCTTTTGTGCTAATATCCATTGTTATGCATAATTGATATTGTTGTTTGTTTAATTTTGTTCTCTTTGATGCTTTATGCTTTTGAGCTGATTCTTTCGATATGATTTAGAGGACATACATAGGTTTCCACTGGAATTTTCTTAGAATTTTAAAATTGAGTAGATTCTGTTTTAGGCGTGTAGTTTAGAGCCTTCCCAAATAATGGTTTCCCATGACCAAATTTCATTTAGTAATTGTTTAGATGACCTAAAAATTGATTTAGGTCCTTATTCGGGAATGTTATAATGTTCAAACATGTATGTTCACATAGGAATTTTATTAGAATTTTACAATTTAGTTTGCTATTTGTTTTTTGGTTTTGCAAATGATTGTTGCTTTCGGTGTTCTCTCTTGAGTGCTTTGCCTTGTTTGGAGCGTTTGGTGGACTTGGAGCTTGAAGACTTTGGATTCCTTTTTAGAGGAGCTTCTGGACATGATGAAGATGCTTTGGCTAGAAGAGTGGGGCTTGGAGTGGATCTTTCTTTCTCTTTTAAGTTTTTTTTAGGAGTTGGTAGAATTAGGCTTTTAGGGAGAGCTTTTGTAGAATTAGTTCATTTCTTCCATCAAACATAGAATGCATTGTTTGCTTCTATTCTATCCTATGGTGCAAAGTCCTATTAGGGAAGTTCCATCTCTCCTTAGGAGGGAAGTTGGGCATACCCTAGAGAGTAGAACTTTTGAGGATACACTTCCACTTCGATGTTGGTTCTTGTTGAATTCCTTTGGTTTTCAGCAAGTATGCCAACATTGCAACTTGATCTTGATGACAAATCTCTTCTTGGAGTGTGCTTGCTAAAGCTTGGAGATGAAGATTGAAGAAGCTTGAAGATGGAATCTAGCTCAAAGATAAGACCTTTGCTGTCATTTCAACTTTGTCGTTTAGAGCGTGTTGTTGTTGTTTGTTGTAGGAGTTTGTTGCTGCTGCTTGGGCTGCCTCCTCTGTATCTTTTGTTTTTCTCTGTATTGTCTGTTGGATTGTGCTGCTTGCCCTTTAGGCTTGAAGTGAATTTGATTCACTTTTCCTGTTGCTTTCTTAGGTTCGAGGTTGAGTGGGACTCCCTTTCCTTGCTTGTTTTGCTTCATCTCATGCATATCTTACTGTTCACTGTATATCTGCTGTTTCTTTTCCGTTTATCCCCTAGGATCTCTAATTTCCTCTGTGCAGGAGGGAATTATGACAGACATTAGGTTTTAATCCATGCATGATAACATTAGGATAGTTTTGTTTCCCTTTCAAACCCTAGGATTTTTTAGACTTCTTTCTCTTCTATCTCAGAACAATTCAAAACACAGTAATAAGGATAATCGATGTCGTACGCTACGAGCCTTAAGCTATTTGAGAAAGGTTGTTGGAGGGTCACTCTTCAGTAACCTGATTGCTTAGTGTGTCACCCTTAGGGTGACATACGACGTAGTCACCCTCAAATCATAGTCTCTAGTGCGTCAGAGATTGCAAACATCATAAAAGACAGTTCTTGCGTAAAAGACTGAAAACAAACATCAAAGTGTCATTTTTGTCCGCTTGGACTTTTAATCAGGAAAAACCCTTTCATAAGGAGATAAAAACATTCAGACAAGCTTGTGTCTTCCGTGGCCCGAACTACGTTTGCTCTGATCTTTCATGTCGTATGAAAGTACGTAGGCATAGGATGCGATATCCTAGCGAGCAACCTTCCCCCCCCCCCTTTCCTGTAGGTAGGCGAACTACGTTGACTCTGATTTCTCGTTCCAGACGGGAATACGTAGGCATAAAGTGCGATACTTTGCCGAGTCATTTTATTTTCTTTTAACCCAGAACTGTAGAGTAGATAGAATAACACACCCTTAGATAGAAAACAAGCGTGGATCCCGTCGAGTACGACGGACGTGAGGGGTGCTAATACCTTCCCCTTGCGTAACCGACTCCCGAATCCAGGATTTGGTTGCGATGACCATTCCTTTCCCGTCTTTGCGGTAGGTTTACTCTGAGCGTTTCCTTTCCCTCTTGTGGGATAAATAACGCACGGTGGCGACTCTTCTGTCATAGCCGGCGCCGATTTTTGCAGTAGCGACAGTTATAACTCTTATTCTTTACTTTCTCTATAAAATAGATTACAAGTACTCAAGAATAACAAATAGTCCTCTCACCCTAATTAGGTTTTGTCACACCACACATAAGATGAGAGACTAGTATGCTATTTATAATAAAACCTAACATACTAAACTAATGGGCTTTTTAACAATTATCCATTACAAGCTAACTTAAACAATTGGATCCTTAACACAAGGCCCAATTCGACAACTACATACTAGAACACAATTCAACTACAGCATGTAGGTCTTCGACGACAGCATGTGATCAAACTTCGATGGCATGCTAACTAGAGTTCGGTTCAATATCTCATAATTTTATTTTATGCTTTATTTATTTAATTAAATGAATTTTTTATACATTGAATTGATGATGTGGTGTTTTGGCATGTTTATGATATGTTTGGATTTGTATAAAATTATTAGTAATTTAATTAAATAATTAAATAATTATTTAATTAAAATTAAATAGAAAATATACGTTTTGGGTGCAAAATAGAATTTTTGAGAAAAACAAGGTGAATGGTGAGAACTATGAGAGGAGTGGGCCATAGTGTAGTTAATAAGAGATAAAATTAGATTTTTTAATAAAAAGCGATTAGAAAGACCTAAGATTTTTAGTTCGTATCCTTTTAGGATAAAAAGTAAAGTGTAAGCCAAAGGGAGAACAAGGGTTTGGGAGTAAATCACCATTGTCAAGGTTTAGAGTTGTTGAAAATTCAATGTAAGGGGATGATTACTCTAAATATGGTGTCAATTTATGATGGGTATGGAAAAGTCTTTAATCTCCATTAGGTTTTCTCTATTTTCCTCCTTTGATTGAATGTTTGATGATATGGGTGAAATCATTATGATAATATGTTGTAATTGATGTAATCATTTTGAAATTCATGTGCCAATTTGCCATGAAAATTAGGTGTTTGAAATCATAATAGTGGTATGAGTTGTTTTCATATGTTCGGCATGAATATGTTGAATAAAGTGTTAAAAATTGTAATCAATTGATTCAATTGGGTGGTAATTGATTGGCATGTGAATTTATGATGACAACATGTTGTTTCCTTGCTGTTTATGGTTGATTTGAGGGTCTGGGGAAAAATCGGAGTTCTGAATTGAACTCCATAGCAGAAAATGAATTATCCTTTTGTTAATAGGGTGATGGGCGCCACCTGCATGTCGACCTGATTGTCATGTGCCTTAATATGTTGACGGGTGTCAGTAATCTGATGGGAGACCCCCATGGTCTCCAGGAAAGCATAAAGCCTTATTGGTCGTCACAAGAGTGACGATTGAGGGAAAAGGGTGATGACGGGTGCCACCCTAGTGACAGGTTACCCATCAATGTGTTAGTGGATGCATTTTGGGCTGCTAAGTTGGGTTTTTTATGTCGTTTTGTCATGCAGTCGATGTTTGGTTGTTATTTGTGTAGAATCAAGATTCAAAAGCCTCTATTGTTTTGATGAAGACAACTCATATCAGCTTAGCTTGCAAGATACTATATACCCGTGCTGGTATATACACTGAAGATAAAATCTAAAGCATCTCTATTCTGAACTCTTCACAAAAAGTAAGAGGTGCAAGCATATCATCACGAATACATTATCAAGATCAAGGCAAAGTCATTTATCAATATGGATCAAGTTTCATTTATCAAGTTTCAAGTTGTGTTGAAGATTCAAGACACGGTTGTTGCACCCCAAAATTTGCCCTCACAATACAAGACTTTGTGTTCCAAGAAGGTTCACAAGGTTCACAAAATTCACAATTGGTCAGAAGAGTTGACAATTCCCTCAGACAATGCACCTCCTAAGCAGTGCATCCAAAACTAGGGTTTTGACTTTAATCAGGCTAAGCGGACTTCCAAGACTTCAATCTGTTTGTTTTGCAGGAAGTGCATCTGAGGCGTTTTGGTCATTTCAAGCAGAGTTTGTAATGATGGGATAAATAAGACGTTATTTCCGAAGCATTTGTTTACATGGACTGATTATGTCAAGGGCATTTGACGAGCAGTTTATGAGTTGAGAGTATTTTGAAAATAAGGAAATGCCGTTAGGCGTGGTCTGAGAAGTCACGTATTCAAAGGGATTTCAGTTGGATTTGCTTATGTTACGGGATATCATTTACTTGATCAAGGCGAAGAGGAAGTAAGTTTTAGATATTTTGGAACTCATAAGTTATGACTAAAAGGTGAGTTTAAATAATTTATGGATTATTATTCATGAATATTTAGATTTACCATTGAGAAAATAACAATGAACATTTTATTGGATTTTATTTCACAAATATCTAAAGTTACAAGTTGAAAGAAAAATGCTTTTGAATCTTTATTCTGGGGTATTCGGTAGCTTACAATAGATTTATATTTACAAACACCCTATTCTAAATCTTAAACTATAATTGTTCTTCATTGGTCTTTCTTTGAGTTCTTCACGAGCTCCCGGTTACCTGAAAAAGAACAGATAAACAAAACACAACAAAAACACAACAGGAAAAGAGGTTAGAAGTTGTTTGACACTCTCAGAACATTATCATCATCGAGTGTCGGGAGGGCACGACTAAAGCCGCATCCTACTCCCGTTACCAATCTGAGCCATCGGCGTCAGATCAGGTAGTTATTGTTCTTATCATAAGGGACTGTCGAAAGATGAAGAGTAAAAGAAGTAGGATTAACTGATTTGCCAAAAGGATTCACGCGACTTTGGATTCAAAACTAAAACAACATTCCATCAAGTAAATATGGTAAGTTCCAATTTATTTTTCAAACTGATACAAAGCAGCCAGCAGCAGTCAAGATTGGGTAACGCAAACTTCCAAATCTCTACCGTCTTCATCATATTGGGTGAGTGTGTTCGCATTTTATCCAAAGATTTCTCAACCTCCAAGCTAAACATCAAGTATCCAAACCGATCCTGCAAAGATAATCCATTCAAGATTCATCATATGGTAAAGTGAATTCCGAGAAACAAGAAATAAACACCTATGTAAGATCTTAGCAGCTAGTTGCTTTTCGGTTAGCACGGGCCCTGCGGCAAGCCGGCTCCATGAATTCTTCTCGCATCAGTTCTGTGATGCCGCTGTTACTTTGCTATACATTTATTTGTATCAGAGAATATTGAAAAGAGAACTTAAATACCGAAACGAAGTAAAGACATTAAAGAGCTAAGGTGAGTAATAACAACCCTCAGTTTTTTTAATCATCATCGGGCAGTTTCGAGCAGCCGAGAGGATAATAGCCGAAGCTGTCACCAGCTTCCTACTGAACATCGATGATTGGGATTCGAACGCAAGAGACAACTAGCAGATAGTTCAACAATGTGAGACACAGATGAGCAGCTGCATTCAACAGCACCAACGCGGTTCAGACCATCAAGTCATCATCACCATCAAACCTTTCTCGGCAGCGACAAAGATCGGCAGCTTCCGAACTTGGAGATGGGCCCTGAAAGAAGAAGAGGAAAAATCAGTTTGGTCTAGAGCAACAATCACAAGCATTTCAGCTTTTGCAAGCAACTGCGACAAAAGTGTATCAACAGGCAAGCTCGTACAAACAACCATAACAGGCATCTCAATAACAGAAGAGATAAGCACATCCCCTAGCAATAACTCATCTGCGTCTATGATCATGACTAAAATGAATGAGACACCCACAGAGAATAACTCTTCTACTTGTGAGGGCTTAACAATTCAAAATAAGCAAAATCAAATAGTTGCTATTGATGACAACCAAAGTTCTTTGCCAAACCAACTGGTAAGCAGGATTTGGAGTCAGGGCAGTTGAGGCTGAGGCGAATCGGTCTGATAACCCATTTCGTTTAATCCATAGGGAAGACGCTTTGGAAGATCAAAATAAGCCGTTTCTAAAAACAATCCGCCAAATCCAAAGCAGGAAGATCCACATCTGAAAAAAATCCAATGAGATCCAATCAAAGTGAATTCAAATCCAGAAAAGGAAAGAAATCGAAATCATGAGTCCAATAGAATCAAATCATGTAAAAAAGGGTCCCAATCAGGACAAAATTAACATCTATAAAAATGTATATCCAAAAATCGTCAAAAGCCCAATAAATGGGAAGAGGATATAAGAAGGAAGGATACCACCTTTGAAACCCTAGACGAAGCAGAGCAGAATAGTGCAAAAAGGGGCAGAAAAAGTGGCGAAACCCTAGTCATCGAACGAACGCGAATCACCGCGAATGTCCATCATCGGCCGTTGACAAATACCAACCATCGCCACATCACCGTAGATATAGAACGGACTCACCGCGAGCGTGAAACCCGATGGGACCAACATCGCCGATGGAAGACCAACAACGGGCAATCCGTGAATGAAGCCTCAGAACAAGGTTCATCAAAGGCCGCAAATACCTACGAGAAACCACCAGAAACCTCAGAGGAACACCAAATCTGTCAACAAAGACAACCCTCGAGAAAAAGCGTAAGCCAAGGTTGTCTAATACTATCATCATTTAACGATTTTGTTTGATTTCAGGTAGAAATAAGAATAAGAAATGGCAAAAACGATCGAGGGAGATATGGGGTGAAACGGCGCCGCGATGAGAGGAACAGGGTTCCCCAAACCCTAAATATTCAATCACCACCGTTTTGAGTTGGGACCAGGTTAATCACCGGCCCAACTTTTGTTCTTTACTTATTATTTATTTTTCTTTTTGTTGTGTAGTTTTGTATCAAATATATATAAAATCAACCAAAAATATTTTTCAAATAATAATGTAATTTTCATATAATAATAATACAACTTCTTTATTAAAAAATAATAAAAATGATTAATTCAGTTTTTACTCTTTTTTTTAAATAAATGAAATTCCTCTCTTTATCAAAAATAAATTAAAACTTTTTCTAAAGTGAATCCTTTCAGAATAATAGTCAGAATACTAAAGAAAAATGACAAACAATTAGCTTTTTGATTAAAAATGAGATTTTGAAAATAAAAAATGTATTAACTTTTATCTTAATTTAAGTTGAAGTTTTTATCACCATCATAAAACCAAAAACCCCAAAAATATGCATAGCATCACAATTCCGTTTCATAACGCATCTGATGATTCATGTAATTCTGTCCACTAACACAGTTTTTTCGTCTTCGCAGCTTGTTATGGTGCTTTGTTATTTGATTCGGTTGTATTTTATTCAAGTTCTCACTATTATTGTTACTGCTTCTCAATTGTAACCTCGCGAACATAACAATCGCGTTTACTTCCCGCATTTAAATTTCCGCTTGCATGATTTAAATTCCTCGTAATTTTTTCACCAATATCTCTGTCACTGTCACACTCTGAAGGAATTAGGTCTAGCATTTGACCGCCGTGTCAATAGTCCTCACCTTCAACCCTTACAACTTTTACAAACCCTAATTTTCACAAATGCCTCGCCGCAGGCAAAATTACAATTTTACCCTTAGCATTAGGTCAAAGAGCCGCCGCGCTCATTTTAGGGTTTCCCGCCGTGGAATCCCTAATTTAACCCTAATTACAACTTAACAATTCAACGTAGAGATTTGGAGTTTCTACACTCCACGTAAGCGTGTCCTTAAGACATGTTTATTCCCCTTGAGACCTTGACCACAGTCAATAAGTCTCTAACCTCCCCTTTGAGGGGAACTACGATTACTCTGATTCCGCTCCCGTAAGGATACGTAGGCACAAGATGCGATGTCTTGCCGAGTAAACTTAGAATTAACCCCCTTTATTATTTATTATTGCTTATTTATATTTTATTTATCTTTGCTATTTAATTATTTTGCTTATTATTTTGTAATTGTTTCTTGGATGTAAAGTTGTTTAATTATTTAATTATTATTATGGTTAGTAATTAGGGAGTGTAACAACATGTATGTAATATTAAAATAAATTTAGATCACTTTTAAATAAAGATAATTAAAATAAACGCGTCACACACGTAAGTCGATTTTAATCGTCGTCTCACTTCCTAAGGATATCCCTCAAGTTGCCTACGAATAATGGTTAAGTGGGGTGTATAAAGCAAGTCCCTCAAATAAAAAAAATCATCAAAGTCCCTTATGGTTGCCTTTACGAATTAAGTCCCTTTCGAAAAATGATGATGGTCCCTTATATGTGCTTATTACATCCCACAATGGCCTTCAAAGTCAAATTGTCCCTCACATGTCCCTTAAACATCCAAAGTAAGGACTACCTACTCCATTATAGTAGGGATAGTCTTACTAAAGGAAAGAATAAAGAATAAGAAAGACCTTAAAGCATTAAGGTAGACCACTCCTAGATACTTGCTCACTTCAAAACTGTTTCACACTTAAACAAATTTTCAACAAGTTTTCAAACAAGTTCTTAACACATCCTTACATGGATTATTTATTAACTATTCTGAAAATTTTCTATTCACACACTACACTTTCAAAACAATTCAAAAGCGAGCTTAAGTACCTAAGAGCCCATGGATAACCATGGATGAAAAGGGTGCTAACACCTTCCCTTTTCATAACCTACCCCCCGGACCCAAAATATTCTCTAAGGTCTTTCCTGTTCTTTTATAACCTTTCCTTATGGATAAAATAAAAGTCGGTGGCGACTCTTGCTATCCGCAACATTGTTTAAAGTCAGTTCTCCCACCGTGTTACAACGGTACAACATTGTTTACTTAGAATTATGTATGCAAGTGTTCTTTGATCTCACTTCACTACACCACTCACTGAAACCATTTTAAAACTATTTTACTCTTGATATTTTAAATTAAGTATTTTTGGAAAAACTTTCAGTGTTAACCGATTAACCTGTGGGGTTAACCGATTAACACAAGTTAAAATTATGATTTTTGGAATTTCTTACAGTGTTAACCGATTAACCATATAGGTTAACCGATTAACACATGTAAAATTTGAATTTTTTGTACGTTGGAAAGGTGTTAACCGATTAACATTGAAACAACAGCCAAAAATAGCAACTGGTCATGGAGAATTGCATTTCTCTGTGATTTTCTTGCTGGCTATTTTTTCTGTCCCATAATCATACCTTTTTGAAAAGGTTTTTCACTCTTATAAATTGATTTCAGTTTTCAAAATCAAATTCACCTTCAAGAAACAAATTTCAAAAATTACTTTTTGTCTTCAACCTTTTTGAATTTTCAAAAGTGTTCAAATCACAATTTTGAAACAAGCCATTGAAATACACTTTCACATCTTTACAGCTTGCTTTCACATAAAGAACACTTGTATAATTTCTGAGTAACCTTTGTTACGAGAAGAAGATCAATATTTCATATTGATGTACATTCAATTGTTACTTATATACAAATTCAGAATTGACTACAACTTATTCTTAGAATTATAAAAGATAAGTTTGTAGGGTTTTCCTTGTGATCCGGATTGTGGATACAAGAGGTCCTTGTATGAGATATTCATTCTCAGTAGGACTTAAATATTGTGTAAATCCAAGAAGGGTGTTTTTGGTTGTTAGGATTGTCTTGTGTAGAAATCTAACATTGATAGTAAAATTCTCTTTCATGTTGAAAGGAGAGTGGAGTACTCTCGGATTGTGAGGGGAACCACTATAAATCGATGTGTCCTTTTACCTTCTGCACTTTACTGCTTTTCAGCACCTAGAAAAAATTAAAGAAGAAAATCCAAGAATCATAAAAACCGGAAAAAGTGTCTAAGAACCTAATTCACCCCCCCCCCCCCCCTCTTAGGCATACATATAACTTACAATTGGCATCAGAGCAGGTTAAGGTAACATGTTCCTATCGATCCAGTATGGCTTCCGCTAGCACCAACCCGGTTTTCAAAGATGGTGGAAGTAGTAACAAACCACCACTGTTTTCTGAAGAATATTTCGATTTCTGGAAAATCAGAATGAAGGCGCATCTTGAAGCCCAAGAGAAGGTATATGGGAAGCAATCAAAGAAGGACCACACAATCCAGTAAATGTGGTCAATGGCGTTAGAACCGCAAAGTTGAAAAACACGTATGACGAAGACGATAAGAAAAAGATTCTTAATGAGAAGAAAGCAATCAACATACTCCAAAGCGATCTCAGTATGGACGAGTTCTTTTGTGTATCACAGTGTAAATCGGAAAAGGAGATTTGGGACACCTTGGTAGAAACGCATGAAGGAACCAGAGAAGTAAAAAGATCAAGGCTTAACACGTTGAGTCAAGAATATGAGATGTTCCGTATGCAGCCCGGTGAATCTATTGTTGCCTTACAAAAGATATTTGTTCATCTAACAAATCACTTGATTGCTCTCGGGAAGACCTTCATCAATGATGATCTCAACCTGAAAGTCCTAAGATCCTTGACAAGGGAATGGCAACCGAAAGTGACCGCTATTTCGGAAAAGAAGAGTCTCTCAATGATGACATCCGCGTCCTTATTTGGAAAACTTCAAGAGCACGAATTGGAACTTGGAAGGATCGAGAAGCACGAAAGTCAAGAAAAGAAGTCCAAAGGAATTGCCTTGAAGATTGACACAAAGGATGACAAAGACGACGAGACTTCCGAAGATGAAAATTCCATGCTTCTTGTAAAGAAGCTTGGTAAGTTTTTTAACACAAACAAAAATTCCTCTTTTCCTAAAAAGAATAAACATTTCAGGAAAAAGGATGCATCCACATCGATTCAAGAAGTCACATGTTACGAATGTGGTAAACAAGGTCATATAAAGCCGGATTGCCCGAAACTTGCAAAGAAAGGAGGATTCAAAGGCAAGAAGGATTTCAAGAATAAGAAGGCTTATGTTGCTTGGGACGATAATGAGATAAGTTCATCATCAGAATCAGAAGGCGATGAATGTGAAAATATGGCTCTTATGGCGTCACATCACTCCGATGAAGAAATTGATGAGGTTAGTAGCAATTTTTCAATTTATGACAACGATGCACAAGAAGTCATAAATGAAATTCTAAAAGAGTGCAAGACTTTGTATAAAAGCATCTCATCCCAAAAGAAAAGAATTTCATCTTTAGAAGAATAAAATATTGCTTTTGAAAAAAACATTGAAAATGAAAAACAAAAATTGATGGATGAAAAACAAAGTCTTATATGCAAAAATTGTGAATCCTTATCTTTTCAAATTGTTCAACTTAAAAGAGTTTTAGAAAGATATGAAAAAGGTCAAATTGGCTTGGAGGAAATTCTTAGGCACCAAAGATATCCTAATGATAAAAGTGGATTAGGATATTCTAAGTTTTCCAAACCAAGCACAAATAAAACCATTTTTGTGAAAGCAAGTGAACAAGTTGTTAAAGAAAAGGCAAACATTTCTAAAACTATGCATCAAAGTCATAAAAGAAAAAGAATTGTGAAGAAAAAGAATTATGTTCCTAGATATAGAAGTCATTTTCAACCTACTTGTTTTTATTATGGAATCAAAGGCCATACACCTAATGCTTGCTATGTGCGCAACATTGGTGTTGCTAAAGGGAATTATGTGTGGGTTGAAAAGGGTACTAACTATCAAGGACCCAAATCAATTTGGGTACCTAACAATACTTGATGTTGTTTTGTAGGTATGCTTGAAGACAACTTCTAATCAATTGTATCTTGATAGCGGTTGTTCAAAGCATATGACGGGCGACATCAGCAAATTTTCAAGTTTATCATTAAAGGCCAAAGAATATGTTACTTACGGTGATGATAATAAAGGAAAGATTCTTGGAGTAGGAACCGTTGGTGCACCTTCATGTACAATCATCGAAGACGTCCTTTATGTGGAAGGCCTTAAACACAACCTACTTAGCATAAGTCAATTGTGTGACAAAGGGTTCCGAATCAACTTCACAAAGGATGAATGTTTGATAGAACATGAAGTCACCCATGACATCTTGCTAAAGGGTAAAAGATTTAATAATATTTTTATGATCTCTTTTGATGACTCATCCTTGAAGGTAAAATGTTTAATGGTGAACAACAACGAGGCGTGGTTATGGCATAAAAGGTTTGCTCACATTCACATGGAGCATTTAAACAAATTGATAAACCATGACCTAGTTGTTGGTCTTCCGAAGATAAAGTTCATCAAGGATAAGTTATGTGATGCTTGCCAAAAAGGGAAATAAACCAAGACAACTTTCAAATCCAAGAAAATGGTGTCTACATCAAGGCCACTTCAATTGTTGCATATGGATCTTTTTGGTCCATCAAGAACGAAAAGCTTCGGAGGTAACATTTATGCTTTAGTTATTGTTGATGATTTCTCTCGATACACATGGACATTGTTTTTAGTGCAAAAAAGTGATGCTTTCAAAGAATTCAAGAAGTATGCAAAGCAAATTCAAAACTAGAAGTCGCTCACCATAGCCTCCATTAGAAGCGACCATGGTGGAGAATTCCAAAATTCACATTTTAAAGATTTTTGCGAAGAGCATGGAATTTCTCACAACTTTTCCGCACCAAGGACTCCTCAACAAAACGGTGTCGTAGAAAGGAAGAATAGGTCATTGGTGAAGCTTGCAAGAATAATGCTTAGCGACTCAAATCTTCCTAAATATTTTTGGGCGGATGCGGTTAGCACGGCTTGCTTCGTAAGCAACCGTGTCAATATTTGACCAATTCCCAAGAAGACTCCGTATGAGTTGTTCAAGGGTAGGAAACCAAATATATCATTCTTACACATATTCGGATGCAAATGTTTCATTCTCAACAACGATAAGGACAATCTCGGTAAGTTTGATGAGAAGTCTGATGAAGGTATATTCCTTGGTTACTCCCTCTCTAGTAAAGCTTTTAGAATTTTTAATAAAAGAACTCTTACTATTGAAGAATCCATTCATGTTTCTTTTGATGAGACTAACCCCTCAAAAGAGGATAATATTATTGTGGATGATGATGATGATATAGTAGATTCTTCACAGCAACAAAAGGAGACTTCAAAGGATCAAGCAATACCACAAGAAGATAACACTCAAATCATTGAAGAACATCAAGATCTTCCGAAGGAATGGAGAACTCATATAGATCACCCAATAGATAAAGTTATTGGTGATATTAGCCAAGGCGTTGCAACTCGACTAAATCTTAAGGATGCTTGTCTCAACATGGCTTTTGTGTCTCAAATTGAACCAACCAATATTAATGAAGCCTTAGGCGACGACCAATGGATGATAGCGATGCAAGAAGAACTCAACCAATTCGAAAGAAATCAAGTTTGGAGTCTTGTACCAAGACCGGACCACAAGCACATCATAGGAACAACATGGGTGTTCAAGAACAAACTTAACGAGAATGGAATCATAGTTCGTAACAAAGCAAGATTGGTCGCACGAGGCTACAACCAAGAAGAAGGAATTGATTTTGATGAAACATTCGCTCCGGTAGCAAGGTTAGAAGCAATTAGATTATTACTTGCTTATGCTTGTTCAATGAATTTTCAACTTTTCCAAATGGACGTCAAAAGCGCATTTTTGAACGGATACATCAATGAAGAAGTCTATGTCAAACAACCCCCGAGCTTTAAAGACTTCAAGCATCCTTCACATGTATACAAATTGAAGAAGGCTCTCTATGGTCTAAAGCAAGCACCAAGGGCATGGTATGATCGTCTCAGCACTTTCCTATGTGATAAGGGTTTTGAAAAAGGAAAGGTAGACAAGACTTTATTCATTAAAAGGATAAAGGGTAATACCTTACTTGTTCAAGTCTATATGGACGACATCATCTTCGGATCAACAAACAAAGATCTATGTGAAGAATCTGTTTCGGTGATGCAAGGCGAGTTTGAAATGTCTATGATGGGAAAGATGAACTATTTCCTTGGACTACAAATCAAGCAAACAAAGGATGGCATCTTCATCAACCAATCCAAGTACTGCAAGGAATTATTGAAAAGATTCGATATGGATAGTTGCAAGGTGATGTCCACTCCTATGGGATCCGGAACGAACGTTGATCAAGATAAATCTGGTACTCCAATTGATATCACAAAGTATCGAGGTATGATCGGTTCATTATTATATTTGATGGCAAACCGTCCTGACATTATGTTTAGCGTTTGTTTGTGTGCACGCTTTTAAGCAAATCCGAAGGAATCACATCTCACTGCTGTAAAGAGGATTATGAAGTATCTCAAAGGAATAACGAACGTCAGATTATGGTATACAAAAGGTAGTAATTGTTCTTTAATTGGCTATTTTGACGCTGATTATGCAGGATGTAAGACCAATAGAAAAAGCATAAGTGATACGTGTCACGTTCTCGGGAATGCACTAGTGTCATGGGCATGCAAGAAGCAAGCATGTGTTGCACTTAGCATGGCCGAAGCGGGATATATTGCAGCAGGAAGTTGTTGTGCACAAATTTTGTGGCTTAAGCAACAACTCCTCGATTATGGTGTAGATCTTGGTTGCATTCCTCTTCGATGCGACAACACAAGTGCCATCAATATCACAAAGAACCCGGTCATGCATTCAAGGACAAAGCACATAGACATCCGGCATCACTTCCTTTGAGATCACGTATTTAATGGAGATGTAGATGTTACTTTCGTGGATACACACAATCAAATCGCCGGCATATTCACTAAACCATTGGCTAAGGAACCTTTCTTCAATATTCGACGAGAACTCAGGATTCTCGATGAAGGTGATATCTAATCTCTTCTTTAGTTAATATGTGCATGATGTATGTTTTCAAACCTGATTGCATTCTGTCTTTTAAGCATTTTTCTAAAATTTGCGTGTGTTAATCGATTAACCTATAGGGTTAACCGATTAACACTGTTAATTTTTCAATTCTAAGTTAATTTTTTAATGTGTTAACCAATTAACCCCCAGGGTTAACCGATTAACACTGATACTTTTTATTCAAAAATTAAAATTTTTAATGTGTTAACCGATTAACCCCCAGGGTTAACCGATTAACACTGTTAAAATTTTCAAAAATCAGAAACGGAAAATTAATTAAAATTTTAGTTAAATGTGTGTTTAATGTGTTTTATGTGTGGTCAATATATCGTTTAAATATCCCACCATTATCCTTAGAACTCTTCTTCTTCTTCTTTGACTACAAGAGCTTATCTCTTCCAACTTAAAAACCTCTCACTATATTAGTATCATTTAACCTCTTCGTCTCTCTCAAACCCTAAAACCTTCAAAGCACCTCAAACCTTCAGATTCTCAGATTTCATCCATGGCTTCAATCAACAGAGGAAAGGGAAAATTACCAGAATACAACTCTTCATCTGATGAAGACAATACTCCATTAGAAACCACTAAGAAGCTCATAATGGACTTCAAGGTCCGGGTACGTCATCTTCTACCGGTAAAGTACGTTAACCTCAAAGCTTTTCCGGCTTCTACTTTTGATTTTCCAGCACTGCTAAAATTTCAAAGAATTCATAAGTTTGTGTCTGATACTGGGAAATGCTACCCCGATTTGGTCAAAGCTTTTATGAATAAGCTATCTGTGTACTTGAATTCCGATGATGAGCATATTATGGAAACTTCTGTTCGGGACTATGCATTGAAGGAAAATATGTCCGACATTGCTGCAAGATTAGAGATACCATCCAGAGGCTGTTTTCTGAGAAAATGGGTAAACCATGTGGATGGGTCGTGGGCAAATTACGACAAGATGGAGTACTATTATAGCATTTGCAGGTTCCCAAAAGAGTTTGTTATTGCAAACCAGAGGACTGCTCGCACACTATGCTATGCGAAAAATCTGACGGTGAATGATCGAATGCTTCACTATGTTATCTGTTATGTTCTGATTCCAAAAGACTCAAATCATTCTCAGATTAATGATTTAGAGATGCAACTACTGTTTGCAATCAAGAACAAGATAAAAGTGAATTGGATTCTCACTATTATGTATCTTTTGCAACAACAACTGTCTTTGTCAACAAGGCTTTCGTTTGCACGGTTGATTTCAAGGATACTTGAGTTAACGGAATTGGACCTCAACCGTAAACCTTCTACCAAAATGAAACCAACCACAAATGAAATCAATGAGATCACCATTGTCAAGAACACCGGAATCATCAAAGACACTGATGGTATCTACAAGTACACCGACGAAGGCTCCTCAGCTTCCAACCATCCCTACTCCATTCCAGAAGGAGGAATAACGAATGAGTTCCTCTACATAACAATGATGAACCATCACCGCGAAACCTCTCGAGCCATTACCTCCCTCCGTAACCTTGTGCTTAATTCTCAGCATTCAAACACGGGAAACATTGAAGAATAGGATGAAGAAGAGGATGGTAGTGAAGAAGAGGAAGGTGAAGACGAGGATATATCGGCTGAGGATATTTAGAAAATATTTGATACTATGTTTTTGTTTCTAGACTATGATTCTGTTTTACGTTTTAAATTCAGTTTCGTTTTCTTTTATGTACTCATACAATGGTTTGCTTATTTTCATTCAAGTTATGACTTTTCCTATGATAATTGTTTATGCGTGTTGTGTTTGCTATGCATGATTATTTGCTATTACCTTTAAAATTCCCCTCTTTCCTTTTTGCTTATGACAAAAGGGGAGAAGGATTGTGGTTCTAACATTTTCCTATGAAGAAAAAGTGTTATCTCTCTTGTATTTAGGGGGAGATTCAACTTAGGGAGAGAAATGCTATGAACCAAGTATGAAGCAAGATTTTCAAAGAAACGGTTGTCATCATCAAAAAGGGGGATATTGTAGAATCAAGATTCAAAAGCCTCTATCATTTTGATGAAGACAACTCATATCAGCTTAGCTCACAAGATACTATATACCCGTGTGGGTATATACACTGAAAATAAAATCTGAAGCATCTCTATTCTGAAATCTTCACAAAAAGCAAGAGGTGCAAGCATATCATCAAGAATACATTATTAAGATCAAGGCAAAGACATTTATCAATATGGATCAAGTTTCATTTATGAAGTTTCAAGTTGTGTTGAAGATTCAAGACACGGTACAACATTGTTTACTTAGAATTATGTATGCAAGTGTTCTTTGATCTCACTTCACTACACCACTCACTGAAACCATTTTAAAACTATTTTAAAATACTCTTGATATTTTAAATTAAGTATTTTTGGAAAAACTTTCAGTGTTAACCGATTAACCTGTGGGGGTTAACCAATTAACACAAGTTAAAATTATGATTTTTGGAATTTCTTACAGTGTTAACCTATTAACCATATAGGTTAACCGATTAACACATGTAAAATTTGAATTTTTTGTACGTTGGAAAGGTGTTAACCGATTAACCCATTTGGTTAACTGATTAACACTGAAACAACAGCCAAAAATAGCAACTGGTCATGGAGAATTGCATTGCTCTGTGATTTTCTTACTGGCCATTTTTTCTGTCCCATAATCATACCTTTTTGAAAAGGTTTTTCACTCTTATAAATTGATTTCAGTTTTCAAAATCAAATTCACCTTCAAGAAACAAATTTCAAAAATTACTCTTTGTCTTCAACCTTTTTGAATTTTCAAAAGTGTTCAAATCAGAATTTTGAAACAAGCCATTGAAATACACTTTCACATCTTTACAGCTTGCTTTCATATAAAGAACACTTGTATAATTTCTGAGTAATCTTTGTTTCGAGAAGAAGATCAATATTTCATATTGATGTACATTCAATTGTTACTTATATACAAATTCAGAATTGACTACAACTTATTCTTAGAATTATAAAAGATAAGTTTGTAGGGTTTTCCTTGTGATTCGGATTGTGGATACAAGAGGTCCTTGTGTGAGATATTCATTCTCGGTAGGACTTAAATATTGTGTAAATCCAAGAAGGGTGTTCTTGGTTGTTAGGATTGTCTTGTGTAGAAATCTAACATTGATAGTAAAATTCTCTTTCATGTTAAAAGGGGAGTGGAGTGCTCTCGGATTGTGAGGGGAACCACTATAAATCGCTGTGTCCTTTTACCTTCTGCATTTTAGTGCTTTTCACCACCTAGAAGAAATTAAAGAAGAAAATCCAAGAATCATAAAAACTGGAAAAAGTGTCTAAGAACCTAATTCCCCCCCCCCCCCCCCCCCCCCCCCCCCTCTTAGGCATACATATAACTTACAATTTGGTGTAGTTTGATGAATATTGGTTTATTAATTAAATTGTTTGATTAATCTAACGGTGTTGTATTGTGTTAATGATGAAATAATTATATGATGACCATACAATTGAGATTGTTGTGAGTAGTCTAGTTGTGGGGATTAGTTTGATATTGATATTTAAAGTTAGATGTGGAACTGTAAATTTGTTTTAAGCTGTTGTGGTTATACACTATATTGTGCATGCATCATATGTTGTCGTTGTTGTGAAACAGGAGAGTCACGGGTTTAGATATTGGGACCACTTATCCCAAGCTCATATGTTAGGGCATGGAGCTTAGATGTTGGGGCTCGGGGTTCATATGTTGGGACCCGGTTCGTATGAAGAATCTTTTGTTGAGTTAGTACCATATGCATGAGTTGAATCGTTGTTGCATTGCATTGTATAAAGGTTATGCATATGAGCTGTTTTGGGTGTTGTTAAGTAATTGTTGTAATAATGTATGTAATTGGAATGTATGAAAGTTGGTTGATTTTCTTTAAGCTACCCTTGCATTCTTTTTCACCATTATATATTTTGAGCATATTCTCACCCCTTTGTTTTGTTATGGTGTTTTGTGCTCCTTCTTGAGGTACATATAAGCAGGTAGATGAGTAGCTGCTTTAGAGCTGAAGGATGGCGTTTAGAAGATTCTTATTTTCCAATTTTGTGTGTTATTAGATTACTGTTGCTCTGATCTATAGTACTGGGCAGGCAAACGTTATGTCTTATTTTATTTTGTACTTTTGTTGGGAGATTAATTGTTATAACTATTGTTTTTTAGTTGTTTTGATGTTGAAGGCATATTTCCCTAATTGAGTCTATTATTAAATAAAATTTATGTTTTAACTTATATGGTTGAATAGTTGTTTTAATGATTAATTTCGCTGCAAT
This sequence comes from Lathyrus sativus, assembly GCA_963859935.3. Lineage (NCBI taxonomy): Eukaryota > Viridiplantae > Streptophyta > Magnoliopsida > Fabales > Fabaceae > Lathyrus > Lathyrus sativus. The sequence continues at coordinate 441,459,220 of OZ012740.1, read as the reverse complement.
GAGGCTAAGTAAAGGTGATTATATGATGACAAGTGTTTTAACTTAAATATTTTATACTAATAAGTGTTTCAGAGCAAGTTGTTTGTGGAGATTGTGTGACACCCTATATGCATTATTTGTTTATAATTGTTTTATTCCTTATAATTTTGAGCGTGTCGTTTTAGGGTGTTACAGTCAGCATCATTTCTGCAATGAAATCAACAAAAATTTGAAATCGGAGGGTTTTCTCTGGTTCGAAGAAGATATTAAACTTGTTCTTCATTAGCTATCATGTAATTGTTCTTTGTTGTTTGTTCTTCGTTCGAACCTATTTCCGAAAGTGAATTTCGCTAGATGTAATTGTTCTTCATTGGGTTTGACAATTATATTGTCCATCTATAATTCTAGCATTTCACTAATTTCTCTTTCAAAAATCTTATTCATCATTCTTTGGTACGTAGCCCCCGCGTTCTTCAAGTAGAAGGGTATGACATTGAACCGATAATTAGTGTTTTCATCATGAAGGCGGTCTTTCTCATGTCTGAATTGTACAAATGAATTTAAATGTATCCAGAATAGGCGTTCGTAAAAGACAACAACTTGTACCTAGCCAAATTTTCTAACAACTTATCTATGTTGGGTTATAGGTATAAATATGCAGGGAACGACCTATTGATATTTGTATAATCAATGTACATCGTCCATTTACCTGATGTTTTTTTAATTATAATGGCGTTAGGCAGCCACTCGGTGTACTTTTATTCAAAAATAAAATTAGCTTGCAGGAGTCCCTAAATTGTGCTTTTAGTGGCTTTATATTTTTCAGAGGATGGTTGCCTCCTTCTTTGGGCCATGTATCTGGTGGAGAGGTCGATATTCAACTGATGACAAACACACGTGGGTGAATTCCTCAGATTTCATCTAGGGAAATTGCAAAGAGGGGGATGTTGGCTTTGAGGCATTTGATGAGGTATCTTTATATTGGTGTCGGGAAGCTGACTCATATCTTTACTGTTCTGAATGGGTTTTCGTCGAGTTGGACAACTATAAATTATTCATCTGGAATTGTCCTTGGAACTTTGATCCTCGCTTCGGCAGGGAGGTCGTGCTTGTAATCCATTGTGGTTTCATTCAAGCATGCATCAAAATATTTGGTGTTAATATTTGGTCAGCTCTGGTTGGGAACAATGGTCATTTTCACCTTCCTTTCTTATTGGAGGATTGTTGTAGTTTGATCTTTAAATAGTGTTTCATATATCGAGCGAGATCCATCTAGGTCATCATGGATGGTAATTAGTTCATCATAGATGTTGTGGTACTTCATCTTTAAGTGCACGGTTGAAACGACGATGTTAAGTGTCACGAAGAAAGGTCTCCTCCTGATACAATTATAGAGGTTTTTGCATTACACCAAGAATTGTACACTTATTATGTTTTTGTCCTGTCCTTCTCTGATAGAGACTATTAATTTTATACTGCCCCAAGGATGAGTTATGCAATCGTTGAACGCATGTAGATTTGGGTCCTTGTAAGGTGATAATCTTTTATTTATTCTCAAACCCTCGAAGAGTCTAGTGTACATTATGCCACATGAACTCCCCCCGTCGATCAGGATTCTCAATACTTCTCAATTTGCTATCTTGGCCGTTATCTCCAATAGAAACACTTCATTAGGGACACCGTCTCGAAGTCCTAGAACCGGTCTTTCATATCTCCATTCTTCCTTTGCATCATTTGTTTTCGATTCAGAGGCACTTCTCTTTGCAAATCTGTTGATCGGCTCCATCAAAATGCATAATCCTTCTCTAATTGAGGAGACGATATGAGGTGGTAACGTGATGGAGGTTGAAATCGGCACAAAGACTTCAATCGTAAGACTAGCGCTATAATAAAAGGTCATTCTAGTAAACAATGTAGCATTTATTTATATGTATAACAACTTTTTTTAAAAACTAGAAAACACATAGTAAACATTTAACCTTAAGTTTTTTATTTGATCAAATCTCCCGGCTGGTATATGTAACACCCAATTTAATTATTTAATTTTCTCGGTGTTATTTTAATTCGGCATGTCCTTGTGGGAATTATTTTAGCTAAAGCCTTTAATATTAGTATAATAAAATTAATAATGATAATAGTTTGATAATTAATAGTAATGGTATTATTATTATTATTATTATTATTATTATTATTATTATTGTTATTATTATTATTATTATTAATGTTATTGGAATTAAAAGAAATGGGAATTAATGGTTTAAGGGGGTATTTGGTGAGTTAGAAAGAAGAAAAACACGATCATTTTGGGAAAGAAGAGGGAGGAAGAAGAACAAGAATAAGAGGAAGAAGAACAAGGGAGAGCAATCAGATTCATGGAAGTTTTCATCGATCGGAGCAACTAGTCGAGGTAAGGGGGAGAAACGGGTTTAAATTGGTAATTGTATGAATGGGGTAGTTGGGGATTCCTTAACCCCGTAGGGATTTGATGATCATGATTGAGATGCTATAATGTTCTGATTGTTGTTTCCATGGATGAATTGTGTTTATGTCGTTAAAGAATTGGCGAAATTCTGGTATTCCAGCCTTGCATGTGATGAATGTAGGGATTTGTTGGAAGTTCTGAGTAGTTTACCGTTTAGGTCGAAAATGATTTAATCGGTAGAGTTGGTGATTTATCGGGTGAGGTCTGGAATAGATAATGTGATTTAGTCGTAGAATACTAGGCTAAGACTGCTGAGACTGGTGTGGTGAGAATCGGACGATTTTTGAGCTTCTGATGATTATTGTGAAATCGTAGACATTCGCCAGCACCTTCGCTGAGCGAACTAGTAGCGAGCATTCGCTAGGCGAGTTGGGTAGAGAATACTTCCAGTAGCCACTGTCTGCATTCGCTAGCAGGTTCGCTAGGCGAATGAGGCAGCGAGCATTCGCTGAGGCCTCCTGTTTTGCCTTGTGATTCGTTTTGTAGAATTCCTTGGGTTGTGAGAGGTCGAGAGACGTTGCTTAGCGGAGAAGAGAGTATACTTGGTGTAGAGAGGTGAATTATGAAATATCAGATTTAATTGACATGATTTAAATAGTGGGTAATATATATATATATATATATATATATATATATATATATATATATATATATATATATATATATATATATATATATATATATATATATATATATATATATATATATATATATATATATATATATATATATATATATATATATATATATATATATATATATATATATATATATATATATATATATATATATATATATATATATATATATATATATATATATATATATATATATATATATATATATATATATATATATATATATATATATATATATATATATATATATATATATATATATATATATATATATATATGATATGTATATGACGCATAGTGAGGTGATCGGGAGGATTGTGCGTACTTGGGGTTCGAATGTGATTTCCCCGAATATTTAAATTGATTGATATAATTGATTGGTATGTGTGTGTGTATGTGTGTGATGTATGGTGATGTGATCAGTAGGATCGTGTGCACTTAGTGTGTTTGATGTTTGTGTGTTGTGCATTTGGGGTTGTGCATAGCATGGTGTCTTGGTGGGATGGATCATGTCTCAGGAGGAGCGTAAGTGATCCATATGTACTCCTTTGTGGAGGATGGTAGGGTTGAATCATGTCTCGGATGGAGCGTAAGTGATTCAACCATACTCTCTTATGATGTTTATGATGATGTGCTCCTTTGTGGAGGGTTGATGGCCCAGTGTCCATCGGTGATTGCGGAGTTGAATCATGTCTCAGGAGGAGCGTAAGCGATTCACCCGTACTCCTTTGTGGAGAATTGTGGGGATAGATCATGTCTCAGGAGGAGCGTAAGTGATCTATCCTGTTTATGATGTGCTCCCTTGTGGAGGGTTGATGGCCCGATGTCCATCGGTGATGATGAGTCGGTACCGCATGCATGTGTTGGGTTTCATTCTTGCATTGTGATATGTTGTGTTGATGATTGGACAGTAGGTCCTGTTTGATGTTGGTGGGGTGATGATTGTTTATTTACTGCCTTTTATTCATGTATTTTATTACCGTTAATTTTGATCATGTTTTCTCACCCGTTTGTTGTTGTTGTTGTGGTTTGTGCTTCTTCAGAAGTACAGATAATCCAGGTGCATAGCTAGCTTGGATAGTGGTGTGCGAGTCGAGTCCTAGGATGCTCTGATACGTAACACGGGATTTGGGAGTTTATTTGTTTTATGATAAAATTGTTGTATTCCTGTAACGTATCGTATTTTGGTGAATCTTGATGATGAATGAATATTTTGTGTATTTTGGCAGATGGCCGTGAATGATGTATATATTAATGATAATTTTCCGCTGCTTTATTTTAAAAACCATATAAAAAAGTGTTTTGTTGAATTTGTGAATGTAATATCCCATATTTGGAATGAAAATTCTGATAATTATTTGACTTAATCGCATTTTATTTTAATTTGGGAAGGGGTGTTACAGTATACATATGGTAAGTTATATATCTTAACTTTTCGTCTAATAACTTGCTCAAAAGATGAAACCTCTCAAGACACTATTAACTTTTCATCCATATTACTAAATCCACTGCAACGCAGTTATTAACATCATATAACTTTCAAGCAAATTTTAATTTATCATATATTGAACAGTTAGATAAATCGGATTTTTCACTGTTGTACCCCCTTTTGAAATGAAAAATTCCATAATACCCTACTTTAAAAATTATTTACCGATATACCCCATTTGTAGTAGAAGCTCGTCCATTGAATGGGCGAGAATATGCTTTAAAAAATTACATTGTGTGAGTTCGTCCATTGCAAGGACGAGCTTGTGAAACTGAAAAATTTCATATATGAGTTCGTTATGAAGAGATCTAATTTTTTTTTCTGATTTTAATTAATGATTTATTTATTTAATGCATATTAATATAGATTAAACATATACCTTAAATATATTATTTGTATTCCATTTTAAAGAAAACCAATATTTCCAAATATATTTCCAAACATCTACCTTAAAAATGAAAATGAAAATTCTAATAATATATATATATATATATATATATATATATATATATATATATATATATATATATATATATATATATATATATATATATATATATATATATATATATATATATATATATATATATATATATATATATATATATATATATATATATATATATATATATATATATATATATATATATATATATATCATATTTTTCATTTTCATTTTCATTACCATTTTTAAATTTAAATAAATTTTATAACTATTTTTAGAATTTTAAATTTCTATTAAACACATAAATTGGAATAATTTTCCCAAACATTTATTATTTTTTAAAAATATAACTTTAAACCTTAAAACAAACATATTTGAAAATATTGGTTTTCTTTAAAATGGAATACAAATAATATATTTAAGGTAGATGTTTAATCAATATTAATATGCAAATTGGATCTCTTCATAGGTTCGTCCTTACAGTGGACGAATTCATATATGAAATTTTTCAGTTTCACAAGCTCGTCCTTGCAATGGACGAACTCACACAATGTAATTTTTTAAAGCATATTCTCGTTCATTCAATGAACGAGTTTCTACTACAAATGAGATATACCGGTAAATAATTTTACCAAAGTAGGGTATTATGGAATTTTTTATTTCAAAAAGGGGTACAACAATGAAAAATCCATATAAATCTATCCTTTTGTTTCCATAATCCAAGTAGCCTGACTGTGAGCAGAATATGGTACAATATTGGCATTTCAATGAACTGAACTCTGACACAAGTAACTCCAGTTTTACTTTTCAATTGTTAAGTGAAATCCACTTATATTTGCCAAGAAAGCCCCATGTTCAAAGTTCAACACTTTTTGTTTAGCAAGATTCGTTTCATGTCAAACAAAATCTACATTGTTTTCTACTACCTCTATCCATAAAATGGTGCTTAGGTTTAATTTTTTAAAATTGATTCTAATTAAAAGTGTTTTGAAGGTAAAGTGATTTATGTTTGGATAAATTTATGTAGGAATATGTTGAATTGTAAATTTTAATTTAAAAAGCTTTTGTGTGTTTGGTTATGAGGTGAGAAGAATTGATTATGAGTGAATTGATCTTATAGAATTGATTTTGATGAAAAATTAATTGAATTTAATATATATTGATTCATGATTAGATACATTTATGTAAAAGTGGGCTGAATAATAAATTTCAATATAAAAATCACGCTTAAATTTAAAAGATATAAATTATAGTTTCAAATAGAATCAATTATTGAGACAAAATCAATTTTATTCTAGAAGAATCAAACATCTCAAAATAATTTCAAAACGAATTCTACTTTAGAAGAATCAAACATCTCAAAATAATTCTAAAATCAGTTATATATCATTAGAATTGTTTTTTACTTCTTCAAAAGTTAAACCAAACCTACATGCTTCAAGTAAAATTAATTTTGAAGTCAGAATCAATTTTACTTTCACCAAACACCTTAAAATAATTCTGAGATATTGTTTTTTATTATTTCAAAAGTTAAATCAAATATAAGAGAAATGAAGATAAAGTGATTTATAATTTGATAAATTTATGTAAAACGTGCTGAATAACTGTAGGTGTAAAAATTACCTCAAAAATTGCAAATCATAACTTCAAGTAAAAACATAATCAATTCTAATCAAAAGCAACCCAACATATCAAAATTAATTTATACCTCTAGAATCAATTTTGAGTGTTTCAAGCTGAATCCAAACATACTATTTGTTTAAATGTGTGATTGGATTTGCAATTGATATAATTAATTTTGACTTGATTTTCACATAATAAACTTGGTAGAATTGATTTTAATATTTGAATATTTAGGTAAATATGAATTTAACAATAAATTTCAATGCAAAAATCAGGTTTAAATTTATAATGCATAAATTTTAACTTTAAGTAGAATCAATTATAAAAACAGAATCAACTCTATTTTAAAAGAATCAAATATCTCAAAATCAATTTTATACATGTTGTTCATTCCAAAAACCAAACCACACATTCTATAAGTATATATAGAAATGGAGGGAGTAATATTATTTATTTACACCTCTTTTAAACAATTTTTATGGGTCTAATCAAGAGTGAATTCTTAAATTGATGAATGTGGAGCACCAAGTTCATTAAGCAAGCATATTCATAGTCATATATACAATTCTCACTAGGTAGCTAGTGTTATTGTGTGTTTGAATTAGTGTGGATGAAATTAATTTTGATAGAATTTATTTTAGTGAAATTGAGTTTACTAGAATAATTTATGTTTGGATATATTTATATAAAATAAATTGAGTTTAATAAGATAAATTTCAGTATAAAATTACTTTTAAATTTATAAATTATAAATTCTAATTTCAAGTAAAATTAATTTTTAAAACAGAATAAATTATACTTTAAAAAAACCAAACACTTCAAAATTATTTTTAACTCTTTCAAAAGTCAAACCAATCATGCACTAATTGTCTTTTTAAGTTAATGCGGTTCTTTTTCAATTGTTGCTTTTGCAGAAGAAAAAAAATGTTTTTTATTTTATTGTTGTTTTAAAATTTTAATAAGTATTGATTATTAATTTGTAAAAATATTTTTAATTATTTATTGTAAAGAGAAATAATAATAATAATAATAATAATAATAATAATAATAATAATAATAATAATAATAATAATAATAATAATAATAATAATAATAATCATAATAATAATAATAATAATAATAATAATAATAATAATAATAATTTTAAAAAATAAAAATATTATAGAGAAAAGATAGAAAATAATATTGAAGTAATAAATAGATAATAATAATATTAAAGTAATAAAATTTAGATAATGTTAACTTGTTACCTAAGACCACAGGTTAAGAAAATGAAATGTTTGTGTTGAAAAGAATAATAAAATAATTATTTATAATCTTTAAATAAAATTAATTTACAATTTTCAGGGAAAAAAAATTCACATTTATATCTTAACCTGTTCTCTTTAAGATAGACGTTAGCCTTATCTATGAGATTTATAGATTGTTTAAGTTTTTACTCTTTCTAGTCTTATTTATATAAGAAATTTTGCTTTTTAAATTTATTAAATAATAAATATATTTGACTTATCATATTAATTTAAAAAGTAAATTTTTTCTAGAATAAGAAAATGGATTTTCATTCACTAATGTCAATGAATGTCACTATATCGTATTTGTTCGATTAATATAAGACGCAAATCTGTATTTTTATTATTTAAAAAATTATAATATGTATCAAATGTGATTCAACCGATCTCAATTTACTCTAACTTATTTGACTGTGGAAATGCGACAAAAAGTTTAACCGCAGGAAATCCAATTTCATAAAAAATGACCATTAACGTAAGTCCTATAAAATACTAATTGGTAAGACAATAATGTAATTAACAAAAAGTAGTTAATAGTATAACATTGAAATTTAAACCTAAGTTACTGTAATCACACCTCAGTTGCTCTGCTTCAGCTCAATCTTGAATATTATGTAGCTAAACAGTTTTATTAACAAGTTGCCGAATCTTTTATCACGTATGTTCTGTATTTTAAAGAATTCTTAAACCCATCATCAACGTCTTTCAGATTCATACATTTAGTTTTTTATATTGGTATGCTTTAGTTTGTTACTTTTCAATGACTACTACACTTGTGCGTCAAGAATAATACAGGTTTCACTCCAAGCAATTTACAATATCTGGTTGCATGAATTAACCTTTGAATTCTTTTTTGACAATGAACTTTGAATTTTGTTATTTATATGAACAATTTCCACGTCAGATAAGGCAGACTAATATGTCAGTATCCATAATAAAACACGCATAATGTTATAAAACACAAGAATCTCAATTCACAAGTATAACACTGAACAAGTACATAAAACAAGCAGCAGCTACTTAACACATTAATGGTAACACAACATTCACAGGCTGCTCTGTAAAGGGCATTGGGATAGTCTATCTCTCAAGAGGGGCGGAAATTTTCACAATGATAAAAATTAAACAATCAAATAAAATCAGACACAATATTCTCAAATTAATACAGGTGTCGTAGAAATACTTGATAGTCTTCGCGTATCATATCATTTAAGCACACTGCAAAATGAGCATCAGACAAGTTAGAAGGTCATTTTAAGAAGCCGAGAAAGCATGAAAAGAGGGACAAACACCAACACAAAACACATGCCATGGTATCAAAAAGTTCTGGTTAACCTGTAATGTAAGTGTTTAGCTAATAATGCCTCAAATAGACATGGGTATTCATTTTTTTAGTACAGACAGGATTTAATTGATTTCAAGGTTATTATATTGTAATAATGGAATTAATTAATATTCAAGTTTCTATTTTTATATTTAGAAGAAAACAAATGAAGAGATGAAAAACACAAGCACAAACCCGATTCAGATAAATCATTAAAATTCCTATCATAGCATGATTACCATCTCCACATGTGATCAAACTTACTTCTAAATGATGGCATCATTAAAATTTTCTAGAAATTCATTTGGCTAGAGTAGTTTGCAAATAACGTGATGTTGGACCGTATGCCCAAGGTTACTAAGGTTTATATGAGAAGCCCAAAAGGTGTGGCTCATCTGATCTACTTATATGGTACATTGCACCTGATCAGAATTAGATGTCAGTGTCTTAACCAAGTGCCTAGCTGAAAAAAGAAGGGTGATGTTGATAACATGATGCGGCAGGGCCTTGCTTCTTGAACAGATGAACTATGTTCTACAGAGAAGTGGACTAGCTATGGAAGAAAGGAAATGAGGGAAAGATTGGGAAGGACTCATATAGAGTAGGGTGGTCACACAGAGTCTTAAGGAAAGGGGCAACAGTTTGGAACTTGGGAAGGACTCAAATAGGGGGTGGCAAAACGGGTCGAGCTCACCGGGCCCGCCCGTTTAGCCTGTCATTTTTGGCAGACTGAGGCAAGATTCCCAATCCGCCCTGTTTTTGGCGAGGGCATGCCTAAACGGGACGGGCATGGTTGTTTGCCACCTTTAGGCTCTAGGGGACAAAACAGGTTAGACCCGACCGTTTAGCCTGCCATTTTTGACGGGTTGAGCCAAGGTTTCCAACCTGCCCCGCCATTTGTTGACAGAATGGTCATGCTCGTTTGCCACCCTTGAGTAGGGTGGTCACAGAGTCTTGAGCAAAGGAGCAACAATTCTCCGGAGACCAAACTCCCTGATGGAGTTAATGGAGAGAGGGATCCCTTTGGGGGAAGGCACTCAGAATTAGAATTGTCTTCCCAAAGCGCATAGCTAGTAGCAGTTATAGTGCAGATTGGAGTGGATTTACATGGTGTGGAAGACTTGGCCTACCGAATTGCTGAGCACTTTCTTTCGATAAATCAGTGGCTCCCAGCCTGATATCTACTATATTCAGACCTACAGTTCCATATCAATATGTTTAAATTCCTATTCTATCTTTTATCTTTCTTATATATTCAATCAGTAGATTTACTATAAAAAAATACTTTCTCCTCTAACTTGAAATGGATGCCTTAAGCGCACTTCCCCTAATTATATCAAGCTCAGTGAAGTGTTAAGGAAGGATACAACGATTATTTTAAAGAGAAAATAAAGGATAGGTGACACATTCATTGTGTTTGATGTGAAGGGGGCGGATTTAGTCCAACTTTTCCTAGAGATATGACATGTACCCTGTTTATAAAATTTGGGCATCCATCACCTTATATGCCGATTTTGTTTGGAAGAGTTAGGTCCAACTCAAATTCTAAGATATTTCTCTTTTTTTAGAGAGGTGAATAAATGATGGGACACCAAACACTAATAAAATATTAAAGTACCAAATGTCAACATAGCATTAGCAACATACATGAACCAATGGAGGAGATAAAACTAGAGGTGCAAATAACTATAAAACGTTGGAGGCTATCCTAGATCTGTTGCTAGACTTCTCATAGTGTTCATGCTTCAAGCTCATTAGAGCCCGAGCATGAGGGATGTGGTGATGAAAATTCTGGTTTCATTGCAGTCCTCCCCTAACGGCCTAATTTTGGCATTTGGATTGCCTTCATTGCAGTCCTCCAACATCTTCATTGTGTTTGGTGTGAAGGGATGGATTTAGTCCCACATTGCCTACAAATATGGCTTCTGCAATGTTTATAAAGTTTGGGTGGTCCTCACCTTACAAGCTGATCTTGATTGGATGAGTTGGGTCCAACTCAAATTCTAAGATATTTCTCTTTTTATAGAAAGATGAATAAATGATGCACACTGCGCTAGAGAGGCCAAACACTAATAAAATATTAAAGTGCCAAATGTCAATAAAGCATTAGCAACGTACATGTGGCATATGCCAATGGGGGAGATAAAAACTAGAGGCACAGGTAACAGTAAAAGGCTGGAGGCTAGGCTTTCAGTGACTAATCACATCAAACTAGAGTGACTTTTACCTTTTAGCGTTCATATATTTCTCTGTCTTCAAATTATGTAGTCCTAGTCGGTTACGGTCACTGCTAGATTGTACTACCCGAAACTGAGCCCAGCCATTTCAATCCATTCTTACTCAGTGTCTAAAAACTGTTGACCAGAGACCCACTCTTACCCACCCATTCACACAAAATTGTAAGCAAGTAGTACGGTTTCGGTCTGACCATGAACTCTTGTTTGCCCTAGTATAAGTTATAAAAATTGTTTAAATTTCAAAATAAGGGCCATCCTCCTATCTGCTGTCTCTTTAATGGATCAGTTGTTATCCAGAATTGATAACACAGGAAGAAAGTAGATGATGAGATTACATGAGAGAATAAAGAAGGGTGTGAGAAATAGGGCAGAGAGAACAAAATGAGATCATGTTCGCAACAAAGGTAACATGGTGTGCCCAATATTTGGTTTAGGATGGAGTATAAGGTTACCATAGGAAGTCTAAGTTTTAAATTTACATTTGAAATTCATGAAGAAGTATTGTGCTCTATCAAATTTATGAAAACTGAAAAGAGATGAAACTTACTTGTATAAGTAGGCAGCAATTCCCAGAATTATAATCAACAAAACAATATCAATACAGAAGTTTCGACTGGATCGGAGCTGGATAAAAGCCAAAAATCATATAAGATTCAGAAACAAATTTATCACCAATAAAAATCAGAATAAATGGAAATCTAGGACCAAATGAGTTGTAGTTAGATCACCTGATTCACCGTGTCTTTAAGTCTAACATTAGTATTCTTAAGATCAGATGATGCCCTGTCCACCTGTAAAGATGACAAACAATTGAATCATATTATTTCAACTTGTAAACTTACACTTCAAAAGCATAAATTTCCATGCTTTCAAGTTTTGTTAGAAGTACTTAAGAACATGCAAAATTTGAAAAATCTCACCTTGGTGTCGATCTCATCCATCAAGGGAACTTGTCTGTCCAGTTCCTGTACTCATCATATAGATGAAGTATTACAAACACGCAGCCACATGAGGGAAGACATAAAAAAAGTAAACGACAACTGACCTCATTCATATCATGTGCCATGTCTTTCAAAGTATCCAACCCTTCTGCAATCATATCCAAACCTTGATCCTAAAAAGTTAACGTCCAATTAGATTTTGAGCTTTGAAGTTGAAACTATTGCAGGAGTAATAATAATGAACACAGCACTGCTAAAATTTACTTGCCTGTTTTATTCTACGCATTTCATATTCCTGTCTGAATTGACTTGATTCCTCAGTTGATTTGAAGTATTCATCATCAAATCGGCCATCTGTAAATAAGACGATTCAATCATTCACACATAACGAATGGAACTAATCCCTAACACCCCCAAAGAAAACACAATAAATGCTATAGCTACTGATGAGAGATACGGATAGCTTCAATTACCCGAATCAAATTTAATTTCAGCGCGTGAGGCAGAAGAAGCTGCCCAGCCACCAGTTTGTTTTGGTGCAACAGGAGTCCCATCTGGGATAGCCTGGATTCTTTCCGGTAATGCAAGAACCAGATCATTACGGGCAGCAAACTCTTGCGACGAAAGCCCTTTTACCTATTAATACATCAGATCATACATCATTCAAATATAAAGTCACTAACTTAGAACCATTGCATGCTATTAAGCTACTTAGATCAAAATAAACAAAACAAACAATTGAGCATTGTAGAAAACACAAAAAACTCAGCTGAAACAATCGGGATTATATGATAACAAGCCTGCCCCTTTCAAAGATCAATTGAAATTTGGCAGATCAAGCAGTTCTTCATTACAGGTAATAAGCTCTAGTCACACAAGATTGTTGAGAACTCACAATTAAAGTACGTCAAACTTCAAACTACTCATTCCGGCCTAAATTAAATTCCAAAAACATAACAACAAAAAAACAACCTTTTTGACAGCCAACCTCTGCAACTTGGGAACTTCCTCCAACAACCGAGACTTAGTACGACGAATCTCCGCATTGATCGCTACAGCAGATGCCTTCCCTCTCTCCTTGGAAGCGGTTTCTGCTTTCTACATACAAAAAAAATCAATAAACAAAAACAATCGAGTCCGTTTACCATTAGAAAACACAAATTAGGGCACGAATTTGTAGTTTTTTGATGAGGGTACCTGAAGTAGGTTTTCAATGTCGGAGTCGACGGAGGCGTAGAGTCGGACGAAAGCATCGTCGCCGGTGACATTGGCATCCTTGTTCTTATCGAGGTCGTATTTGTCGTACTTTTTGCAAATGGAATCAACTCGGGTTAGAAGGTCGATGACGCTCATGGTGTTTTGGGATGAAAATCGGATCTTGACTAGAGTCAACAACAGCAACTGGTGAATTGGGAGTTCGATCTGCTTGTTTCAGTTGTGGCTTAACTCAAAAAAGGATTTCAAATGAGAGAGAAACCATGGACACAGCTGTAACAAGTTTCTACAAAGCAGTTTTTTATTTTATTTTTTTAAAATAGATTTAAAAAAATTATTTTTTTGACAAATTAATTTTGAGAGAGATTTTACAATATTGTTGTTTCATATGGAAAGATAAATTTAAATAATTAAGAAATGATAATAAATATTTAAGATAAATTTATGTTTTGATATGAATTTTTTTTCAAAAATATTTATGAAAAAACGGAGGGAGTATATAAAAAAGAAAGAGTGAAAAAAATAATAAGTAACAACTTCCAAAAATTATTTATGAAATATTATATACTATTTTATAAAATATGTTTTCATATTTATTTATAAAACTTATTTAGATTAAAATTTATATTCTATTTTTAAAATAAAATCCAATTGCATATATCTATTTATATACTTGTTTATTTTTTAAAATAAAATAATATGTGATAATTTGGCATAATTAAAGAAAAATTAGAATTTAATTAAAGAAAGAAGGTTGGGTATATACTTGTCTATTCAAGATATGAAATTTATACATGATGGATAATAATCAGATGCTACGGATGGCATTGTGGGATATCTCGGAGATTGATTTTTCTTATCAATTTTGAGTCATAACGTGAGAAAAATTTTAATATAGTGGATGTGATTTTTTTTTCGGTCAGATTTATTCATGTGTTGATTGTGAATAGGTTTTTCAAAAAGGATGAACATTCGTTTTATGTGACTAACATTTATGTTTTGAGTGTATCTAATTGTAAACATTTGATATAAGAACAACTAAGTTGATTTGTTTGTAATTAGAGTGATCTATAGTGTGTGCTGAACCAAAATTGGTTTGAATATCAATGTCGTGCACTTTAGTTTTAATGACGACACAATATAATAGAATAATTGTATTGTTTAACGCGTGTTGGTTATGTATATCATTTTTAATTTCTAATAAGAATTTTTTGTAATATATCATTTGGAAAGAGTAAAGATAATTCTACAAAAGATACGGGTCTAGATTAATCTGGAAGGTTCCATCTAGCAAGTGATTATAAGTATTTTTGTATTGAATTGTTGAAACAACTTTTGGATGTTGTCGCGGTGAAAATCGGAGACTATAGTTATTGAGTTAGATAGGTTTCACAAATCTTAAGATATCACCACCGATCTTTAATTTATCCAATAGAAAGGGGTAAAGAAATAATAACTCATAAGCATGCAATGCCAAACAATACAATAAAAAAGATATAAGGTTCGGGGGTTGATTATACTAAGGGAAGGTATTAGCACCCTAAGTATCTACAGTACTCTATAGGAACTTTTTGTTGAATTTGTGTTATAAGTTTGTTGTTTGCTAATTAGAATTGATTGAGGGGAAGAGAAAAGAAGCACAAAGTTTTGTGCCTACGTACCACTGGAACCCATAAGTTGGGTGTAAGTGAAGAGAATAATATGCCGCATCCGTAGGGTCGAATGCAAAGTTTGCAGGTTGACAAGGGGCAATATTTATCAAGTTTCTGTCGAAGTTTCTTCTATCTACGTGGTTTACTTCAACTAAAAAATAACTATGATCTGCCTCAATATTCTCTATTATGTCGTCATTTCGCCATATGGTGATCCTCTAATGTATTGAGGACGGTACTGCTCATATACCATGAATTCATTCACGACCCAACAACAAACTATAGTTAGCCTTTGACTCGACAACCATAAACATCGTTGGTCTAGTTATTGTTTCAACAGTTAACTCCAACTGAATCACACTCAGAGTGCGTCCAATTTTCCCCCCATAGTTTGATAAGACCAGATTGTGGGGTTTAAGGTTCGTATCAAACTTTCTTACCTTTTGTAACATAAAATACGGCATCAGATTAATTGTCGTTCCACCGTCCACAAGAATCTACTAACTACTACATTCTCAACCTTCTCTCTAATAAAAAGAGGCTTAAGGTGACTCCTCATAGCTTCATCTGGCCTCTCAAAGAAGTCATTTTGCTTTTCAACGCAACCAATATTCATAACATAATAACAAATTGGCCTATGTCTGGCCATTTCGATTTCCATCACATCTTCAGGTTCTTCGACCTCAATAATCTGGTGTATTCTCTAGGCAACATAAAACCACGTTGTAGGTTATGTCCAATGAAGCTTATGATTATGTATCTTCAAAATTTTCAGTCAACATGTCCTCGTCATTCTCTATATCCCTCGACTTATTCTTAAGATATTCCAGTTGATTGGGAAACAATTTCCTTCCCACAGGTTTCTTTTCCTTGATTCCATTTTTCTCTGAAGGCAAACTAGTACTTGATTCAGATATCGCCTTTTCATTTGCCTCCCTCTCAGCATTCCTCCTCCTTTATTATCTTCGTCATTGTGACCTCGACATAGGGTTTTTTCCTTTGTATTTTTCAGACTTGTATGTTTGTTGCTTCGACACCTGGAACTCCTTCATATAAGCCATTGAAGAACCTCTTCCTACCTCGAAGCTCTTCCACTTTTTTTGGCCTCTCTTTCCTCTTTCAGCAGGCCTTACCCATTTTCTTTTGGGTGTATCAACAGTTGGCTTAAAGGTAGAAGGCCTATTTGGTTGAAGACTTGGGCCTCCCTACTCTATTCTCCGAGGGATCCCCCTCTTGTCAAAGATGAAATGACTGTGAGTATCTCTACAGTTTCCCCTTTGACTGGCTATTTTAAACCTTTTAAGGTTTTCGGCCGCTTTCTTATCAAACACTGAACTGCACCCAGGGCACAGCATAACCTCAGATTTCTTCTTCTGACAATAGTGAATGAATTCCAGCAAGGTTTCATCATCTTTAGAGTAGGCCACCCCCATTTTTTGATCACTTCGACGAGTCCTCTCTTTGTCAGCATGTCTTTCACCGCTTACTTCGACCATATGGACTTCCAGGTTAACGCCATCGTTGATCTTTAGTTTTTTCAACTTATGCCTAAGGCCCTCAATAGCCTCCTTCATGCCTTCAATCTTAAGACCCTCAGTGGCCTTAATTCTCTCCTTACCCTTAAGGCCTTCAGTAGCCTCAATCTTATCTTCGACCTTAAAGTCTTCAGCAGCTTTACTCACGTCTTCGACCATAAAGCCTTCAGTAGCCTTAGTCTCGTTCATCACTTTCTTGAAACCTTCAGTAGTTTTCGACTATGTAGCAGCTTTTAGAAGCTTCGACCATGTTAACAATGGCCAATTCTGTAACACCCTACTCTACCCATTCACATAAAAATTAAAAATACGAAAATAATTGTGGAAATAATTAGAGTTACACACGTAGGATGTCACATTCCAAAACTTCATTATGAAGTATCAAATTAATTCATCTCTTATTCACCAATAAAAACAAATACTTGTATTAAACAGCAGAAATCAACTCAATGGTTTAACATTAAAACTCCAATTACACCAATATCCACATAATATGTGGTTCAACAACAACCAAAACAAAGCATGATACGTAACAAATAGCGAATAACAAATAACATAAAAGACATAACGAAATCCCCATCTTTCTCGTGTTACGTATCAGACGACTCTTAAGACTCGATCAAATAGCAACACAAGCTCCAAGCATTGTTCAGGTACCTGATCATCTGTACTCTCCAAGGAGCACAGACACAACAAATAGAAAAGGGGTGAGAACTACATTTAATAAATACACGGTAAAAAAATACATGCTAAGAGTAGTTAACACACCAATCACACAATTATCATGCACATGCAAGTGTAACATCATCATTCGGCATAAATAGTCCACATTCAGTTATATATACGCAATGTGACTCACTGGCACGACAAAATGCATGCGATACCATCACAATCACATACGGTTCATCCTAGAACCAGATTCCCGTCAGAATTCGGATAAGTCGTATATGTTACTCTGAACTACAACATATCTCCACATGACTCCCACATAAAGTCCAGACAAGACTAGGCACCCATTATGGATTCCTATCTAGCTCGTCTCCATATAACATGATATGAATGCATGACACAAAATTATGCACAGTGTAATTATTATTCAAGCATAATTTCACGATCCTCAATTATTACACGCGAGCCACATGCTCACCGTAATTCTATCCAGAATTACCACCACAACACAAGACCGTCCACACCCGACAATCTTGGCTCATACCCATCCAACACGTCTCAACTAGACATCCTCATAAAATCACACATTTTATTATATTTCTTGTTATTATTAATTTCTCCTATGTCCAATTATACCATTTTAGTCTTACGGATAATCAGAAACTGCATCGCACGCGAAATCGGGACAAAAATCACAAAAACAGGAAAATTGCACTACAGCCCTGCCCGTACGCATATTACCCTTGGTCATACGCGTAATGCCTCAATTGCCCAGGCCAATTCGCGTATTGCCCTTGGCCATACGTGTTGCGGTGAGAATCAAATATCAAGCTATCAAATTAACTTGAATCGTAAATCTTAAAGTTCACCATCGAGCTTTGATTTATCCAAAGGAAAGGGTAAAGAACGAAAAAACCTATTTGCACTGTAAAAATAATGCAGGAGATCTAAAGTTCGAGGGTTAGTTATACCTAGGGAAGGTGTTATCATCCTAAGTATCTGTAGTACTTTATAAGAACCTCTTGTTTAATATTTATGTTATTTGTTATCTGTATGCTAAAGGGAAGAAAGGAGACCTAAGGGGTTAGTCCTAAGTATGCTCGCCAAGACATCGCATCTCATGCCTACGTATCCTAATGGGAATGGAATCAGAGCATTCGTAGTTCTCCTTAACGAGGCTGAGGAACTTTTGATTGTGGTAAAGGTTCCGAGGGGGAAGTAAGTATCTACGGCAAGATACTTACATGGAGTGCAGCGACTCCAAATCTAAATTAAGTTGAAAGGAAGGTAAGTATTCATGGCAGGAATTTACTTGAGTACATCGACTCTTGATCCTAAAGTTAGGATGAAGGGAAGGAAAATGAATGAGTAAGAGTCCATGGCAGGACCTTACATGGAGCACGACGACTCCAATGCTAAGGCTAGGATGAGAATATAACAGAGAATGTCCATAGCAGGACGTTTGCGTGGAACGCGACGACTCGGATCCTAAGGCTAGGATAAAGGGGTGGGCCTAGAATTTCCTAAGCTGTGATGTGGCAGTCAACATGAGGAGATCGTTTCCTTTGGAACTGGGATAAGTAACCAGCATAGATGGTATTCATCAAGCATTTGCGTCTTGGCAGAAGAAAATTACGTAATCCTACTTAGAAATTCCAATAAGACATCAATCATAATTTAACTAAAAATGAAGACTAAAGAAAGGTTAGTCGAAGTTAATTCACGAAATTATTCTTAACCATCGTTCAACTACGAATTGCAGACTTAAAAAAAATCTAAACTTAAATTGAAGACCATGCACATCAAAAGAATCTAACGTCAAAATTAACATCAAACACAAATTCAAATATCAAACAATAAAATCAAGATCGACGTTGACGTCACTAAATAACCATTAAAAGTTCAATATCCACATTAATCAAAATCCACATATATACTAAACCAAAATTGAATTAAATTCCTAAAATAAAATAAAAGTAAGTAAATAAATAGTGAAATAAATAATAGTAATACAAATAACAATAATAATAATAATAATAATAATAATAATAATAATAATAATAATAATAATAATAATAATAAATAAAACAAACTCAAAATAAAAATAATAATAAAGATAGAATAAAATAAAATAATAAAAAAAGCATGGGCCGGTGGTGGTCAAACTCACACGAGCCCATCAGCCACAACAACAATTTATAAAAAAAAACTAAAGAAAAAAAAAGACAGAGTCATCATCTCTCTCTCGGGTTCCCATTCCTTTCCTCAATCACCGACACTCTCTCATTCTCCTTCTTTTCTCTCTCTCTCTCTCTCTCTCTCTCTCTCTCTCTCTCTCTCTCTCTCTCTCTCTCTCTCTCTCTCTCTCTCTCTCTCTCTCTCTCTCTCTCTCTCTCTCTCGTTTCGTCTCTATTTCTTCTTCTTTCACGACCAAACTCAAGAAATTTCTTAGAACTCATAAGAAGATATACTTACAAAACAATCACACAAATATCAAATGAGATTGAAGTTATCGGTGGAAACAGAGGATTTGCGATGGAGGTATGGCTTTTATGACGGCTCACGTGGTTTGTCTCACTATGGCGAATTTGCTCAGAGGAAAGCAACAGGATAAACAACGCATAAGGTCACTGTCTCACTGTGAAATGTTTTTCTGCTCGTGTATGATATGTGGTTTGGTGACTTGTGTATGTACATCTTTCTAAGATGTGTATGTTGCACTATAAAGGAATTAATTATTTCTGATTTTTGTGAAATTTTCTATCTGCAAATGTGTTTGAATTGTGTGGATTTCTTTTTTTTTTCTCAACCGTGTGTGTGTGTGTGTGTGTTACTGTTATGCCTGTGTTGCTGCCCCCCTTTCTCTCTCTGCTATGTTGATTTTATATGGCCTCATAGAATCTAAACACTAATTTGGAAATTAATGTGAAACAATTTGCTACAAATAGTGGTTATATGTGTTATAAAATCTTTCCTTTTTTCATTTTGACATGCTTAATTATGTTTTGGAAATAATTCATGCTTCTTGTTCCCTTGTTTCTGTGATAATTTGAATGTATTTCCATCTTTACTTGATTATGTTTGAAATGTGTCTTTCAATATCTTGAAAATTATCAACGTTTTTATTCTTTCCTAGTATTGATATTTTGTTGCTATCCCCATCCAATTCACTTGAATCTTTCTCCTTCTTTTTTTAGCAATTCCCTCGTATACAAATATTCACATATACACATATATTCAGGCAAACAGACAAAGGTCATAGGTTTGAGGATCACTAGCATGGAGTCATAGTCTACCCATCCCGAGGGGTATGTACTAAGGATTCTTGTGAAGGTGTGAGAAATACACAAGAAAGGGGGGGGGGGGGTTGAATTGGATATTTACTCTATTAAATTGTTTTCTCGGTTTCTTCACTTGTTGCTTTCTATAGAGTTCTTTAAGATGCATTGCAGAAGCATATATAATAAAGCATAACACAAGTAAAGAACACATGATATATCTTGGTTCACTTGAGCAACTCTCAAGCTAATCCAGTCCACCCTTCCAAGGTGATTTCGCCTCACTCAAGCAAGGACTTAATCCACTATAACCAAACTGATTACAGTTGCACAAGCTAACTGCAGGTGACTAACAAATAGACAATGACATATTTAAGGATCCCTTAGGATATAACGTTCATTGACATCCAATAGAATCCGATCACAAAGGATATCCTATTAGTTTCCACAAATGACTACTGTCACTTGTCATCTCAAGTATTCTGATCTTCACAAGATCACTTGAGGAACCACTAATTCTAAGATGAATTTGTGTTGCCGGAGATTACATGAGTGCTTCTTGTCAAGCAGATTACTCTTGATTAAGTATATAGCAAGTATTGAGCAACAACTCCTTGCTTCCTAATACAGAAACTAATCTAAGGATAAATCTCTAAGAGATTATAAGAACATTAGTTTCCATATGCTTAAGAGCTTTTCTTATGTGAGCACTAAGGATTCTTTTCATTAAGCTTTTTCTCTATCTTTCTCTGTTTGCCACATGCTTGCTAGCATACTAGCGTTGCTTTTCTTTAGCAGCTCTAGCTGCGTAACTCACTCAACAACATCAGCATTTGAAATAATCAAATGATCTTCTTTTATAGTGCAACTTTGTGAGGTTAGAAATGTCATCTCTAATTCCAACGGTTATATCCCAACAGATAGAATAAGCTCACATGTTGGAACAGTGACCTTTGCTTGTAACTTTAATATCTCAGCATTGGAAACCATGCTTATGAATAGTACCAACGTCTTTATCAAAGAGAAATGATTGCATGCGTTGTACTGTAGTCTTCTTGACTTGGTTCTTCTGATGATTCATCTGATGAGTAGTTCAGCAACTACTTTGGTATGGAAGCTTCAACATCAGAGTTGTTTAAGCACATGTTTATCAAATTTAATAGCAGCAGCTTATCTGATGAGTAATACGCCTCTGTCCAGGTGAATCTTCTTCTGACACAATCTTCAACTTCAGAATCCAGTCTTTAGCATTCCAAGATCTAAGTTTCCTCTAAAACAGTCTTGAGAATCTTCGTGACTGATTCTTCAAAAATCATGTCTTCAGAATCTTCAGAGTCTTGATCTTCAGAACACGTATTCAGAGTCTTCCTGCACTTGGTCTTCAGAGCCTTCAGCCTTCAGAACTTCAAGTCATCAGAGTCTTCAAAGTAGTTCTTCAGAGGACTATATGTTCAAAGTCTTCAGAGTCTTGATCTTCAGAGTCTTTCTGCACTTAGTCTTCAGAGCCTTCAGCCTTCAGAACTTCAAGTCATCAGAGTCTTCAACACTTAGTTCTTCAGAGGACTCACTCTTTAGATACGCTTGTTAGTTTCCAGATCAGATTCACTTCTCAGAACAGAATCCACATGAGCATTGCAACTGCAATATCCAACTCCTTGGATCTTTCTGATCGTGACCAGATACAGATGCATACTTGCTTCTTCAATATGCTTTGTTTGCTTTCAGATCAGATGCACTACTCAAAACAAAATCCACATGAGCATTGCAACTGCAATATCCAGCATCCTTGGATCTTTCTGATCGTGATTAGATGCATAAGCAAACTAACTTCTCCCATAAGCGCTTTATGATACGTCACACATAGTAACTCTCATATTGTATTAGCTGCACATGTTGATGTTGTTTGTTTGATCTTATATATTTAATTATCATGATCTTCACATAACAAACATTAGAACATAAAATGGTTCTTTCACAAATACTTAATTGTTATCATCAAAACATAGAGATAATCCTGTAGAGACAAATCTTGCTCTTACATCTTGTACCTGTAGAACAAGGGTTCTAAAAGGTTCCCAAAGTCATCAGTTCATCTTTCAGATATTATCAATTTCCCAATTACTCGGTGGTTAATAATATACTCAAGAAAACAATAAATAAATTCTCTTCTTATATGTTATAGCGCAAGCATTAGTAATGATGAGTATTCATAACTTTAATTAATGTAGTAATCCCCTTTTCCTTTTCACCTACTGTAGTGGAAGACTAGAAACAATGAAAACATGTAATATTTTCTTTTATAGCCTGTAGCGTAGTGCATGAAAAATGAAAGGTGGCACTTACCTTTCATTATTATACTGTAGCAGAACAAACAATTTAAAATGAAAAGTATGACCACTTAACCCCATAATATACAGCTAGAAAAAATTGAGATAAGAACAATAAGTATTCAACTTTCATGTAGTGTAGAACTTTATCATAGATACTTGGGACACTTAACGTAGCAAACTAATGAATTAGAGATGATATATATATGTTAGGTCTTGTAGCAATAAGGGTGTAGAGTGACCCCTTTTTAATAGTTTGTGTTGTAACTTATACTACCATACACTATAGTGCAAGAATTAAGTATGTAGAATGACCTATTTCTTCCCAAACCATGGACGTCCTGTAGCGCATTGATACAAGCAAGGAAATGATATGCGATACTTTTATGCTATTGTAGCGGAAAACTTTAGGATTAATGTAATATTTTTCTTTTCCATTTCCTATACTATATATGAATTGGAATTGTATTAAAATAATGTGTATTTATTAAAATAGTGAATAATTATCTAAAATAATGATTGTTTGTTAAAATATTGAATTATTTATTAAAATATTAAATTATTTATTAAAATATTGAATTATTTATTGAATATTGAATCATTTATTAAAATATTGAATTATTTATTGAATATTGAATTATTTATTGAATATTAAATTATTTATTGAATATGGATTAGTTAATTGTGAGAGGTTCGATCCTAACTCCTTGGTCAGCCACTTCGACACAGGGTCCGTTTCACTGGACTTAGTTAATTGTGGGGTCTTCTTCAAGGATTTCCCCCTGCTTTTCGACTATCACATCCCTTCGAATTTGTTGAGGAGCTTGAGAGAATCCAAAGAAATCTGGAATCCGAGTCATCTGCGCTGCCCATTGCTTTTTTGTTTGGGTGGTGTTTTGAATCAAAGGATTAAATATGGTGCTCATTTGTCGGGCCAACATATTGACCATATCATGGTTACTTTCGTCCATTTGTTGTCTCAACACCGTTGTAGAATTCGTAGTAAAATAAGGCATTTGGGTAGAGAATCCCATCATTGGGGGTGGGTTATTTCGACCCATATTATTTACAGCAGAACCAGACCTATGCACTGGCGAAAACATATTCACCATTGGATAGTCGAACGTTGTAGTTGCATTATGTAAATTAGCCATCATTGAAGTTGGCAAACCATATAGTTGTTATCTACCGTTTAAAGGCGTTGTAAATCCAGACACAAAAGGCCTGGATGAACCAACACCCACTAGATGAGGAGTTAATGGCTTCCCTTGGGTTCTCACAAGGAACAAGATAAGTCCATTATAAGCATTCGACGATACCGTTGTTGTAACAGCCCAAATTTCATTAATTAATTATTAATATTAATTAATTTAATTAATTGACTTATTTTAATTATTGGATTTATTTGGTAGAGAATTTGCGAGAAGAGAAATGGGAAGGAAAGAAAATAAGGAAGTATATAAGGAAAGTGGAAGAGAAAAGAAAAGATAGTAAGATAAAGGAAATAGAAGAGAAAGAATAGAGAAAGAGGAGAAAAGAGAAGAGAAGAGGGAAACTTGGAGAAATCATCAAGAATCAACACCAAGCTTCAATCCAATCAAGGTAAGGGTGAGAAACATTATTATTTGATCCATGTATGTGGTTATGTATGTGTGGGTTGGGGTTTGTTGTGAGTTTCCACCATTTTTTTTAAGTTAGGGCAAAATGGATTTAATCGGTAGAATCGTAGTTTAATCGGTTAGAAACTGAGAATAATGTTGTAGAATAGTCGGGTGATGTGGGGTTATGATTATTGGAACTGGTTCGGTGAGAATCGGTCGATTCTTGGAGGGAGAAGTTTTGGGACAGATTGGGGTTTCTTGGTTTCGCAGGTTCGCTGGCTCTCGCCAGGCGAGTGGAGGCGAAGCTTCGCCGAGCGAATAGCTGGTGAATAATTCCATAAAAACTCACAGTGGTCTTCGCTGGCAGGTTCGCCAGGCGAAGGTGGGTGGCGAAGGTTCGCCAGGCGAGTACTTTAGCGAAGGGTAGTGAAGCAAGTCAGTAGCTACTGACTTTGTTCGCTGGCGAGTTCGCCAGGCGAAGATCCCAGCGAGCATTCGCCAATGGCTTCGCCAGGCGAAGGGTGGCGAGCGGGACAACATTATTTCTTTTCTGATGTATCCATCTAATGGTTGTTTGCTTGGTTCAATTAGGCTAATCCTTATGTGATACGAATAGCTTGTGTATTATTGTGACCTTGTTGTGGGTAGCCTTTTTGGGCATGAATCCTAGGTTGTGTTATGTGTATTATTTGCATCGATTAGAAATACATGAGAACATAGTAATGATTATGTGTGTATTATTCGATGAATTGTGAATGCATAGTGTTGTATGCAACTGTGTGTTAAGTATGCATGAGAACGTTGTGGATATGTGTGCATGACTTGAATTACGTTAAATGGTATTAAATGTGAATGCCTTGATTTGTTGAGAATATGTTGTGTGTGCAATCATGTTGTAATTCTTGAAGGGATGAATTATTGAATGTATGGGATTAAGACGCGGGAACGGTCTTAAGTGCATTTTTGTTGGTTGATTGCATATGCATCATTTAGTCAAGAGGAAATATTTGCTAGTTTCGTGGAGACTAGTGGCTTGTCCCAAACCTAGAAGGGTGGGTTTGAAGCCTAGGGGACGGGCTTTGTTGTTATCGGTCTAAAAGGGTGGACCCGGTTTAAGTGTAAAAACTAAAAAATGATAACAAGTGTTGGTACCACATAGCATTTAGTCACATAGCATGAATGTCATTGATATATGAAATATGCTTGTGAGTGAATGTATATTGGATAATTGTGAATTGTGCATGATGAGATATGCTAGATGAATATCCATATTTATTCATATGTATGATGGGATGTATATGACTACGAAAATGAATTGTGGTGAGAAATGTGGATTTTATGTAATGATTACTTGTATATATATAATCTTATGCATTGATTATTATGGTAATATTTCTCACCCTTCTGCTGTTTTATAATGCTCTATGAGACATTGCAGATTAGATTGCTGGAGGTTTCTTTTGTGAAGTATAACTTCATTCTTTTGAGTCGGACTGCTCTGATTATGTAACACCGGGTAGTTAGGCTTGTATAACATTCTTTTGTGATACACTTGTGATGCATCAGTTGATGATGTTTTGTAACATGAATGATATTGATGAACCAATTGGATAACATGTATTTATGTGATTAAATGTTTTGAGGTAATTCAAATGTTTTATCTTCCGCTTTAATTCTAAATATCGAGATGTGGGTTTAAGGACTAAGTTCCTCTACTTTGAAAACTATCCCACTGTTGCATATTTTTATAGAGCAGGTGTTGAGTGTTTTATTGGTAATAATGTGACATACTTATTTTATACCGTATTTTAAATTATACTCTGATAAAATTTATATGTGCCTATATATATTATTGTTTTATTTGGGGGTATAGAAGGGGGTGTTACAGTTGTCATACTTACTATGGATAGAACCACTTCGGCCATAAATGTTGTGGCTGTCGTTTCCCCCGTCGAAGGAGGGGATGGTTCATTACTACTTGACAGATTCACCATTGTTACACGTACACGTCTCCTTCTTGGTATTGATTCGTTATTAGTGGTTACTTTACCACTTCTTAATCTCATGCAACGAAACTAAAGAAAACAAA
Organism: Lathyrus sativus; assembly: GCA_963859935.3. Classification (NCBI taxonomy): domain Eukaryota; kingdom Viridiplantae; phylum Streptophyta; class Magnoliopsida; order Fabales; family Fabaceae; genus Lathyrus; species Lathyrus sativus. The sequence goes on along the minus strand of OZ012740.1, from coordinate 441,432,407 downwards.
AAATGAAGAACTTTTTAAATATCTCTACAAATTCTAACAAACAATATCTGTCCCACTAGACGTACCAATTTGTTTGCTGTCGAAAATGATAAACAACCGATAGTCCTCCAAAGTTACCAAGTCTTTTGTCACTTATAGGACCAACTAGATTGATCATAGGAAATGTGTTGTTATTTAGTTTTTGGTTTTAATGATCATGAACATTTATACAATGTTCTTCAAATATTCTCCAAAGTTATTAAGAGAATGTTGTGATTTCTTTTAAGTAAGAATAAAAATGTAGATTGCTGAAAGATAAATTGCTTGAAAAGAAATGACAAGTAAATGAATTGCAAGTAAAGGTAAATGACTGACACTTAAATGAATTTGATTGCAAAGAAAGATATTCAAACATACATTTTCTCTCAAAAACACTATTTTCTCACACGCAGGTACTGAGAGTAAAATATAGAATTTTTGTAAAATTGTTGAGCACACCTATTCTAAATGCTAAGTGTTCTATTTATACTAAATAAAAAATAACTGTCATCTAACGGTAATTTCGCCATAAGGCGCCACGTTCCAATCTGCATGCATTTCGTCACCTCAAAATCCTACACGCGTCTTAATAAACGAATAAGGCCAAAAGGTAGTTATTAACCTTATTTGAAATACGCCTGTCGAACCGCTTCTTCCAATGGACGTCGTCGAACTCCAATCTAGGCAAAAATCTTTCTAAATCCTAGACCATAGCTTCCTCCATACATAAATCTCTTCGACCAAATTCCCAAATACTCCTTGTCGAAAACAACATTCTTTCTCAGAATAATACTTCCAACTCTAGCAACCCATTTCTAATCTTCACATTCGTTAAACCGTCTTTGTCATTGTTTGTTGTTGAATTCATCATGTTCTTCTTTAGAATATGACTTTGAAACTTCCTAACTTGCTTGCAACATTAATGAGTGTTGAAATCTCAGCTAACACATATTATACATTTACTATATTGTCAATTTCATCTGAGTATCAATAAAACAAACTTACCATTTATTAGAGATGCATCTACGTATACATGTAACGTGTATACAAAAATGCATCTCTGAGTTAATTTATGTTTAAAATGGTCCTTTTAGAGAGGGATGAATGGGGTGTGTATTGAAATATTTCAAAAATACATTTTTGGATTATTTTTTACAAAATATATTAGTGTGACTTGGTTTTAACATTTTGACTTTTAAAAAAAATGCGTTCGAAGATGCATCTTCGAAATCTAATAAACATTTTTAAAATTTTTATACGATATTTTTCCACCAGATAAGGTGGGATAAGAAATCCCCTAAAATAAAATAAAAAGCTTGTAATATGATAATAAAGAAGGGCCATTTACTCATGGAGGCATGAGTTTGAAAGAATCCAAAAAATTTATTTTATAAATTCTAATATTAATTTATAAAAATGTTTATATATAATTATTTAATATTATATATATATATAATTTAAAAATTTTAATTAAAAAAAAATATTTTAAAACTCATTATGATTTAATTTTAAATAAAATTGAATTTCAATTATGCCATCTAATCTTTATTATCTTATCAATTCAGTTGTCCAGTTATAAAAAATGAGGCTCAAATAAATGAAAGATTAAATTCTTAAAAAAATGAAGAAAAAAAAATCAATAAATGAATTGAGAAAATTAAAATAGAATAACTAAAATTCTAATTTGGTTTGTAATTAAACAAAAAATAAATAGATTATTGTAGGAAAGTTTTCTTTAAATTCTTTTGATATTTACGAGTTGTGATCATTTACCAATTTAAATTATTTTAAAATAAAAAGATTAAAATATGACATGACATTAAATAGTACTACATTATTTTATTATATAACAATGGTATACCCAACCAAATTACTTGACTATTCACCTAAAATAAATAGGCCTCGTAAGTACTTATCTGACCGTTGCTAAATATTCAGAGGCTTTGACCACTATACCCTTAAGTTTCGTGCAAGTTTTGTATTTGTGGATGAAATCACCACACGTGAAATGTTAGAAGAATCTAGACCATCCCGAAGCAAAATTCCTTACTTATCTTCCCCCATTCTACATTCTGGATTCTTCTATTGACTCCTTATAAATAAACAACCTCTTCTCCTCCATTTTCCATCAATCTCTTCTATTTCTTTACTAAAAACAATCAATCTCTAGTAATATCAAGATCAAATTTCCAATTCATCATCATGCAAATCTTTGTGAAAACCCTGACCGGCAAAACCATAACCCTAGAGGTTGAATCCTCCGACACCATCGACAACGTCAAAGCCAAAATCCAAGACAAGGAAGGCATTCCACCAGACCAGCAGCGTCTCATCTTCGCCGGTAAACAATTAGAAGACGGCCGAACTCTAGCCGACTACAACATACAGAAAGAATCCACACTCCACCTCGTTCTCCGTCTCCGCGGCGGCATGCAAATCTTCGTCAAAACCCTAACCGGCAAAACCATCACACTCGAGGTCGAATCCTCCGACACAATCGACAACGTGAAGGCGAAGATCCAAGACAAGGAAGGAATTCCTCCGGATCAGCAGCGGTTGATCTTTGCCGGGAAGCAGTTGGAGGATGGGAGAACTCTTGCGGATTATAATATCCAGAAAGAGTCTACTCTCCATCTGGTTCTTCGTCTGCGTGGTGGAATGCAGATTTTTGTGAAGACTTTGACGGGGAAGACGATTACTTTGGAGGTGGAGAGTTCGGATACAATTGATAACGTGAAGGCGAAGATTCAGGATAAGGAAGGGATTCCGCCGGATCAACAGCGTCTCATCTTTGCTGGTAAACAGCTTGAGGATGGACGCACTCTTGCTGATTATAATATTCAGAAGGAGTCTACCCTTCACCTTGTTCTCAGGCTCCGCGGTGGTGGAGATGTATAGATCCATAAGTTTCTCTGTTTTCGTTCTCTTAATATGTAATGCTGTTGATGATTATAAGTTGAATAATTTATGAAAATTTGGTTATTTTAGATTATAGATTGTTATCAGTTGATTTATTACTAAATAATTGTAAAGTCATGAAGTTTAATAAAGTTTCAAGTTTATTAAAATTTATTATTCCTTAGTTTTTAATAGCGCACAATTCTGTAAAAGGTCCAAATTTTTCGATAACAAAAGCCTATCAATGATTTCTACCATGTGTTGCTCTTAGTTGCTTGATAGTGCTAGAATTGCATAGAGTTCATGAATTGTTGAGAAAGTTTTTGAATTTCTGTACTGTTTCTGCATTAAAAATGATCAAGTTGGCTAACTTTAGAGAAAGTACTAAATGGATTTTGGGAATAATTTGATAAGTGAGAGTAGGGTTGTTGTTGTGATGATAATGGCATCATTATAAACTAGCATGTAGATTGTACCAAGGTACCATTGAGTCTAACAGACCAGTGTTTGTTTGAGGCCATCCTGAGTCTTGTTGAGTTTGTTTGACCATGGAATTTGTTGAGTTTGTTGACCATGGAATTATTTGAAGTTCAAAGCTAGGGGGTTAGGTTAGTTCATGTACACATAGAGGAATACATTGTTAACATCAAGCAAATGTGAGAATTGTTTTGGCAGTGATTGGTTTGGTCCCTAGTGAGAATGTTTCACTAGTTATCACAGTATCTTTGGTGGAACCCTGTGGTAGCAAGTCTGACTTCATACTTGTTTATGGAGACATTAGGATTCTCCTTGACCTGAACATCTATTTGCAGCCAATGGGAAGTTAGCATGGTGCAGAGAGTCTGTTTAGTGTTTCTTGGCTCAGCATGAGCAATAAGGTGAGTAGGATGAAGTCAATAGAAGACAATGGCATTCTTTGATCTAGGTTGCATGGGATGAGTGTTAATTGGGAAGAGCTTATATTATCTGTTCTTTCTATGCCTTTTGTGCGTGTGATTTTTAGAAATCCACCCTCATTTCTTTCTCACAAGTAAATTTTCAGTATTGTCGCATTCTATTTTCTTTGACCTTTGATATAAAACATAATCCTTACAAATCGCTTTCTGTTTTTTGAATGCACTTCTCTCTAAGGCTTCATGGGTAATTCATAGATAATTTGAGATTCCTTCACCCATACATAATGTTTGGATGATATAATTTATTTTGCTTATGTTTAAGGGTAATGTATTCTGCTGGTGTGGGAGTACTTTCATACCGTCCGTTATCTAGCTCGGAGGTTAAGAACTTGTTTTTTTTTGGTGAGTTAAAGATGTTAAAGGGTGAGTTAGAGATTGTTGTTGTTTGAAAAGATTGTTGTTCAGTACATGAACATTGTTCTGAACTGAATTGGCAGGTGGCCTACAGTTGGATAAGGTCCAATTCAGTCCAACTTTAGACAAGGTTTAACAAGGAGATTAGCACAATCTAGTCGTTGGGCACCGTTGGACACATAGCTGTTAGGGAGAATAGAGTTGTTAGAGCAATATAGTTGTTGGGGACCTCCCTCTCACGCGCTCCACAATTCACGCGATCAACTGTCTCTCCGGGGACAGTTGGACCAGGTCGAAGATAACGCGCTAAAATCTTTCTTGCTCCTTGCAAACCTGGCAGTCTCTTATTGGTGGACCAGATATCATGACCCATAACGAGGACCTTGATCCCACGCTGGGAGTTTCTTATATACCCTCTCATTTGAGAGGATCAGGTATCAAATTCATTATAACTCAAACCTAAACACTTTGTACTTGCTCTCTCTCTCCCCCTCTGATTCTTACTTTAGCATCGGAGCGCCTTGCATGTACATCCTCTCCTCTCTTACAATCATCATTGTTGCCCTACGTCGAAGGCCACGAGGATCCAGTCTAATCATACCAGATCAGTGACGCCGGCTGTGGGGAACTCTGATCCCCCGTCTTTCTTGAACTAAGATCATCAATCTTTTCAATCCAAAGACTAAAGCTTTTCTTTCTAAACCTTCCTCGATCGTCATAGCCTCTCACTGTAACAATGATGTCCTTTAAGAGTCTGTTATCGTCGTCGCCTTAGATAATGGCGATAATCTCAATCCTGGAGCTGTGGTATACGAGACCGATCACAGGGATGAAATGACTGCCTCTCCATCCTCCGATAACGTGAAATCCCGCATCCAGAATTTCGATGACATCTACGAGCCCATCCTCGTTCCTCAAGACGATGATCCCAACACTGCGGCTCTCATCGCCGCCCTCAACAAACTACATGATTTTCCACTAGGGCGAGATGATCCACATGCTGGAAAATTCCCTTCAAGAACGACCTCCCTCACGGAGACCTCACCCCTTCTCCCCGTTCTCGTTCTCCCTCTCATAAACGCCAGTGAAACGAGTCTTGAAGCGTTTCTCCAATCAAGGAACGATCAAAATTGGAGAAACCAGGGCAAGAAATCACGAAGAAATGACATTGTACCTCTCCCCGAAGGACAAGACATTCTCCAGCTCCCAAGACCAGGGCTTTCGAGAAACCTCGTGAACGTCCAAGTCGGTATAAACGTTCTCTTCGACATAGCAGAAGCCCTCGTCGTAGTCGTTCCCCATACAAATCGTCGAGCATCAGTGATGAAGACGATGTGCATAGGCTTATATCCCAGGAAATCATGGACACCCGTATCCCTCGCGGCTGGAGAAACCTCCTCCTCTGGCTCTCTACGATGGCATTGCCGATTCCGGCGATCATATAGAGAACATTGAAGCCATGCTTCATTATCACAACGTAGGGAAAACAATCAAGTGCAGACTGTCCCCTATCACCCTTAGAAAGGGAGCTATGACCTGGTATAAAAATCTTCCCTGTACTCGATCATATCGTGAAGGTAAAGCTAGCGGGATTATATCTGAGTGAATCGCACACTTAAAGATACAACAAAGTCGCTACCGAACTTTATTTAGTCCCAAAGGACAGAGAAAATATAGATAAAATTCAAGGGAAGAGAAACAGGAAAGAGGGTCGGTTATGCGAAAGGAAGGTACTAGCACCTTAAGCATCCGTCGTACCCGACGGGAACCATTTCGCTTACTTCTAAGTTTGGATGAGTTATCTATCTAAAGGCTTTTAACTAAAAAAGAAAGTAGAGAGAGGAAAGGAAAAGGAAAATAACGTGTTCGCGGAGGATTGGACCTCTCATGCCTATGTACCCTCATTGTGAAATGAGAAAGTCAGAGCTCTGTAGTTCAGGGAACCAAGGAAAAGAAGAAGATGATCTGGATGGACCAGAGAGACAGAAGAAGAAGATGGAGGAAGGTGGCTCGCCAAGATTTCGCAATCTTGTACCTACGTACCCTCAAAAGAGAAGTGATAGCTCCACTGGGGAACACAAAAAAATAGAGATGACTCCACTGGAGAAAAATAAAAGAATGGCGACATGGCCGGGGAACAAGGGACAAGAATCGATAAAAGATAAGATCTGCAGAGAATTCGGTGTGTTAATTGATAGACAGTGACTAACTGAAGAAAAACAAGAGAAAGATTATGCAGGGAAAGCCAAAAGGTTGGTCTCGCAGACGGACTACGGCGAATAAAAAAAAGAGTAAGGAACCAAAGAAAGGTGTTAATTCCTAGGGGATTACGGTATATTAGCTGATAGACAGTGGTTAATCGAGAAAAATAAAAAGGAAGTGGTTTTAATAAGTAGACGGTGATTAACCAAGAAAGCGGATGTGGAACCAACAAAGGTTGTGACCTAAAGAACTGTATATTGACTGAACAAACAACACTCGACCGAATGGAAGTGTATTTGAACCAAACAAAGGTTAGTAACCTAAAGCTGGCAGTATTTGAATCAAAGAAAGGTTGCTAGCTGCAAGGGATTCAATATCTAACAGACGGAATGTGATTGATCGAAAAGGATGAGTGGTTAACCAAGAGAAGATGATTAACTCAAAAGGAAATCAGTATGTTAACAAGCGGACTGTGGTTAACTGAGAAAAGGGTGATTAACCAAGTGAAGGTGATTAACCCAAAGGGAAACTGGTTTTAATGGACGGACCGTGATTAACCAAAGAACGAGTGATTAACCAGAAACAATGATTAACTCGAAGAAAACTCAGTGTTAATAGATAAACTGTGATTAACTAAGAAAAGAAAAATGGTGTTTAACTGACAGGCAATGATTAACCAAACAAGAAGGAAAGAGAACCAAGAGAAGGTTGCAAACTCTAGTGGGGATTAGGTTTTAACAGAAATGCTGCGTTAGATCGAAGAGAAAAGGTTAACTTTGTTGGGGAAGAAGAGAATTAGGTCTTAACCGAAGGAAGGCTGATAAACCAAACAAAGGTTTTGAATGCAAATCTTAGGAAAAACCAGGGATGGTGACGACCACGAGAGAAAAAAGTGTTGAATCCAGAGGAGGAATTTAAGCCAAGGGACAAAAGTTGGGATGCAAGCGATCGAGGATCGACTCAGATGAGGAAACGAGGAAACCACAGTAAGGAGATAGAGGTGACTATTCCAGGCACAAGGTCATTCGTCCCTTACCCAAAGTAGTCAGAATGTGTAGGAATTCTCCACTCTCATTCCTTCTCTAAAATCAAAGTGTGGTGCAAGAAACGAAACGAACATCACAACGACGCAAAATTTGTACAGTGCTCCATTGCGTTGCAAATCTTCAACTCCGCGAGGGAAAAGAGAAGACAAAGCTCAAGAAGATTCAAAGGAGGAAAAAACGGGAATATCGACTAATCGAAACGAAGTTTCGATTAATTAATCAAAGGGAAAAGATGTGCTAATAATTTTTCAAAGGAATGAAAAATTGTTAAAGTAAAAAGAGAAATTATTGATTAAATAAGATTAAGTTCATTCCAAGAAGGAACAAATCTTAATGCAAGCAACGATGGAAGTAGAAAATAGTACCAAAGTCAATTAGCATGCATCTCAAACCAAGTAATCATGTGATCAAAGATTAGGCAAAAATGAACATAAACATACAATGCCAAATATGAAAATAAATGCAAAATCAATAAAATCGGGCATTGGAAAAATGCAAAGCATGCTTCAAATAGAAGTTAAAACATTCATAAACATCAACATATCAATCCATGGGAGTTGAAAGAGGAAGAAAAACCAATCATACATGAAAAATGCACAAAAATGGTCTTCTGGACTAGTGTTAATCGATTAACCCTTTTAAAACAGGCAATTTTTGCTGAAAAATACATGGTTAATCGATTAATATTTTGCTAGTGCAAAAATATTAATCGATTAACACTGAGACAGAGTCAGAAAATTGAGTTTTCAAAAGCACTTTTGTCCAATTTTAATTTGTGCAATTCTTCACATGTTAGGGAAAACAATCATGCACGAAAATCAAGTCCAAAAATAGAAAATAATCACTCATGGAATAAATTAACACATCAAAATTAAAGATCAAATCATGACATAATCAATTCACAAACGAGAAAAATGTTGAAACTACATTTCAAACGTTACCGTAACGATCAAAACAGTGGAAAAAGTGTGAATTAACGAACCTATAAGGCTGAGATTTGCCTTGGATGTTGTCGTAAATAAATTATGATGAGGCTACTCAAAGAAATCTAGAGAAAACATAATTTGTAATCGAACCGTAGCGAAACCGAGCAAATTCTAACGAAAACTCCACAAGTGAAATTACACCGAATAAGCTTGAAGTAATCACTTGGGATGGATCCAAATGCAATATAACTCCAGAAAAGCTACAAGAATTTGCAAGATGATGATGGCTAAGCTTAAGAGAAAGCACTTCCAATGAAAAAGTTGTTATTCTTTAATGGAGGTTTTGAGCTCTAGTGAGGTTTTGGATAAAAGTGAAGAAGATTATGAGTTGAAGTTGCAGAAAATTTAGAGAGAATGTGAGAGAATTGAGAGTGATCAAGTGTCAAAATTTGGGAGAATGATTGGAGATCCTTGTGGAATGGTGATGATTTGCTTATATAGAGTTTTGCTTCAGAGTTGCTAGGTTGGGAGTGAGCTTTGGATGTAGCCTTGGAACTAGCCTTGGAGTTAGTTAGCCTCAACTCACTGAGTTAGAGGTTAACTCAGTTAGTTAGGTAGTTGACTCGGTAACCATCTCAATGCAAACTTGAATCTAAGGGCTCACATGCTTGGAGACGAAGAAATATGGTGGTCTCAATCCAAATTAATGTATTATAGCAAATGCTTTGAAGTGTTTAGAAATGTCTTGAAGTGTCTAGAGTTGTCTAGAATATTCCACACAATGCTAGAACAATATAGACCCCAAAAATGAGAAGTGGAAGTTGTTGTCCTGAAAATGCTGCAGATCTTGCAAATTTTGCAAGGGTTAATCGATTAACCCATTTGCACTAGCTAATGGTTAATCGATTAACTAGGATAAAACTTGCCCAATTTTGCCTAAAAAATGGTGTTTGGCCATGACTCTAATTTTTGACCTCTTGCTCTGATGAATAGGTATAAAAACTTTATTTTGTGCTTGTTTTGATGATGTGATATCTTTGGGAGAATGTGATTAGCCGGGCTTGGAAAACCTAAAAGTTCCTGCAACAAAGATCACAGAGAAAAAGTGCAAATGTGTATGCCAACGATGCAAATTCACATGCTTATGCAATGATGATAGAAGAAGTCAAATTCCGGGTTACGACAACTACCCTTATTGAATCTTCTTGGACCTTAATGTTCAAATTGCACTAGCTCTTCGATTATTCGAGGTGAAAAAGGATTAAATAAAAGACTAGCTTGAAAGATTTGGCCGACGACAACTGATGGGAAAAGTAAAGAGAGGCTCAAGAGGAAAGTTTGACTGAGATCTGCTGGGGAGATAAATCAGTCAAAAGGGAAGTATGCTATAATGCATATGCTATGATGCATATGCTATGATGCTCACCATTCACATGATGCTTGATATCATGCTATGCAGCAACAAAGGTTGATATGTTGTGTGGCATGTAAGCAAACAAATCTTGTAGCAAAACAAACTTGACATTCTCCGTTGTGGAACAGAAATCCATGGATGACACCACCACCGCTGGGGAAAGAGATTAGAAATCTCAGACATCTAGGAAATTACCAACACTACTGCTGGAGAGGAAGAAACTTTCTAATAATAGCTGACTCTGGTTAGAGAGTGAAGGAATCATGACTGATCTTCAACTAACTGACTCTTCACGGGGAAGAACAAAGTCAAGATGAGAGAAACAAAACACCATCACTGTTGGGGAATGACAACCTTGATCTGTTGGGGGTGTTGCGAGAACTTCTGCTCTTACTAGGGAAAAGAAAACGAGTCTCTGCTTGGGGAATACGGCTCTGCTGAGGATGTGAAAGATGAATCCTTCCAAAGAACCAAGTAAATGACAATGGTAAATTTGACTTTGCATTGGTTACAACATTGTCTACCATCCTCTGTAAATCTAGGTTCCAACATAGTGCATTAGTTGATGATGATTTGACTGATCATTTACCATCTGAGGTATAGTTATGACGAAGACAGGCTCAAGTGTTCACAATCAAATACCTTTATCCCTAATTTTTGTCTGGATATTTCTATTTTTTTCGTCCACCGGGATACACATTTTTGCCTAAGTCGCCCTTTCGGGTTTTTAACTTAGTAGGCTATTATTGTTTTTTGTTGTCCCTAACTTTTGCATGGATATTTTTTTTTGGTCCATCGGGTAGTCCATTTTTTCCTAGATTGCCCTTGCGGATGTCAATCTAACAGGATTTTTATTCATCATTTTTTTTCAGGCATACTATTTTTTGACTGTATCGGAGTTCACAGGATGTGACAACTCCTCCCCATCCATGGTGGTGAGGATCAGGGCTCCGCCTAAGAAGAATTTCTTGACAACAAAAGTTCCTTCGTAATTGGGAGTCCACTTGCCGTGTGGATCCGAATGAACAAGAGAATACCTCTTGAGCACGAGTTCGCCTGAGTGGAACGCTCGAGGAAGAGCTTTCTTGTAAAAAGATCACTTGAGACATCTCTGATACGATTGACCGTGGCAAACGACTGTCAGGTGCTTCTCTTTGATGAGATTTAACTGGTTGTATATGGATTGAACCCATTCAGCTTCATCGATATCTGCTTCCATGATGACTCTGAGCAAAGGAATCTCAACTTCAATAGGTAAAACAACCTTCATACCATATACAACCGAATACGGAGTTGCCCCAGTAGAAGTACGAACTAAGTTTTGTAGCCATGCAATGCAAAGGGAAGCATTTCATGCCAGTCCTTGTAAGTCTTGACCATCTTCTGGACAATCCTCTTGATGTTTTTGTTTGCTGCTTCAACGACACTGTTTATCTCGGGCCAATATGGTAAAGAGTTGTGGTGCTCGATCTTGAACTCTTGACACAACTCCTTCATCATCTTGTTGTTTAGGTTACTTACATTGTCAGTGATAATGTTGCTAGGAATACCATAGCGACAAATTATCTATTTCTTGATGAATCTAGCAACCACTTGTCGTGTAACATTTGCATAAGAAGTAGCTTCAACCCACTTGGTGAAATAATCAATAGCAACTAGAATGAAGCGATGTCCGTTGGAAGCCTTCGGCTCGATCATTCCAATCATATCAATACCCCACATAGAGAAATGTCAAGGGGAAGTCAGAACATTCAATGGAGTTGGTGGCACATGGATCTTGTTACCATAGATCTGTCACTTGTGACATCTTTTAGCAAAGTTATAACAATCTACCTCCATTTTCGTCCAGTAATACCCAACTCGAAGGATGTTTTTAGCCATGGCCGAACCTTTGGCATGCACACCCTTACATCCTTCATGTATGGACCTTATGATTGTGTCTGCTTTATGTCTATCCATGCATCTGAGCAACACAGAATGATAATTTTTCTTGTACAGTACACTACCACTCAAGGAGAACTTGGCGCAGAGCCGTCTGAGAGCTTTCTTATAAATGATAGTAATACCTTCAGGATATTCCTGTTTTTCCAGATATCTTTTGATGTCGTAGAACCAAGGCTTATCATCAGACTCGTCCTCGATTGCTAAATAGTGTGCTGGTTCGTTCAAATGATTAATGCGGATAGAATGAGCTTCGTTCTTCCACTTGACTTTGAATATGGATGCCAGGGTGGCAAGCGCATCAGCTAGTTAATTTTCTTCCCTAGGAATATGATGTAAAGAGATACCATCAATATAGGAAATTAATTTCGCGATGTGCTTTTGGTACGGAACCAACTTGGAATCCCGAGTCACAAAGTTTCCTCTAACTTAGCCAATCACCAGAGCAGAATCTCCGTAGACCTTAAGAAACTTGATTCTCATGTCAATTTCCGCTTCAATACCGTAGATGTATGCTTCGTATTCAACCATATTGTTGGTGCATTCAAAGCATAATCTAGCGGTGAAGGGAAGATGAAAACCTGTCAGAGAGATGATGATAACACCAATTCCACGACCTTTAGCATTATCAACACCATCGAACACGAGCGTTCATCGTGCCCCTGGTTCGGGTTCTATCTGGGTATGAAGTATCATAATCTATGATGAATATAACATCCTCATCGGGAAAGTCAAACTTCATCTGTTAGTAATCCTCCACAGGTTGATGAGCAAGGTAGTCAGACAAGACGCTCCCTTTTATTGCTTTCTGGGTAACATGTTGGATATCATACTCAGTCAACAACATTTTCCACCGAGCAATTCATCTAGAGATAATATGCCTTTAAAAATTGTACTTTATAAGATCCATATTAGATATCAACAAAGTAGTATGGAAAATCATGTATTGTCTCAGACGTCGAGCAACCCAAGTCAGAGCATAATAAGTTTTCTCCAATAGTGAGTATATGGTCTCACAATCATTGAACTTCTTACTCAAATAGTAAATTGCATGTTCTTTTCTGCCAGTGTCGTCATGCTGACCTAATACACATCCCATTGATTCATCAAGAACAGTGAGATACACGATTAAATGCCTACCAGGAACTGGAGGTACTAAGATCAATGGTTCTTGCAAATATTTTTTTTATCTTATCAAAGGCTTCTTTACAATCATTGTTCCATTCTGTCGCTACCGCGAAAATAAGGTGCCGGCAAAACTGAAGAGTCGCCACCTTTCATTATTTATCCCTCGGAACGGGAAAGGAAACGATCGGAAAAACCTGACGAAAAGGTATAAGACAAGGTCATCGCAACTGTTGTCTGGGTTCGGGAGTCGGTTACGCAAGGGGAAGGTATTAGCACCCCTCACGTCCATCGTACTCGATGGGATCCACACTTGTTGTGTTTATCTGACGGGTTAGTTGTATCTATCTACCTATCAAGGCTGGCCTGAAAAGAAAAGAAAATGACTCGGCAAAGCGTCGCACTTTATGCCTACGTATTCTCATCAGAGAATGAGAAATCAGAGTCAACGTAGTTCGCCTAACTACGGGTGATGGGGGAAGGTGGCTCGCCAATACATCAGTATTGTGCCTACGTACTCTCAACAGGTATGAGAGATCAGAGCTTACGTAGTTCGGGATAATACAGATTACGGGGTTTCAGATTCATCTGTTTTTCCGAGTAGGGTTAACAAACAGTTACAGCAGTTTGGTGTACGCAGCTCGACCCTTGGAGACTTAGGCGTTACCGTTTGCGGTAGAACTGGGAGTTAACGACACTCTTTTCTTCAGAAAAGCTTCCTTTGAATTATGGCCCACGGGGCAAAAAGGTTTGAAGTTTGTTTTTTTTCTTTTACGGAAGAACTGTTTTTTATGGATGTTTGCAACCAATATCATACTAAAGACTATGACCTGAGAGTGAATGCGTCGCATGTCACCCAAAGGGTACCATACTAAACATCCAAGCTGTCGAAAAGAAACTCTCCGACAACCCTTTCTCAGATAGCTTAAGGATCGTAACGTACGACATCAGTTAACCTTTATTACTGTATTTTAATTTGTTTTGAGATGAGAAGAGAACGATCAGGTTCAACTAAGGGGGGACTGTCAAGTCCTACAGTTGTCATGCCAAGGATTCATCCTATGGTTGAGGTTTGAAACAGGGAACTCCTAGAAGTTATCATGCATAGGTTTCAACCTAAAGTTCTAATCATCACTTCCTTATCAAAGGAAATGAGAGTCCTAGGGGATCATGTCAATGATAAATAGAAACAGATAAAGCATCAGCTTAAACAGTAAACAGTAAACGACTGCAAAATGCATGCAATGCAAGTGAGGGAGGAAATGTGTGTGGGGCATCAGCCTCCACAAGCTCGTCTCGACCTCAAGCCAAGTATGAATAACTGCAATCATACAGAAGAAATGCAATAAAATAAAATAAGATGCCATCAAGCAAACACTAACCACATAGGCAAGGGAGCTGGGCTCTACCGAATACCCGCAAGCAAAGCCATACAGTAAAAATACAAGCAGAGGGAGCAACCCAACCTCCAGTGCAATCATGCTCCTAGATTAACATCAGTCTAGATATGAACTTATTCTAATGCATCAAGCAAATCAAACAAGTCTCATCAATACAGCTGCACAATAAGAAAACAGACAAGAAAGAAAGCAAATCAACAACTTCCACAGCTTCACAGCAAAGCTCCTCTGACATCAGCTCAGTCCTCAGTCTTCAACTGCTCTTCAGGGCTTTCACCTTCAATAGCAAGTGTCAACTTGCTTCCCTAAGCTTCCAATGCATCCAACATAAGTCTCAACTTATCTTTCTTCTTCAAGCTTCAGCTCCAAAGTAGACTCCACCTTCAAGCTTCACTCCTAATATCAAGTATCAACTTAACTCCTTCAGGCTCTCAATGCATCTATATAAGTATCAACTTATCCTTTATTCTTCAAACCTCAGCTCATCACTCAATCTCAATTTGATCCTCTTCACAAGTGTCAACTTGGTCTTCAAGCTTCAGCTCTCTTTGCTTTGCCAGTATCCACTGGGTCCTCTTCATCTATAAGCTTCAGCTTCAAAAGGTAATCTTCAAACACAAAGAAGTATCAACTCTATCCTTCAAGCAAGGAACTCCATCCTCTAACAAGGGGGAAAAATTCATCTATCAAGAGCAAAGTTTGGATGATTGGTAGCAGAGTGAAGACCAAAGGTCACCACTAAGCATCCTGTCATCAAAGAAAGGGACCCTCAAAGGTTCTACCAACTTATAAAGATCCACACATCCTACCAAAGGAGGGATGGGGCCTTTACAAGGGACCTTACATCATAGGGAAGAATGGAATTGGTCAACATATTCCATGTTTATGAAGGAAGAGAACTATCTAGAAGCTCTGCCTACAAAACCCTAATCTTAACCTAATCAAAACTACACCACAAGAAGGGAAGATATTCAAATCCAAGCCTCTTCAAGCAATCCAATGCATCCTCCACTTGTCTTCATCATCATCCAAGAGCAAGCAAAGCAAAACCCTAATCTAAGGGAACTAAGGAAGTTAATCTAGTTGAGTTAGTGCCTTAGAATCATCTAAAGTTAGCACCTAAACTAAAATCAAGCAAAAATAGTAAACTATGTTGTAAATTTCTACAAAAATTCCTAAGGGATCCTAATTCAATTAAGAATGCCTCATACAAAAACCAGGGACTAAATCATCTATTAAGTCCTAAAATTAAATCCTAAATCCAAAGGTATCAACCATAAACCCTAAAAATGGAGCATCTAAAGGCTTCAACCTAAACTACCACTTATACTCATCACAAAAATGTGAGAAAAATCTATGGGGAGCATGCGTATCTATGCTAACTACTCACAAAAAATCAAGATTAAAATCATCACCACATGATCACACAAAATTCCACAAAATCAAGTATCAAACATGACTATTTTAATATCAATTAAAATGTAAAAATCCCCATAAAATCAGAAAATGCATGAAATAAAAATATTTTTTATCTAAAAAATACTAGATTTAATCATGAATCTAATGCAAAAAGAATGGGGTCAATTGAATTATTTTTCCATTTTTTATGATTTTATCAAGAACCATGAATAAAATGAAAAAATTAAAGAAAATCCAAGTAAAATAATAAATGCACGGTGCAGGTAGTAAAAGAATTCAGTACAATTCCTGGATTGGGCCATCAGGGGGGTGCAGGTATCAACCAATTCACTAAGCCCAGAATCAACAACTAAATGAAACGATGCGTTTCATTAAAACTCAGATCCTTCACAAAATGAAACGCACGCGTGGCCGTTGGATGAGGGTCCCAATCAAAGTCCAACCTTGATCTGATGGCTATCAAGTCGTCTTCCTCATTTGAAATCCTGAACTCAGGCGCGCAGCCATGGCCGTCGCCGGCGGTACTCCGGTCATCGTCCCCAACCCTAACTCTCTCCACAGGCCTCCATTCCAAGAGGTCTCTACATGAAACTTATCCCAAATCTCACAAGGAATTCATTCATGCCCTTAGTTCAACCCAAATCCTCAAGATTCACAAGAACTAACTCTCAACCGAAAATGGCAATATCCCTAATTGGTCACTAATCTCCAAATTAACTATCTGAAAACCTTCCTACACCGTTCTACAATGCATCTAACATCCTAATTCGTATTAATTCTACCTAATTTAAGCCATAGCACAAGAGTTGCATACCTGGTAAATTTGAACGAATAGAAGGGTTGAATCTTCAACTCAGCCTTCAAGAACTTGCATAAACCTTCACTGAACCACAATCAATCTTCTGTATGCAAATAAAAGAGTTGAATCTTCTTGAATCATCAAATCCGATTATGAGTTGCAAGCTTCACTCTCCAATGGCTACTTCACGATTCTTCCACCACAGTGCCTTGAATTTGACTAGAAATGATCACCAACCTCAGAGCAAGCTATTGAGATCAATTTCTTGGACTGAAATGACCTCTAATCTTGTAACCGATTTGGATTTGCAATGAGAAAGTTCAAAGTGCAAGTTCAGTTCTCTCTCTCAATCATCACCAACCTTTCATCTGAACCTCTTCTATTCCATATATAGAACATGTGTGGATGATCTAGAACCCTCTAGATCCTTCCAATGAGAAATTCAATCTCTCATGACATGAGAAGTTCACTTACATGCCATGGTGTGCACAACTCTGCAAACAGCTTGCAATCAATCCCAATTCCTTCCAATTTCTCCCCTCATGACATTTTGGAAGTGTTTGGCTTGCAAAGGATTTTGATCATGCCTTGAATTTGAGTTTTGCACATGTTACTTAAGATGTAAGTAACTACTTTTCAAAGCAAGTCCACAAATTAGACCTCAATTCAAAAATGTGGCTAAACCAATGTTCTTAAAATGTGTTTTAGATTCAAAATAATATATTACATGCCTTGTTTTGAACATGTATATCAAAAATATCAATTTCCAACTTTGGTTCATTTAACTTATACCCTTATTTTAGGTCATTTTTGCAACTTTGAGCTACAAGCACTTACAACATCTCATGACCTCTTTACTAGCCTTAAAACATCATTTTGAACAAGTTTTATGTTGAACATTTTCTCATTTGAAGCTTGGAAATAGGAGTTATGGCCTTATGCTTGGAATGACCTATAATCTCCAAATGACCAAAATGCCCTTGACTTGTCAAAGCCATAACTTGAGTTCTACAAATCCTATCAAGGACTTCTAGTACTCTATAGAAAGCTAAGAAGATAAGGAACAACATTCATGTTGACCAAAAGTTCACAGGAATCATCTTTCTAGGGAAAACGTTTCATGCAAGTTGGACAACTTTCAAGTCCCCAAATTCACATACCTCAGATGACCTGTAACTTGTCAAAGTCATAACTTGAGTTCTACAAATCCTATCAAGGACTTCTAGCACTCAAATTAAAGATAATATCATGATCTACAACATTCATGTTGGGGGTAAGATGAGATGACAATCACATCTTGATCTATGTTGCCTTGAAGATAGGGGTCAAAATAGGGGATTTTACACTGTTAAGCCTTAGAAACCCTAGCTTGAAACTTCTCAAACTCTTCAATCATGATGAGCTAACCTTGGAATCATCCTTATCACATCTCAATGTATCAATCCATGATCACATGGCTCTTGGATTAGGTCTTAACCTTCTCCAAATCATCAGTTGACTTAGGGTTGACCCAGTCAAACCCTAGCTGCACCAATCATGGCTGAGCCTTCTTACTCTTGCCCAATGACCTATCTATGCTTCAAAGTGATCTTCAACACTTCTCATTAGCTCTCTCAAGACCTCAAGTCCAACTTCATGGCTTCAGAATCATCTGATGGCTTTCCACAACTCTCAAGTTAGGAGACACATCCTTTTGGTTTCAACCACTCTCCTTGAGGATCCTTTAACTTCTCTGACAAGGATATCAACCCTTGAACATCTGAATAACCTTCTTAGCTAGCTTTGTAGTTTTTTGTAGCCCTTGATTGGTAATCATACCTCTTGATCCCCTGCATACATGTCAATGAAATGCAAATGATAATGCTAATGTGAATGAAATGAAACATAAGCTAGGTAGAGAAAAGTTGGGCAAATTTTGGGGTGCAACAACTGCCCCTATTCAAACGGCTTGGACCTGACTGGGTGAGAAGTGAACGGTTCTCAAACAATCAAGGTAAAAGACGGTTGAATACCAACAAACCCAGAAATTTGCCAACTGCACAAGCACACGGTACTCTGATGGAACAAATCTTCGGAAACTGAAGTAATAGCTGCACGACAACTAGCTGGAGAAATACTGATCTGAATCTCCATCAGGTTGATTCTCTGATTCACATGATATCATTGCATCCTCAAATCATCAAGGGATCACCAGTTACACGGTAACTAGTGATCTGCCAACCGCACAGGTAAACGATACTCCGATTGGTAGGAACATCTTCGACACTGAGCATGATGGTTGCACGACAACTCTACTAGGGGATCGGTCACACGGTAACCGGTGATACATGGTTGATCATGCCGTCAGGCATCCAGGTCCCTCGGGACTCCTTAGGTCAACAATCAAGTTAATCATGTCGTCGGGCATTCAAAGAAATTTTTGGGCATCAGCCGGACTTCGTCAGTAAGTCGGGAATAGAATTCTCAGTCAATCATGAACCAATTAGGGATATCCAAACTTCTGCCATCGGGCACTTCGCATCAGCTGAGATAAATGCGGTTGGACTTCAATCATCAAGTCTTCAAGGGAAGTTTCAACTTCGCTGTTCAGAAACCTGCTGGGGATGCCGCATCTCCACTGGGGATTCTAGAGAACTATCAAGTAACTCTGTTTCGGGGATCCATAAATCATTCTGGGTGAATCAACTCTGCTGAGGACTTCAAGAATCATCTTGGACAAATAACTCTCTTGGGGAAACCAAGAATCATCTGGAACAACGACTTTGTCGGAGATTTCAGGAATCATCCTGAGCGAACACTCTGCCGGGGACCTTAAGCATCAACTTAAGCAACCAACTCTGGTGACTTCACTGGGGATTTTAAGAATCATCTTAAGCCATCAACTTCGCTGAGGAATTCAAGAATCATCTTGGGCAAACGACTTTTGCTGGGGGGAATTCAAGAATCATCTTGAGCAAGCGACTCTGAGGAGGAACACCTGCAAAACAAGCACAGTAATGACCTAGCTCATGTTTCGTATGCATATGCTTTGACAATGGCGCAATGCTCCACATGGTGGAAATGCTATGCGTTTAGGGTAGATGCTATGCAATCATGCAAAATGCTATGACCCCATCAGCAAAATAAATGCTGAAGGGAGAATCCTCCTGTCAAGGAGAAAGAACCACTCTGGTGGAGGAAGGAATCATCCTGTCGAGGAGAAGAAGCCACGCCAATCTCAATTGGACTCCGCCTGGGGAAACGACCGTCAGTCGACTGCTGCAGGGGAACAAAGCTCTCTGAGAACTTCGATCTACTCATCTGGGCATACGAACCACAACTGCTGAGGAAAACGATGTCAATCGCAGAAATAAACTGCACGACATTCGCAGCAAAACTTTCCTGGAGATAACGACTCCGATGGGGAAATACATCATCAGCTATTCAACGCTCTACCGGGGAAAACCAATCATGGCCCAAACGGCTTCCAAGGACTCGGCTCTCTTGGGGAACTGCAAATTCGGCTAGGGAAGAAGGAATCATCCTACTCGCAGGGGAGAACACAGCTCTGCGGGGAAATTCAATTCTGCTGGAGACTTCAGTCTGGAACTAATCAACTGTTGCATACTTTAGTATATGACTCAGCTGGGGAGATGACGTTCCTTCGGGATACATCTGATTGGGGAGAGAATCTTCTCTGCTTGGGGAGATACATATCGATGCTTATGATCTCATGTTCAGACTCCACGGGGAGATGCCGCTGAACTTGCTGGAGAGGGAGGAATCATCCTGCTTGGGGACGCATACGGCGTACTGCCTGGAATATGCCATACCTGCAACAACACAAACAAACAGACAAGATACCCTTCTCAAAGGGGCCTATCAAGGTTATCATCTTGTGGCAATGCTCAAGTAATTCATTGTTTCAACAATCAGTGGCCTAGGCCAGTAAGTTTATGTATGCGCATTTTGTCAAAAACATCAGTGTTCTTTTTCGCAAACAAAACAGATAGATGCTAAACAAGCAAACAAAATTGCTGAATGATATGTATTTCATTGATAACGAACCCCTGAATGGGCCAAAATGTTTTACAACAGATGCAAGCTCCTGGAATGAGGAAGCTGCGCAAAAACATAAAAAACATAAATATACATCAGTATATACACAAATGTCGGCAATGTGGCGTAGACGAACACCATGAGTTGATCCCTCTATGACCTACTCGACTTCGATACTTCTCCAACGCTTCAGCTTCAGAAGAGATTGATTCAGATAAACGGCCCTCAGGTCTTCCAAACCACTAAACAATGAAAGTCCATACGCGGAACGCAGTCATTTGCTTTTTCAAATCCCTAACTTTTTCCTGAATCGCCCTTTCGGGTTTTCGATTCACCGGGATACCCTTTTTTGCCAAAGTCGCCCATCCGGGTTTTCGACTTTGCGGGTGTACATTCTTTTCTTTATATCCCTAATTTTTGCCCGAACCTTTTTCCTTTTTTATGGTTCGCCGGGATGCCCCATTTTTGCCTGGATATTCTTTTTCTTTCCAGCGGGTCATTCTTTAAGCAAAGTATTTTTTAACTGCGTCCGCGTTCACCGGGGATGCAAAATCTTCACCATCCATCATGGACAACAACAAAGCTCCTCCCGAGAATACCTTGCTGACGACGTACGGGCCTTCGTAATTGGGAGTCCACTTGCCCCGGTGATCAGAGTGTGGAGGAAGAATCTTCTTCAGGACGAGATCACCCGTCTGAAAGCTTCTAGGACGCACCTTCTTATCATAGGCTTTCTTCATTCAGCTTTGGTACAGACGACCATATGCAATCGATGCTAACCTCTTCTCGTCCATCAGGCTGAGTTGGTTTAGGCGGTTCTTAATCCATTCTGCCTCATCGAGTTTCACGTCAACCAAAACTCGCAAAGAAGGAATCTCAACTTCTAGCGGTAGGACAGCTTCCATACCGTACACTAGTGAGAAAGGAGTTGCCCCGGTCGACGTACGTACCGTTGTACGATAACCGTGCAATGCAAATGGCAACATCTCGTGCCAATCCTTGTAGGTCACAACCATCTTCTGTACAATCTTTTTAATGTTCTTGTTGGCCGCTTCAACGGCGCCATTCATCTTCGGCCGGTAAGGAGATGAGTTGTGGTGTTCAATCTTGAAACTCTGGCACAACTCCTTCATCATCTTGTTATTCAGGTTCGAACCATTATCAGTAATGATCCGCTCGAGAATTCCGTATCGACAGATGATGTCCCTTTTTATGAATCTGGCCACCACCTGCTTGGTCACATTAGCATATGAGGCTGCCTCCACCCACTTGGTGAAGTAGTCGATAGCTACTAGAATGAAGCGATGACTGTTAGATGCAGTGGGCTCGATCTTGCCTATCATGTCGATGCCCCACATGGAGAATGGCCACGGGGAGGACATGACGTTCAACGGGCACGGCGGCACATGAATCCTGTCAGCATAAATCTGGCATTTATGACATCTCTTCGCGAATTTAAAGCAATATGATTCCATCGTCAGCCAGTAGTATCCTGCTCTAAGGATCTTTCTCATCATAGCGTGCCCGCCGGCGTGCGTACCAAATGTGCCTTCATGGACTTCTTCCATGAGCATAATCGCTTCTTTCTCATCTACACATCTGAGTAGCACGAGATCATGGTTTCGTTTATACAAAACTCCATCAGGATTGAGATAGAAATTTCTAGACAGCCTCCTCAGAGTCTTCTTATCCTGGGTTGACGCTCCCGCAGGATATTCCTTAGTCATAAGGAAAGTCTGGATATCATGGAACCATGGCTTGCCATCGGAGGCTTCCTCGATCGCAAAGACGAATGCAGGTCTATCAAGACTGGAAATGACAATTCTCGGAGCTTCATTCCAAAAATTGACTTTATACATCAAAGCCAACGTGGCTAAGGCATCAGCCATCTGGTTTTCAACCCTGGGCACATGATGGAGTTCCACTCGATCAAAGAATGGAAGCAGCCTTCTGGCATAGTTCATGTACGGTACCAAATTCGATTGACGAGTCTCCCACTCCCCTTTAATCTGGTTGATCACAAGTGCCGAGTCACCATATACGTCTAGGTTCTTGATTCTCAAATCAATTGCTTCTTCTAGACCCATGATGCATGCTTTGTACTCCGCTTCATTATTGGTGACCAGAAACGTCAGTCTCGCGGTAAATGGGATGTGGGATCCGTGGGGAGTCGTGATGATCGCCCCAATACCACTTCCGTAAGAATTAACCGCCCCGTCAAATATCAATTTCCATTGGGATTTCTTATCTGGCCCCTCGTCGGGCAACGGTTCATCACAATCTTTCGCTTTAAGAAACATGATATCCTCATCAGGGAATTCAAATTTCATCGGCTGATAATCCTCGATTGGCTGTTCGGCGAGGTATTCATACAATACGCTTCCCTTGATGGCCTTTTGGGAAACGTACTGTATATCATATTCCGTCAACACCATTTGCCATATAGCAATCCTGCCCGAAAGCGCTTGCTTCTCGAAGACGTACTTGATCGGATCCATCTTCGAAATTAGCATGGTTGTATGATTGAGCATGTACTATCGTAAACGTTTGGCAGCCCAGGCTAGTGCACAACACGTTTTCTCCAGCATTGAGTAACGAGATTCATAGTCTGTGAACTTTTTACTCAAGTAGTAAATGGCATGCTCCTTTCTGCCCGTCTCGTCGTGCTGACCGAGAACACACCCCATACTATTCTCAAGAACTGTCAAGTACATGATTAAGGGTCTTCCGGCCACTGGGGGTATCAAGATCGGAGGTTCCTGTAGATACTGTTTTATCTTATCAAATGCCTTCTGGCAATCCTCGTTCCAGATAATCGCCTGATCTTTCTTCAGCAGTTTGAACATCGGTTCACACGTGGCCGTGAGCTGAGAAATAAACCTTGCAATGTAGTTTATTCTGCCCAGGAAACCACAAACTTCTTTTTCTGTTCTTGGCGCTGGCATTTCTTGTATTGCTTTTATCTTCGCAGGATCAACCTCGATGCCTCTTTCGCTCACGATAAACCCCAGTAGTTTTCCAGACCGTACTCCGAAAGTACACTTGTTAGGATTCAGCCTCAGCCTGAATTTCCTAAGCCTCTCAAAAAGCTTCAGCAAATTGACCAGATGTCCTTCCTCCGTTTGGGACTTCGCGATCATGTCATCAACATAGACTTCAATCTCATGATAAATCATATCATGAAACAAAGTAACCATTGCTCGTTGGTAAGTGGCCCCTGCGTTCTTCAGACCGAAAGGCATTACCTTGTAGCAAAATTTTCCCCAGGGAGTAATAAACGTAGTTTTCTCCATGTCTTCCGGCGCCATCTTGATCTGATTGTAGCCGGAGAAGCCATCCATGAACGAAAATACGGAGAACTGAGCTGTATTGTCGACCAACACATCAATATGAGGGAGCGGGAAATCATCTTTAGGGCTCGCCCTATTCAGATCCCGATAATCGACGCACATTCGCACCTTACCGTCCTTCTTCGGTACATGCACTATGTTGGCGACCCACGGAGGGTAAGTAGTGACCGCTAAGAAGCCAGCATCAAGCTGCTTTTGCACTTCTTCTTTGATCTTAACGACCATATCTGGTCGCGTCCTTCTAAGCTTCTGCTTAACGAGAGGACAATCTTCTCGCAGCGGCAAGTGGTGGACCACGATGTCAGTGTCAAGTCCGGGCATATCTTTGTATGACCAAGCAAAGACGTCACTATACTCTCTTAGCATCTCGACCAATCTCTGCTTGACATCACTCTGCAATGCGGCCCCTATCCTGACGTTCCTGACAAGTTCTTCAGAACCCAGATTCACGATCTCAATCTCTTCCTTGTGAGGCAGAATAACTTTCTCTTCTTGTTTCAACAAGCGGGCCAACTCTTCGGGAAGGTCTTCGTCTTCATCAATCTCTTCTTCGGCTTGATAGATCGGGCAATCGAAGTCGAAGTGAGTCGTAGAAGGTCCAGAGTCGATGTCATCTGCTATGTGGATCCTGCAATAAGAAGGGTTAAGCTTAAAACAAGGATATGCAGGTTAGCACAAACCCCATTTCCGTTTTATTGTTTTTCAAAACAAATATAAAACAAGAATAACAGAGATCACAACATTTGAATACGAAGAAAACGCCTTTTGATTTATTGATAAAATGCATGTACATAATCAAACAAGGCCCTGACAATAAAACCACTATGCCCCGGGTAGGACATAGGGTTGTACAATGATTGGAAAAAGTAAGTCATTACTCTTTGCCTGTCACTTGGATGATATCCCTGACGGACTAGTTGGTGAGGCTCTCGCCTGGCTTGTTTGGCTGAATCCAAGAGTCTAGGTCACAGTCGCTGTCTCCGCTGTCTTCAGACACTGCGTTGATGCTTTCAAATATCACCCGCCACTGGTAAACTGGATCGGCCCTTTATCGCGCGACGCGCTGCTAGAAGAAGAGGCTTCAGCTCCAGGAGAATATCCCAACCCAAACTTATCTTGCTTGTTAGGTATCTCCAAAATTCGTCCCCAGCCTGGGGTAGATCCGGCTTGAACAACGGCCCGAGCTTCCTTGAAGGACGAGAGAGTCATCTCTGGTTTCTCAGTGATTGCAGGAACTACGTCCTTGACTTTGACAGCTTCAAACACTTGACATAGGGTTTCGTGGATTTCCCCATCCATCTCAACATACTTGAAGGACGACAAATGGCTCACCATTATATCTTCCTCGCCACATACATTCACAATACTACCTCCGACAGCATACTTGAGCTTCTGGTGCAACGTGGAGGTTACGGCGCCAGCATAATGGATCCATGGGCGGCCTAAGTGACAGCTGTAGGCAGGCATGATATCCATGATGTAGAATACTGCGTCGAATGTTTCCGGCCCGACTTGGATTGGCAACGTCACCTCCCCAAAAACATGGCGTTTGGTTCCATCGAACGCCTTCACAACCAGATCACTGGGTGTGCAAATCACTCCGCGAGTGTCCAACTTCATCAATGCTTTCTTCGGAAGAACATTGAGTGATGACCCCGTGTCCACCAACACGTGAGACATAATCGTTCCTCTACACTCTATCGAGATGTACAGGGCACTATTGTGGTTCCTCCCCTTCGGCGTCAGCTCTAGGTCAGTGAACCCTAACCCATTTCCAGCATTCACGTGGGCTACGACCCCTTCTAACTGGTTGACCGAGATTTCCTGTGGTACATATGTGGCATTCAACACCTTCAGCAGTGCGTTGCGGTGTGCCTCAGAACACAGCAACAGATTCAGGATGGAAATTTTCGAGGGTGTTTGATGGAGATGATCCACGATCTTGTAGTCACTCTTTTTAATCAACCTCATAAATTCCTTGGCGCCTTTAACAAGTAAGTCTCTTTCTACCCCACGAGGGGTCTCTTCAACGACTTTACTTTTCCCTTTATCAGTTGCATCAGCTCTGTCCGCCTTTTCCGCCACGATCTCGGGTGGTGCAAACACTCTTCCGCTGCGAGTAATTCCACTAACGCCCCCTAGGTTCTCCACAGACGACCCAAACGGCTCCAGTTCTAACTTCTGTCCGTTGCAGTAGACCTCTGCCCCATAATGCCACGGGACGACATTAGTGCTTTCGAACGGTATCGGCCCAGCTTTGGTGATGGTAATTGTGGGCGGTCTGGGTGCAGAGATAGTTATCGTCCGGCGAGGGATGGTGATGGTGGCAACCTCATCATCTTACTTCAGCATCACCTCTCTCGATCCGCTTTCGGCCCTTCGGCTAAACTGCAAGATTCCTTCGGTCATCAGACTCTGAATCCCCTCTACCAACTGTTCACATCCATCAGAACAAGTCGCACAGCCCATACACAGCTCTCCACAGCCGGGAAAGAAACCTCTTTTCATCAGCTTAGCTTTAACGAAGCTAAGCGGTGTCTTCAGATCTCTGACGTCAGTCAACAAATCCAAGCTCTCGTCTTCAATAATGGCATTTACTCCACCTCCCCTATGATTCGGCATAGGGTTCTTCGTGACGTTTGGCACATTATCTGAGAAATTGATGATCTTAGCATCCACCATATCCTGCACCTTGTGCTTGAAGGCTTTGCAATTCTCTATTGTGTGGCCTGGTGCCCCTGAGTGAAATTCGCAAGTTGCATTCGCATCATAACCTGGCGGAGGTGCCCCTGTCAAGGGAGCCAAGGTTCTCTTCTGGATCAACTGTAGCTGAAGCAAAGTCTGCAATAGTTGAGCGTAGGACATGGGCGGTGTCTCGAGGTGACGACTCGACAGAGGTGCCCTGTTCTGATACTTTCTGTACCCTTGTTGATTCGACTGCTATTGCTGCTGCGGCTGCGTCTGCTGTGGAACTGCCGGGATAGTTATACTGGCCACCTGCTGGTGAGGGCCTTTACCCTTCCTTCGAGCGTTGGACACGACGCTCGCCTCTCCTTCCCGTCTTTTACCACCATAAGGTTTCATGCCTCCTCCAGCTGAGGATGAATCACCTTGAATTTTCCCCAGTTTGATCCCATTTTCGATGTGCTCACCCGTGATAATGAGATCTGAGAAGGTTCCAGACATACCGCTGACCAATTTCTCATAATAAACCCCTGGGAGGGTGGCTACGAACATTTGCACCAGCTCGCGTTCAACCATCGGCGGCTGAACCCTAGCTGCCAATTCACGCCACCTCTGGGCGTATTCTTTGAACCCTTCATTGTTCCTTTGCGACAGATTCTGCAGTTGGACTCGGTTCGGAGCCAAGTCACTGTTGTATTGGTAGTGGTGCACAAATGCTTCAGCAAGTTCCTTCCACGTGCGCACACTAGTAGGTTCCAGACTCATGTACCATTCGAGGGAGGGTCCGGACAAGCTATCCTGAAAGAAGTGCATCAGCAACTTCTCGTCTTCAGAGTGAGCGAACATTTTCCGGTAATATGATCTCAGGTGGACGCGAGGGTAAGTGGTGCCCTTGTACTTTTCAAAGTCAGGTACCTTGAACTTGGGAGGCACCTTGAAATCAGCAATCAGTCCCAATTTGGACATATCAACACCCAGGGTGTTCTGGTTCTCGATATTCCTTATCTTATCCTCGAGTGCCTTGAACCTAAGCCGTGCTTCAGCAGTCAGCTCCCCTTCAGCACCTCTCTGCGAGAACACATCATCTTGACGGTCTTCTAACCACGGCTGAGGCCCGAACAGATTTCCAACACCCGCATTGCTGTTGCCCAGCCCAACATTGACGTTAGCTTCAAAATTCCCATTACCGACGCCCGTCGTATTACCATTGAGTCCTATATTAGCTATCACATTACTGTTGGCACTGCCATTCCCCCCGGTCACGGGGATGCCATTCTGAGAAGTTTCAACAGGAGGAGGGGTCAGCACAGCCCCACTATAGAGTACGCCATTGCTATCAACCCTGGAGATCAGTGGCTGGACCAAGGTTCTGAGCTGATCCTGGCCGTTGGCGACCGCTTGCATGAGCTCCATGAAGCGGTCCATCCTTTTGTGGAGTTCTTGAACATCAGTCTGCACTTGCTCCATAACTCTGACTTGATTTTCTCTGGTCGGATAGCGGTGGATAGGTCTCTGATCAATCCTGGAACTACCTGAAACAACCTGAAAACACAAAAGGGTTAGGAAAAATGACAAAGTGCTCGTTGTGCAAATGCTTCATGCAAATGCAAACGTGTGTCTGTGCGTTAGGGAGATTTCCCCCGATCCTAGTGCCTGAGTGCCAGTGCTGATAATAAGAAGTCCGAGTCCAGTCATGGAAATAACATCTCATATATATAAAGAAAGCCCGTCAAGGCAGTACATAACATCGCTGAGTACAAGCGGAATCAACGGCATGACCTCAACCAACAGGCCTGGTGATGGTCAGCATACAACAATGATCAAAACAAGAGGAATACAAATAGTCAAGCACGGCCACGGGCGCGAAACTCCTCTAACAAATTCCTCATTTCTGGATGATCAGGCTGAGTGAGCAACCCTTCGACGAGTAACTCCCTCTGCATAATGGTGTATTGAAGACCTTCGACCGAATCTTCCCATGCTCCTTCGCCGAAACAATCTTCTAGCTTCCGCTTCTTGGATGCAAACGTCAGTTTGCGCTCCTTCAGGTTAGCAAGAGCTTTGTTGAGCTAGCCTTCAGCGGCATATCTGCGAGTGGTTTCTTCATCAAACCTCTTCTCACTGGCCTTCACCTGGGCTTTCAGCTTGGAGATCTGTTGCATCAGCTTATCCTCCCGCTCTTTCCTGTTGGCTAGGGTGGCCTTCCAGTGCTGGTTAAACTTGGATATCCTCCGACACGCTCCGTCCAAGTGTTGCTTCTTAGTGGCCAGCACATCGTTGACAACTTTGAAGTCTCGACCCAAGCGCTCACGCTCAGCTATCTGCTTAGTCAAATCTGTCCCTAACTGGTTCACCAGCTCGATCTGCCTCTTGAAGGAATGAACGGCCTCGTTCCTCTCGCTTCTGAGTTGAGCCAATTCTTTCTCCAGTTTTTCGTTTGCCTTCTTCAGCTCATCTCTCTCAGCTAACACCTGATTATGCTGTTGGATAGGCACAGTGGTAGGCTCTTCAATCATTGGAGGGCTTTCTGGCTTGGCAGGAGGAAACAACATCCCTATAGCACCTGCTCTAGCTCTGATCCAAGTCACATATGGAGCGTAGGCCTGGCTATTACTTTTCCCCAGCAACGGCTTTCCTCGCTTACTGATACCATTCCAAGCGCGCTGGAGCTTAGATAACACATCCCCTTCTGGAAGACCAGTGAGGTACAGAGATTCCTGCACCTCTTCATCCTTCGGCGGAGCTCTCAAAGCATAAGCAAACTGTCAGACCAGCAAAGATGGATTATAATTGATACACCCCTTCCTGCCTATCAAAGGCACATTTGGAAATCCGCTGCAGCTGAAGATAATCTCAGTACCCAGCCTATCTCTGTCAAACCAGGCAACATCCTCTGCGGATAGACTCATCAGACGCTCAGGCCACTCAGCTGTGGCTGCAGACGAAGCAAAGGGACCCTTCTTGGGTAGGTGACTGTCAAGCCATCTGTAAAGCAGGGGCACACAGCACGAGACATTCTTGCCCCTTCTGTTCTCGTTTTTGTAGTGGACGGAATGGTAGACATCTCCTATCAAGGTAGGGACTGGATTCCCTGATGCAAAGATGTGGAAGGCGTCGAAGTCCACAAAGTCAGGCATATTGGGGAACAGAATGATGCCATATATGCACAGAGCGAGAATGGCGTTGAACACGACCCAACATCCGTCTTTGGCGCACTGCTGAGCTTTTCCCACCAAGAACTGCAAGGAGAAACCGGGAACCTTGTTCCAACTAGACAATACCAACTCGGAGGCATCCAGATGAAGTGAGGGAGCTAGACTAGCCAGGTCAGGCTCGACATCCATATGAACAAAGGGCATCTGACTTTTGATAGGTACACCTAACAAATCAACATACTCCTCTAGTGTGGGTGCGAGAACGAAGTCCCGGAAAGTAAAGCATCTCAACGGAGGGTCGTAGAACTGCAGCAGAGCGTGCAACCCATTCAACTCAAACACAGAGGGTTTACGAACCAAACTGAGCAGTTTACCATAAGACCTTCTGAATTCACCTCTCACAGACTCATCTGCCAAAGTAATCAAACCAGTCAGCTGAACAACATCAGAAGCGGGGAGTTTGTAAGCCACAGTCCTCCTCATAGAACCCATAATAGCACAATAGAAGGCAAGAAATCCTAAATCGGGGGAAACGGTACCTGCAACACAGACACATGTTAATGAAATGCAAATGAGTATGCACAAACAATGTAAAATGCAATCATGCAGCAGGAGATCAAGGCAACTGTGCTGTTGAAGATATGAAGGTTCTATATCAACAAAACCACAACACTACTCTGTCGAGAACAACCATAGATCTGATGAGAAGAAAACCCCGATATCAGACCATAAATCTGCTCTGTCAAGAACAAATACACATCTAATAATAAGGACCTCTGTCACAAGACTATAAATTTGCTCTGTCAAGAACAAATATCTCATAATAAGGACCTCTGATACAGGACCATAACTCTGCTCTGTCAAGAACACACATCTCTGAAAATAAGGACCTCTGATACAGGACCATGAATCTGCTCTATCAAGAACAATCATATATCTGATGATGAGAACCTCTGGTACCAACAAAACTGATTCACTATCTAGAAAACCAGGTAGTCTGAAGGTTAAGGTTTCCTGCAACAAACCCAACCCTGCTCACAGGTATGGACCTAAACTGACTCAAGTTCGGCATCCTATGCGGTCATCAGCGTCACAGACATTCAAGAGGGGTGATACGATACCCAGAAGGTGTGGCATCACCAGCTCCTTAAGCGGCCTCACTCGGCTGAATCCTAAATGATCGGTTCCCAGAGTCGACAATCCTCCAAACCAACAACCCCCTCAACCCAAAGGGTTGAAAAAGAAGTCAACCGAGAGAACCTCGTCTGAGCGTGGATTTCATGAGACACTAGTGCCTGCAAAGCAAGCACGCACCCACTAATTTCCACAACTAATGCTAGGTACACTCAAGCCTGGGTCTAGCTTCTCACTCATCAGAATGCCCCTCCCACAACAGCACAGATAATCATATCATACTGAAAATAAAGTGCGGGAAATAAAATGCGATAAATAAACACAACCCAACAAGTAAACACGCAAGCGCTAGGATTGACTCTCGTACAGGGACGTTGGATCCCCAGATTGACTCGCACAAGGGACGTTGGATCCCCAGGAAACTATCAAGTCCCCAGCAGAGTCGCCAGCTGTCGCTACCGCGAAAATAAGGTGCCAGAAAAACAGAAGAGTCGCCACCTTTCGTTATTTATCCCTCGGAACGGGAAAGGAAACGATCGGAAAAACCTGACGAAAAGGTATAAGACAAGGTCATCGCAACCGTTGTCTGGGTTCGGGAGTCGGTTACGCAAGGGGAATGTATTAGCACCCCTCACGTCCATCTTACTCGATGGGATGCACGCTTGTTGTGTTTATCTGACGGGTTAGTTGTATCTATCTACCTATCAAGGCTGGCCTGAAAAGAAAAGAAAATGACTCGGCAAAGCGTCGCACTTTATGCCTACGTATTCTCATCAGATAATGAGAAATCAGAGTCAACGTAGTTCGCCTAACTACGGGTGATGAGGGAAGGTGGCTCGCCAATACATCAGTATTGTGCCTACGTACTCTCAACAGGTATGAGAGATCAGAGCTAAAGTAGTTCGGGATAATACAGATTACGGGGTTTCAGATTCATCTGTTTTTCCGAGTAGGGTTAACAAACAGTTCCAGCAGTTTGGTGTACGCAGCTCGACCCTTGGAGACTTAGGCGTTACCGTTTGCGGTAGAACTGGGAGTTAACGACACTCTTTTCTTCAGAAAAGCTTCCTTTGAATTATGGCCCACAGGGCAAAAAGGTTTGAAGTTTGTTTTTTGTCTTTTACGGAAGAACTGTTTTTTATGGATGTTTGCAACCAATATCATACTAGAGACTATGACCTGAGAGTGAATGCGTCGCATGTCACCCAAAGGGTACCATACTAAACATCCAAGCTGTCGAAAAGAAACTCTCCGACAACCCTTTCTCAGATAGCTTAAGGATCGTAACGTACGACGTCAGTTAACCTTTATTACTGTATTTTAATTTGTTTTGAGATGAGAAGAGAACGATGAGGTTCAACTAAGGGGGGACTGTCAAGTCCTACAGTTGTCATGCCAAGGATTCATCCTATGGTTGAGGTTTGAAACAGGGAACTCCTAGAAGTTATCATGCATAGGTTTCAACCTAAAGTTCTAATCATCACTTCCTTATCAAAGGAAATGAGAGTCCTAGGGGATCATGTCAATGATAAATAGAAACAGATAAAGCATCAGCTTAAACAGTAAACAGTAAACGTCTGCAAAATGCATGCAATACAAGTGAGGGAGGAAATGTGTGTGGGGCATCAGCCTCCACAAGCTCGTCTCGACCTCAAGCCAAGTATGAATAACTGCAATCATACAGAAGAAATGCAATAAAATAAAATAAGATGCCATCAAGCAAACACTAACCACATAGGCAAGGGAGCTGGGCTCTACCGAATACCCGCAAGCAAAGCCATACAGTAAAAATACAAGCAGAGGGAGCAACCCAACCTCCAGTGCAATCATGCTCCTAGATTAACATCAGTCTAGATATGAACTTATTCTAATGCATCAAGCAAATCAAACAAGTCTCATCAATACAGCTGCACAATAAGCAAACAGACAAGAAAGAAAGCAAATCAACAGCTTCCACAGCTTCACAGCAAAGCTCCTCTGACATCAGCTCAGTCCTCAGTCTTCAACTGCTCTTCAGGGCTTTCACCTTCAATAGCAAGTGTCAACTTGCTTCCCTAAGCTTCCAATGCATCCAACATAAGTCTCAACTTATCTTTCTTCTTCAAGCTTCAGCTCCAAAGTAGACTCCACCTTCAGGCTTCACTCCTAATATCAAGTATCAACTTAACTCCTTCAGGCTCTCAATGCATCTATATAAGTATCAACTTATCCTTTATTCTTCAAGCCTCAGCTCATCACTCAATCTCAATTTGATCCTCTTCACAAGTGTCAACTTGGTCTTCAAGCTTCAACTCTCTTTGCTTTGCCAGTATCCACTGGGTCCTCTTCATCTATAAGCTTCAGCTTCAAAAGGTAATCTTCAAACACAAAGAAGTATCAACTCTATCCTTCAAGCAAGGAACTCCATCCTCTAACAAGGGGGAAAAATTCATCTATCAAGAGCAAAGTTTGGATGATTGGTAGTAGAGTGAAGACCAAAGGTCACCACTAAGCATCCTGTCATCAAAGAAAGGGACCCTCAAAGGTTCTACCAACTTATAAAGAGCCACACATCCTACCAAAGGAGGGATGAGGCCTTTATAAGGGACCTTACATCATAGGGAAGAATGGAATTGCTCAACATATTCCATGTTTATGAAGGAAGAGAACTATCTAGAAGCTCTGCCTACAAAACCCTAATCTTAACCTAATCAAAACTACACCACAAGAAGGGAAGATCTTCAAATCCAAGCCTCTTCAAGCAATCCAATGCATCCTCCACTTGTCTTCATCATCATCCAAGAGCAAGCAAAGCAAAACCCTAATCTAAGGGAACTAAGGAAGTTAATCTAGTTGAGTTAGTGCCTTAGAATCATCTAAAGTTAGCACCTAAACTAAAATCAAGCAAAAATAGTAAACTATGTTGTAAATTTCTACAAAAATTCCTAAGGGATCCTAATTCAATTAAGAATGCCTCATACAAAAACCAGGGACTAAATCATCTATTAAGTCCTAAACTTAAATCCTAAATCCAAAGGTATCAACCATAAACCCTAAAAATGGAGCATCTAAAGGCTTCAACCTAAACTACCACTTATACTCATCACAAAAATGTGAAAAAAAATCTATGGGGAGCATGCGTATCTATGCTAACTACTCACAAAAAATCAAGATCAAAATCATCACCACATGATCACACAAAATTCCACAAAATCAAGTATCAAACATGACTATTTTAATATCAATTAAAATGTAAAAATCCCCATAAAATCAGAAAATGCATGAAATAAAAATATTTTTTGTCTAAAAAATACTAGATTCAATCATGAATCTAATGCAAAAATAATGGGGTCAATTGAATTATTTTTCCATTTTTTATGATTTTATCAAGAACCATGAATAAAATGAAAAAATTAAAGAAAATCCAAGTAAAATAATAAATGCACGGTTCAGGTAGTAAAAGAATTCAGTACAATTCCTGGATTGGGCCATCAGGGGGGTGCAGGTATCAACCAATTCACTAAGCCCAGAATCAGCATCTAAATGAAACGATGCGTTTCATTAAAACTCAGATCCTTCACAAAATAAAACGCACGCGTGGCCGTTGGATGAGTGTCCCAGTCAAAGTCCAACCTTGATCTGATGGCTATCAAGTCGTCTTCCTCATTTGAAATCCTAAACTCAGGCGCGCAGCCATGGCCGTCGCCGGTGGTACTCCGGTCATCGTCCCCAACCCTAACTCTCTCCACAGGCCTCCATTCCAAGAGGTCTCTACATGAAACTTATCCCAAATCTCACAAGGAATTCATTCATGCCCTTAGTTCAACCCAAATCCTCAAGATTCACAAGAACTAACTCTTAACCGAAAATGGCAATATCCCTAATTGGTCACTAATCTCCAAATTAACTATCTGAAAACCTTCCTACACCGTTCTACAATGCATCTAACATCCTAATTCGTATTAATTCTACCTAATTTAAGCCATAGCACAAGAGTTGCATACCTGGTAAATTTGAACGAACAGAAGGGTTGAATCTTCAACTCAACCTTCAAGAACTTGCAGAAACCCTCACTGAACCACAATCAATCTTCTGTATGCAAAGAAAAGAGTTGAATCTTCTTGAATCATCAAATCCGATTCTGAGTTGCAAGCTTCACTCTCCAATGGCTACTTCACGATTCTTCCACCACAGTGCCTTGAATTTGATCTGGAAATGATCACCAACCTCAGAGTAAGCTATTGAGATCAATTTCTTGGACTGAAATGGCCTCTAATCTTGTAACCGATTTGGATTTGCAATGAGAAAGTTCAAAGTGCAAGTTCAGTTCTCTCTCTCAATCATCACCAACCTTTCATCTGAACCTCTTCTATTCCATATATAGAACATGTGTGGATGATCTAGAACCCTCTAGATCCTTCTAATGAGAAATTCAATCTCTCATGACATGAGAAGTTCACTTACATGTGTTGCACCCTAAAATTTGCCCAACCTTATTCACTTGGTTTATGTTTCAATGTCATTAGCATTTGCATATAGAGTCATGTACATAGGTTACTCATCGGCATAGCATAAGCATAGCAAGTCATACAACAGGGGGACCAATCATTATTCTCATCTCTAGAGGCCTATCAAGAGGTTATTATCCTGATTCAATCTCATTCAAGTCATCAGAAAAGAATTTGAAAGCTATCAAGTCAATGGGTCAAGCAGTTAATCTATCTCCTGGCTGAGGGTGTCTGAGGATCAACAAAGAAATGGTGAGCTGTGGGCTGAGCATGGGGAGTATCTAGACATCTTGGAGGACTTAGAAAGTCATTTGGAGAAGGAGACAAGTCATTGGTGTGATCACAAGTATTGCAGTTGAAGACAGTCAACTAGGGTTTCATCTGGGTCAACCCTGGGTCAACTCTAGGTCAATTGACTGATTGAAAGGCATTAAGGGCTATTGGAGAGATGTGGGGTTCATAATTTGACATGGAGAATAAAGATATGTTGTTATGCTAAGAATAAATCAAGAGAAATTAAGGAGAAGAGGAGTTTCTAAATTAGGGTTTCTGTGTAAAATCCCCTAGTTTGGGTCAAATTTCCAAGCAAGATAAGTAAAAATGCAAGCTTTAAATGGATCCTTGGCCAACCTGAAACTTGTAGAGGATCCCAAGACCTTTAATTTGAGTGGTGGAAGACATCAAGGAGATTTATAGAACTCAAGTTATGGTCCTTGCAAGTTACAGGTCATCTGAGGTATCTGAAATTTTGTCTGTGAAAGTTACTTGTCTTCCAAGAAACTTTTACCCTTCAAGGAGATTTCAAATGAATTTCTGGTAAACATAAGAGTTGTTCCTCATTGTCTTAGCTTTATATAAAGGTATGGTATGCCTTCATATGATTTGTGGAACTCTACTTATGGTCTTGGCAAGCAAAGGGTATTTTGGTCATTTGAGAATTACAGGTCATTCATAGCATATGCTTAAAACTCATACAAGGAAGCTTCAAATGGAAAACTTCCCAACATAAAAGTTGCTCAAAATGGGATTTTAAGGCTAGATAAGATGTTGTGAGAGTTTGAAAATGCATGGAGCATGGATATTTTAAAATGGTCAAAATGGCTTGTAAATGGCTTATAAGTTGAAAAAGTTGGAATTGAATTTTGGTTTGAGAGATCTACAAATCCAAAATGGGGCATATGATAGATGATTTTGATTGGAAACATCATTTTGAGAACAATGGTTTAGCCACATTTTTGAGTTTAGGCTTAAAAATTGGAGTTTCTTTGTAAATTTGTTATTTGCACTTTAAGGCATCAAAAGGAAAGATGAGAAAATGCTACATAAAGGTTTGTAAGACCTTATTTTCATGTCATAATACCATATGAGGAGAATTTAAGTAAGATTGCATGGTTTATCATGAGATGGCATGAGATTCACTCAAGATGACAAATTCAAAATCTCATTACGTGATACATTCTAGAAACTTCATGGAAGGTTCTACAAACTTCCACACATTTCTATTCTCATCTATATAAGCCCTAGAGTGACTCCATGCATTGGTTGGTGATTCTAAAAGCTTGCATGCTACACTTTGATTCCTTCACTCCAAAATTGCATTTTCATTCCAAACTCCATTAAAACACCATCAATCACTACAATTCTGATCATCATCATCATCTATAATCAACATTGAGCATTTGGCAAAGGAAAGGCTCAAGAATTCGTGGCTGGATTATGAGATCTCCAACTTCACTCCAACTTGCATGAAGAGTTAAATAGGTTGATTCAAGAAGATAGAACAAGAACTACTGCAACCAGAGGCTTCAACATTCATCAAAGACCATACAAAGCAATTGGCAAGGTCTGAATTGGAGGAGAACCATCATCACCATCATCACTTGCAAGGTATGCATTTTCTCATGAAACTCTCTATTTATCCATAGTTCAAGCATGTTGTTAGGAGAAATCTAATAGAGACCAATTAGGGATGTTGTATGATGAGTTTAAGGGCTGTTTATGAGGTTTGCTTCCATGGTGTCAATTCTTTAATGATCAAGAACTCACGATTTAGTGTACTATAATCTTAGGTATTAGGCTTAGGATAATCCCCATAAGATGTAGTACATGATAGGTTAATATGAGACCATTTGATTACCATGCAAACTAAGGTGCGAAAATGGTGACCACCCCTTGTAGCCTTCGTATTTCTTTCTTGAGGGAGAGTTAGAGAATTCTAGTACCATGGCTGTGTAGAGGGAGAAGAGTAGATGAGTTTTCATCTTTGGATCGTGAAAAATGGTGGAGAAATGAGAGAG
This sequence comes from Lathyrus sativus, assembly GCA_963859935.3. Taxonomy (NCBI): domain Eukaryota; kingdom Viridiplantae; phylum Streptophyta; class Magnoliopsida; order Fabales; family Fabaceae; genus Lathyrus; species Lathyrus sativus. The sequence goes on along the minus strand of OZ012740.1, from coordinate 441,394,763 downwards.
TTAGAGAGGGTGGAAGTTGCTTGCATGAGTTCTTTTTTTTAGAAACCCTAAGTGTCCAAGGTAGAAGAGATAATCTCTACCATTGATTCATGTTGGGATATTTGACTTTGTCCCTCAATCCAGCGGCCTAGATTTTATTAAACTTCAAAAATTCATAACTAAATGGAAAATACATATTTTTAACTCATTCTTTTTTTAACATTTTCCTTAACATGTCTAGAAAATTAAAAAAATATAAAAATTGCATTTTACATTTTTTTCGCATTTTTTCCATATTTTACAAATAAATGCATATTTTGAAGGTTTTATTTCATACATGATCTTGTAGATTTTTGTTCTTGCACTTAGAAATAGATTTTTTGCCCATTCTTTTTTATGGTGATTAATATTGAATTGTAGTATTCCCAGAATTTATTACTAGATTTGTTAGAATAAAATTTGGTCAGTTTAGATAATTGAACTTAGGATAGTTTAATTAGGGTTAAGTAGTATACTTGAACTTCAACATTTCATTTTTGAAAATTCATAACAAATTAGAAATTGCATATTTTTAATTCATTCTTTTTGCATTATTTTCTTTAAAGAGTCTAGAAAATTATAAAAAATAAAAATTGCATTTTATTTTTTATTTGATATTTTTCCCATATTTTACAAATAAATAGCATTTTAAAAAGTTTCATTTCATGCATGATTTTGTTAATTTTTGTTCTACTAGATGCTTTAATATTTTTGGTCCATTCTTTTTTAGGTTGTTTAGTTTAGACATTAAACTTGTAGAAACAATTTAGTTCCCTTTTTTAGAAATCAAATTTAGGTGCTTAGTGTAATTGTGAACAACATGGATAAAACTAGGGTTTTAGGTGATGACTTAGGAGATTTGATTCTTTTCCCTTAGGACTTAGGGTTTGACTAGTTTAGTTATGGGACTATAGGGGCTATGGGTAGTTATTAGATCCCTTAGAAAAAGTCAGGATTCCCCTACTGCTATTAATACTCTGTATATCTCTGATTGACTGGTGTGGTGTGCCCTCTGGGGATTATTGCTTGCTTGTTTGGGTATTGGGTTTGTCTGGGGACTTGGGGAAGCTGAAGACTTGAGGAGATGAAGACCATTGGAGATCCAGAGGTTTAAGATCATTTGTCAAGAGTTGAGGAGGTTCTTGCCAGCAGTTGCTGAGGAGACTAGGGTTTAGGAGCTAGGCAGAGCTCTAGATTAGAAAGCTTGTTTCTCAAACATGGAATGCCTTGTCTGCATCCATCCTTTCTCTATGATTCAAAGTCTCTTTCAAATATCCACCTCCTTCCTTTGGAAGGATCAGTGAATATATTTGAAAGATAGAACTTTTGAGAGGAAACTTTCTGTTTAATGTTAACAGTTGATGAACCACCATTGGTAGGTAATTAACTGTCTAACATTCATTCACTTCACTCTTGTGACTGATTCCTCATCCTGGAGGTTTGAACTTGAAGAAAAGCCATGGCAGATAGAAGACTGATGATCAAAGCCCTTGCCTGAAGGCCATGAAGATGGAGATTGATGCTTGTTGAAGCCTATAGCTGATTGGAGATTACTTGAAGCCAGATGTTGATTCAGACCTGCTGATGCTGTTCTTTTGCTGTTGTATTTCATTGCTGATGTATTGATTGGTTTTCTGGGTTGTATTGTTTGCTGTTTACCCTGTTGGGTTGAAAGTGAAGCCTGTTCACTTTCGCCTATTGTTTTCTAGGTTCGAGGTTGAGTGGGACTCCCTTGCCTCGCTTGTACTGTTGCATCCATGCATTTTTACTGCTTTATTATATCTGTTATTGTTTCTGTTTCCGCCTATCCCGTAGGATCTCTGTTTCTCTCTGTGCAAGAGAGGAGCATGATAGACACTAGGTCTTAACCCATGCATGATAACATTAGGTTAGTTTGATTCCCTTCGCAACCGTAGGTTAGAGTTCTGTCTCTTCTCTCTCAAAACAAACAGAAAAACACATAAGGATTTCAAACACAATAAAAGACACTTCTTCCGTAAAAGAATATGAACTCATCAAGACGTCATTTTTGTCCGCCGGGACTGCTAATCAAGAAAACCTTTTTCAGAAGGAATAAAAACAATTAAGACAAATCTGTGTCTTCCGTAGCCCGAACTACGTTTGCTCTGATCTTTCATGCTGTATGAAAGTACGTAGGCATAGGATGCGATATCCTAGCGAGCAACCTTCCCCTCCTTTCCCGTAGGTAGGCGAACTACGTTGACTCTGATTTCTCGTTCCTGACGGGAATACGTAGGCATAAAGTGCGATACTTTGCCGAGTCATTTTTATTTTCATTTTATTTTCTTTTTAACCCTTGACCTATAGTATAGATAGAATAACAATCCATACCCGAAAACAAGCGTGGATCCCGTCGAGTACGACGGACGTGAGGGGTGCTAATACCTTCCCCTTGCGTAACCGACTCCCGAATCCAGGTTTTGGTTGCGACGACCATACCTTTCCCGTGTTGTGCGAGGTTTACTCTGAGCGTTTCCTTTCCCTCCCGTGGGATAAATAACGCACGGTGGCGACTCTTCTGTTCAGCCGGCGCTGATTTTCGCAGTAGCGACAGCTGGCGACTCTGCTGGGGACCCAACGTCCCCTGGCTGCTAAGGACTGCGATAGTTCTTATGCATTTGGGATCCAACATCCCTTAAGAGAGTCAATCCTAGCGCTTATTTTCCCGTCGAAGATTTTGTATGGATTTATATTCCTGACCTTTACTTTCAGCATTATATATATTGTTTATTATTGCTGTATTGGGGTGTGACGGGTGTTCTGATATTGAGTGAGAAGCCGGACCTGGGCTTGAGTGCACCTAGAATTAGCGTAGAAAGTAGTGGGCGCGTGCCGGCTTTGCTTGCATTAGTGTCTCATGAAATCTACACTCGGACGAGGTTCTTCTGGTTGGCTTCTTTTTCTACCCTTTGGGTTGAAGGGGTTGTTGGTCAGCTGAATTGTCGACTCCGGGAACCGATCATTTGGAAGTTGGCTGAGTGAGGCCTCTTCAGGATTTGATGATGCCACTCCTTCTGGGAATCGTATCATCAACCCTGAAAGTCTGTGACGCCGACGACCGCATAAGATGCCGTACCTTGTGCCAGTTATAGGGCCACCCACCTGTGAGGGGATTTGGGGTTATGCAGGTAACCAGACCTTCAGATACCGGTTTGTTCTCGATCAGAGATCCTGGGTATTTATGGAGAGTTATGAGGTCTGTCAGAGACCATTTGGAGATGTGTTCTGAGGTCTGTCAGAGACCAATTGGAGATGTGATTTGAGGTCTACCAGAGACCAGTGGGAGTTATGGTTTGAGGTCCATCAGAGACCAGTAATGGAGCTTTGTTTTAGGTCTATCTGAGACCAGGGTTTGAGGACTTCTGGAGGGTCTATCTGAGATCTCTTGATATGGTTCAGGATATTCAGCTACAGCTTTGGTCCCTGTTGCATGTTACTTGCATTGCATTGCCTGCATATCCATTACCATTTGCATTTCACTAACGTGTGTCTGTGCTGCAGGTGCATTTGCATTTCCCTAGTTCTAGTGCCCGGACTTCTGAGTATTGATTATGGCTGGTTTGAGGAAAACAGTTGCGTATAAGCTGCCTGCACCTGACATTACCCCTTTACTCGGTCTGATATCTCTTGCTGATGAAGAGGTTAGAAGAAGCTTCCGAATGAGTCATGGAAGATTACTGAGATTAGTCTGCAAGCCCACTGCTGATGAGATGAACGGGCTATACACCTTGATGCAGTTCTATGACCCCGCATTGAGATGCTTTACTTTTGCTGACTTCATTCTAGGACCTACCATTGAGGAGTATGTGGAGTTTACTGAGCTTCCCGTGCAGAACAAGGTTCCCTTTATCCACTCTGCTGCTGAGCCCAAGCTGGAGGACTTAGCCAAAGCCTTGCATATGAATGCTGCTGAGTTGTTAGTGACTTCTTGGCTCGGGGTTCCCGGTTTCCCTCTGGATTTTCTGGTTGGCAAGGCTCAAGAATACGCCAAGAGCGGTTGTTGGGTGGTTTTCAACGCTATTTTGGCTCTATGCATTTATGGAATTGTGTTGTTCCCTAACCTGCCCAATTTTGTGGACTTGGATGCTTTCTATCTGTTCGCTGCCGGTAATCCAGTGCCAACGTTGATCGGAGACTTCTACCACTCATTGCACTACAAGAACGAAAACCGAAGGGGAAAAGTTGTTTACTGCTGTACTCCTCTGTTGAATATGTGGTTCAAAAGTCATCTCCCTATGAAGGGACCCTTTGCAGATAGTGCAACCTCAGCCAGTTGGTCAGAGCGCCTGATGAGGCTATATTCCGAAGACGTTGTGTGGTTTGATCGAGACCTGTTGGGGTCTGAGCTCATCTTTAGTTGTTCTGGGTACCCTAATGTGCCGCTGATAGGAAGAAAAGGGTGTATCAATTACAACCCTTCTCTATTCATTCGTCAGTTTGGGTATGCACTGAAGAATCCACCTCAGGAGGAAGAAGTACAGGAATCTCTGTACTTCACAGGTGACGTGAAGGGGGAGTTATTAGCCAAGTTGCAACATGCCTGGACGCGTATTAACCGCAGAGGGAAGCCTTTGTTAGGAAAGAATGACTGTCAGGCCTATGCACCTTATAGAGTTTGGATTCAGGAGAGAGCCAGTCAGTTGAGGATGCCGTTTCCGGATGCACCAATTCTTGTTCCTATTCCGGTAGCGGAGCCAACTACTGTTTCTCGGGAAGCCTACGAGCAAGTGGTGAGAGAAAAAGAAGCCTTGATGAAGATCAACGAAGGGTTAGAGCAGGAGCTAGCTCAGATACGCAGTGAGAAAAACAAGGCTGTGTATGCTTTCCAACAACAGATCGAGCTGTTAAACAGGTTAGGGGCTGAGTTGACTGAGGAGAAGAAGAAGCGCGAATGTCTGGGGCAAGAGTTCAGAAGCTCCCATGACATGCTTGAATCCAAGAAGAAAGCGCTTGACATCGCTCACCGAGAGATCTCTTCTTGCAATAAGACTTGGAATGCTACGCTCGCTAACAACAAGAAGAGGGAGGATAAGTTGAAGCAGCAAATCTCCGACCTCGAAGAGCAGTTGAAGTCCAGCATCAAGAAGTGTGAAGAAGAAGTGATGACCCGGTACAGTCTCCAGAACGCACTGAACAAGGCCATCAAAGGCAGAGATGAAGCCGTGTCTCAGAAGCGTAAACTAGAGGATCGCTTCGGAGACGGGGCATGGGAAGAAAATGCTGAAGACGTGCGCCATGTTCTTAAGAAGAGAAACCAACTTGTTGAAGAGCTGATTGATCGACCAAGTCATCCGAAAACCAAGAAATTGCTAGAAGAGTAGCAGACTTCTGGGAGGATTTGATCACTTCATGTAGTAGCTTGTATGCTTTATTTGCATATTGCTGACCATCACCAGGATTGTTGGTTGAGGTCATGCCTTCTTATTGTACTCAGTGATATTGTATTCTTGGCCTATTAGTTTTCTCAGCAATATATGAGGCTTTCTATGATTCAACTCCGATCTTTGTAATGCCTGCACCGGCACCTCCACACTAGAATCGGGGAATGAATTTCCCTAATGCACAGACACACACATTGCATTGCATTCATATTCATATTGCATTACAGGTAATTATTAAACTGTAGCTCATCTCCTGTATCTCTCAGGTCCCCCAGGATTATCGACTGAAGAATTCCCTAGCATTCAACCAGAAGCAGCAGCAAGCAAGTCATGAGTCAGGATCCGAATGAGATGCAAGAGGTGCACGACAATATAATGCGGCTCATACAGGTAATGGAAGCCATGGCCGAGAGTCAGAAACAGTTGCAGAACATGGTGCAGCCTCTGATTGCGAGGGCTGATGATAGGGCTGCCGACTTTGCTCAGCTAGAGAATCAAGGTTTTCTCCCAGGCCGCATACGCCAACTTGTGGGGGTAGCCATCAAACAGGTTCAAGCAGAATTAACGGATGTTCGAGGCCAGCTGGGGCAGTTCACGAAAGATGTGCAAGAGTTGCGCTCGAATCAAGAGACGCTAGAAGAAGAGAACTGCCGACTGAAGGCACAGATAGGGTTGATGGCTGAAGTATTAAGGAACGTACTCAGGAGAGAAGGAGGGCAAATGTTGGAAGACGCGGCTGGCTTATCTGTTCCTCAGGGGTCTGAAGAACCATTACCCACGCAGGATAGGCTTAAGAGACCCTCTCCACGGTTCGAAGCTCAGGAGTCTCCTCGTCAGCAGTCGCAATTGATTTTGCAGGATAACTCAAGGAGGTGGGGTAAGAGAATGAGGTTTTCTAACAGAGTATTTGATGAGATCCCTGTGGATTATGATCAGCTGGTGCAACTCTTGTTCCAACTTCAACTGGTTGAGCCCCGCATTTTGGTTCCACTGACAGGGCAGCCGCCACCAGACTATGACCTAAACGCCCATTGTGCCTTCCACTCCGGAGCACCGGGGCATAACATTGCAAACTGCAAAGCTTTTAAGCATAAGATTCAAGATTTGCTGGATGAGAAAATAATTGAGTTTGTACCGGGGGGCATAAGAATTGCAGGGACTGATATTCCCATTTCTCCGCCAGAGGTTGCAGAATAATCGAGGTATGTCCCAGAGCCACTGGAAGCTAAGTCTCCATGTCCACAACAGTTGCCGATGCCAGGGTTGAACTTAAGGATGATAACGCGTGAGCCCAAGGAATCGCCCGAGCAAAGCCAGCAGCCTACAAGACGCCAGTATACGACTCAGCAAAGAATTCGGGGAAAAAAGCCAAGGAGGGTGTTTGAGAAGCCTCCCTCAACGTACGCAGATTTGTTACAGACACTACTAAGATTGAACTTGGTGGAGAAAAGAACTCTGGCGCCAATAACCGGCACTCTGCCGGATGGCTATGATGCGAGCAGGCACTGTGAATTCCACTCCGGGGCTCCCGGACATGATATTGAAGGTTGCCACGCGTTCAAGCATAATGTCCAAGATTTAATCGACAGCAGGGTCGTTAATTTCTCTGACATGGTTCCCAAGGCGGTGCAAGGCCATCGACAAGCGAAAACCGGGGTGATGAAAAAGTTTCCCAGATTTGATCGGGCCGGTGAAAGAAGATCGAGACAGCAGTAGACTACCCCTGATGATAGCTTCTGAGGATGGTTGACTCGCCAATAAGTCAGAGTGCGGGAAGTCCAGTTCCGAGACGCCGACATTTTTCATGTTATCTTGTTCATGTCCTCACATTTGTAGTTTCTTTTCTGTGTAATTGCAAATTTCGCTCTTAAAACTTGTTGTTTTTCAATTGATATTAACAAACGAAATGAATATGCATGTTTTGAATTAATCCAGTCGTGTTCACTCTTTGTTTTTCTTTAATGCTTAATGCTTGTTTTAGCAGGAATCTGGGGAGGATGACGAAAACAGATGACGAATAATATTCCGATCATATGCTTTTGGATAAAGAACCTGTTGATGAGATACAGGCATTGTTTCAATCCATAAACACCGGAGATATAAGGAAGATAATCCCTTGATAACCCCTTTGAGCCAGTAGTAGAAGTTTCTTTTGAAAATGAAAAAAAAAACCTAAATCTCAACCCGGGGCAGGGTAGGCGTCAGTTAGTTCGGCCAAGCGTTCGAATCGTGAAAGGAGTGTCCGGTTGAGGATAAATCACACTTGTATAAATCGTGCCTAAAGAACCGCAATGGTTAAACCGTGCCGACAAAGAGTGAAACAGTCACATTACCCCACAAGAAGTCAGACAAACCAGTGTCACACGACTTGTTCAAAAAGAAAAAAAAAAGAGAGAACGAAAAGCAAAAAGAATCAAAAGCCCGCTAAGTCAAAACTTGAAAACAAGCGACTTAAGCAAAAATTAGGGCATCCCGCTGGACTGGAAAATCAAAAGAATCTCAAAAGATACTCAGTCCAGGCAAAAGTTAGGGAATGGAAAAGAAAAAGAAAACAAAACAAAAGACGGAAAGGATTGTCAAAGAAAAAGAAAAATCCTCGAAAGGGACAAAAGTCGTGTGATTCTGGGTACCCAAAGACGAAAAGCAAATGACCGTCACTCAAAAAAGAAAAACGCGTGGTATCCTGAACCATCACTCCTATCATTCCACCTCTAATAGGTGAACGCTGAAGTCAGATTAGCTGAACATAGGATTGGAGAACATCACGAAGAATGGGTGGGTCGAAATAAATTTTGAGCCTATATCTTTCCTTGTTAACCGTGAACCTGACCACGTTACAACCCGCAAAAGTCCTAACTGAAACAGGTTTTGTCCGAGGGCATACGTCAGTAAAGATCTCGTCGATTCTGACTCCTAAAAGGGTTCCTCTTACCAGCTTTCATATTGACATTTTGATAATTGATTCATTACATGTCACAAAATTTTTTAGTGAACAGACTTGGATTTTGAAACTGTCATATGCATTGCGTTTAATATATCTTTTATGCAGAACAACTTGTGTTACTTGCGAGTAAGCGCATGCCGACAGGAAAGATTCCTACAGTGGAAGGTATGATCGGGATAAAATGCAGAATGCCCAAATATTTCGTGAACTGGGGCAAGCTATACTGATTAATTCAGGTAAAGTCAGTCATCCTAGAATCAGTAAATCCGGGGCAGTCAGGTCAAGATTTGGCAAATCTCTCATAGCTATGGGCAGTGCTCCACGACACAGTCGATCAGAGACAAAAGATTGTTGCGAGACCGGGGCATGTCACCCTAGAAGCACGAAAGTTATGTTCTTGAAACACCCCTTCGAGGTCCGAAATGTAGAAGCCGTCCATGTCTGGTCGTCAGGATACAAAGACTGTAGGGTCCATTCCAAAACTGTTGCAGATTCAGGGGCAAGCTGGGCATGTTAGTATCCCCGAAGCGGAGTTCTCTCCTTTCAGCAAGTGTTCTTTCCTCCCAGTAGAACTCGAAGATTAAGACTCTCCCCAACAGAGTTGGTTGTGGGTCCTGGCATTTATTTTGTCAGGGATACTGTGTAATATCAGTTCACTCTCCAGCAGAAATCCAATCGTACTGTGCACATCTGCTATTCCCCAGCAGAGTTATATTCCCCAGCAGGATGCTACTTCAACGAGGTGTTTGGTTTAAGTTCCTAATTTCCCAGCTGAGTCGACTTCACTCTTACAGCATTTATTTTGCTGGAATAATTCTGTAGCACCTGGCTATCCCCAGCGAAGTTGGCATTATCTTCAGCATTTATTTTGCTGAAGCGGTTCCTGTATCCCAACAGGTGGGGAGAGCACTTGCTCAAATGAACTACCAAACACTCAAGATCTCGGCATGAGATATTCAATGATAATGTCAGTTTCGGCAGTATTCCCCACAGAGTTACCACGATAAGTCTCTCTTTATTCTCAAGCAGAGTTATTTGTCATCAAAAGGTTTCATGAACCAGAATTTCAGAAGTGGCCTCCGGGCATCAGAACAGGCATCCGGTAGTTTGGTTTCCAGATATCCCTAGTAGAGTCCGCCTCAAAGTCGCTGTCACGTCAGTGCTAAGAAGTTTGTGGGTCGGGACCAATGAAGAAGTGAGTCCTGACGTGGACAAGTTGTATTTCCCCAGCGGGTCGAAGACGCCTGAGTCCTGACGTGGACAAATCAAGACGAAACATGGGTCCTGACGTGGAACGAAGTTGTTTCCTTACGTGGAAAGATTGAGTCCTTACGTGGACATATCAAGCCAGAGTCCTTACATGGACAGATTGATAACGTATTCATTACGTGGAAAAAGATCATTCCTTACGTGGAAAGATTGGAGTCCTTACGTGGACAGATTAAGATTGTGTTCCTAACGTGGAAAGATGGAGTTTCCTTACGTGGAAAGATTAGAGTCCTCACGCGGACATATCAAGAGGAGATTCCTAACGTGGAAAGATGGAGATTCCTTACGTGGAAAGATTTGAGTCCTCACGCGGACATATCAAGGTTTGATTCCTAACGTGGAAAGATTAGAGTCCTTACGCGGACATATCAAGAGGAGATTCCTAACGTGGAAAGATGGAGATTCCTTACGTGGAAAGATTTGAGTCCTCACGCGGACATATCAAGGTTAGATTCCTTACGTGGAAAGATTAGAGTCCTTACGCGGACATATCAAGAGGAGATTCCTAACGTGGAAAGAAGGTAGATTCCTTACGTGGAAAGTTTAGTCCTGACGTGGACAGATTCAGATCAAGATCATTCCTTACGTGGAAAGATTGGAGTCCTTACATGGACAGATTAAGATGGTGTTCCTGACATGGAAAGGTGGGTCCTAACGTGGACGATGTTCTCCTTACGTGGAAAGACAATGTTTCCTTACGTGGAAAGAAGATGGTTTCCTTACGTGGAAAGACGAATTTATTCCTTACATGGAAAGAAGTTGGTATTCCTTACGCGGAAAGATTGAGTCCTTACGCGGACATATCGAAATGGATTCCTTACGGGGAAACCAGTGCATTCCTAACATGGAAGAGTTTAGTCCTGACGCGGACAGATCCAGACGAAATCTTATTCCTTACGTGGAAAAATGGTGATTCCTTACATGGAAAATAGATTGATTCCTTACGTGGACAGATCAAAGTTCGATCAGAGTCCTTACGTGGACATATCAAGAGCATTCCTTACGTGGAAGAAAAATGATTCCTTACGTGGAAAGACGAGTTTATTCCTTACGTGGAAATATTGAGTCCTTACGCGGACATATCAAGAATGATTCCTGACGTGGAAAGAAAGTGATGACTCCTAACGCGGAAAAGATTGAGTCCATACGCGGACATATCAGAAGCGGATTCCTTACGTGGAAAAATGGTGATTCCTTACGTGGAAAAATGGTGATTCCTTACGTGGAAAGATTGGAGTCCTTACGGGGACAGAGAAAGAGTGTATTCCTGACGTGGAAGGAGTTTAGTCCTGACGTGGACGGATTCAGAAGAAGAAGTATTCCTAACGTGGAAAGAAAGCGTGTTCCTTACGTGGAAGAGAAAGAGAAGTTTCAGTTCCTTACGTGGAAAGATTGAGATTCCTTACGTGGAAAGAGAAAATGATTCCTTACGTGGAAAAGAGACGGAGATTCCTAACGCGGAAAAGATTGAGTCCATACGCGGACATATCAGAAGCGGATTCCTTACGTGGAAAGAGGTGATTCCTAACGTGGAAAGAGTGGAGTCCTTACGTGGACAGATTAAGATGGCATTCCTTACGTGGAAAAATGTAGTCCTGACGCGGACAAATCGGAAGGAATTGGTTGCCTTATGTGGAAAAGTTATGTTTCCTTGCGTGGAAAACGGATAGCATTCCTTACGTGGAAAGAGGCTTGTATTCCTGACGTGGAAAGAAAGAGTGTATTCCTGACGTGGAAGGGGTTTAGTTCTGATGTGGACAGACTCAAAAGAAGATTTATTCCTTACGTGGAAAAATTGGGGTCCTTACGTGGACAGATTCAAGAAAAGTTGATTCCTGACGTGGAAGAATGATGTACTCCTTACGCGGAAAGTTGAGTCCTGACGTGGACAGGTTCAGAACCAAAGTTGAATTCCTTACGTGGAAAGATTGGAGTCCTGACGCGGACATGTCAAGTGGTATTGGAGTCCTTACGTGGACAGATTGATATAGTTCTCCTTATGTGGTAAGAAGATTGCTTCCTGACGTGGAAAGATGAAAGGTTTAGTCCTGACGTGGACAGATACAAAAGAGATGATTCCTAACGTGGACAGGTGTTACTCCTAACGTGGACGATGTTATTCCTAACATGGACGGTGGTATTCCTAACGTGGAAGAGTTTATTCCTAACGTGGACGATTTATCTCTGACGAGAAGGCAGACGAGCCGTCCCCAGCAAAGTTGTTGAAGTTTTTTCCGAGTTGACAGCAGATAGAGTCCTGACGTGGACAAGCAAAGGACGAAGTTTCTGATGATTCAATCTTTTTCAGGATGATGAGAAGAATCCCCAGCACGGTCGCACGAGATCAGTGGGTTGCCGTAACAGTTAAATTCAGCTGATGAATGTCGTTCCCCAAGCAGTGGCGCAGTTTATTTCTGCGGTTGGCAAATTTCTGGGTTCCCAGTATTCAACCGTCTCGTACCGCGAATGTCTGAAGGCTCCGGGCTCTTCACCCAATCGGGTCCAAGCCGCTTGAATAGGGGCAACTGTTGCACCCTAAAATTTGCCCAACCTTATTCACTTGGTTTATGTTTCAATGTCATTAGCATTTGCATATAGAGTCATGTACATAGGTTACTCATCGGCATAGCATAAGCATAGCAAGTCATACAACAGGGGGACCAATCATTATTCTCATCTCTAGAGGCCTATCAAGAGGTTATTATCCTGATTCAATCTCATTCAAGTCATCAGAAAAGAATTTGAAAGCTATCAAGTCAATGGGTCAAGCAGTTAATCTATCTCCTGGCTGAGGGTGTCTGAGGATCAACAAAGAAATGGTGAGCTGTGGGCTGAGCATGGGGAGTATCTAGACATCTTGGAGGACTTAGAAAGTCATTTGGAGAAGGAGACAAGTCATTGGTGTGATCACAAGTATTGCAGTTGAAGACAGTCAACTAGGGTTTCATCTGGGTCAACCCTGGGTCAACTCTAGGTCAATTGACTGATTGAAAGGCATTAAGGGCTATTGGAGAGATGTGGGGTTCATAATTTGACATGGAGAATAAAGATATGTTGTTATGCTAAGAATAAATCAAGAGAAATTAAGGAGAAGAGGAGTTTCTAAATTAGGGTTTCTGTGTAAAATCCCCTAGTTTGGGTCAAATTTCCAAGCAAGATAAGTAAAAATGCAAGCTTTAAATGGATCCTTGGCTAACCTGAAACTTGTAGAGGATCCCAATACCTTTAATTTGAGTGGTGGAAGACATCAAGGAGATTTATAGAACTCAAGTTATGGTCCTTGCAAGTTACAGGTCATCTGAGGTATCTGAAATTTTGTCTGTGAAAGTTACTTGTCTTCCAAGAAACTTTTACCCTTCAAGGAGATTTCAAATGAATTTCTGGTAAACATAAGAGTTGTTCCTCATTGTCTTATCTTTCTATAAAGGTATGGTATGCCTTCATATGATTTGTGGAACTCTACTTATGGTCTTGGCAAGCAAAGGGTATTTTGGTCATTTGAGAATTACAGGTCATTCATAGCATATGCTTAAAACTCATACAAGGAAGCTTCAAATGGAAAACTTCCCAACATCAAAGTTGCTCAAAATGGGATTTTAAGGCTAGATAAGATGTTGTGAGAGTTTGAAAATGCATGGAGCATGGATATTTTAAAATGGTCAAAATGGCTTGTAAATGGCTTATAAGTTGAAAAAGTTGGAATTGAATTTTGGTTTGAGAGATCTACAAATCCAAAATGGGGCATATGATAGATGATTTTGATTGGAAACATCATTTTGAGAACAATGGTTTAGCCACATTTTTGAGTTTAGGCTTAAAAATTGGAGTTTCTTTGTAAATTTGTTATTTGCACTTTAAGGCATCAAAAGGAAAGATGAGAAAATGCTACATAAAGGTTTGTAAGACCTTATTTTCATGTCATAATACCATATGAGGAGAATTTAAGTAAGATTGCATGGTTTATCATGAGATGGCATGAGATTCACTCAAGATGACAAATTCAAAATCTCATTACGTGATACATTCTAGAAACTTCATGGAAGGTTCTACAAACTTCCACACATTTCTATTCTCATCTATATAAGCCCTAGAGTGACTCCATGCATTGGTTGGTGATTCTAAAAGCTTGCATGCTACACTTTGATTCCTTCACTCCAAAATTGCATTTTCATTCCAAACTCCATTAAAACACCATCAATCACTACAATTCTGATCATCATCATCATCTATAATCAACATTGAGCATTTGGCAAAGGAAAGGCTCAAGAATTCGTGGCTGGATTATGAGATCTCCAACTTCACTCCAACTTGCATGAAGAGTTAAATAGGTTGATTCAAGAAGATAGAACAAGAACTACTGCAACCAGAGGCTTCAACATTCATCAAAGACCATACAAAGCAATTGGCAAGGTCTGAATTGGAGGAGAACCATCATCACCATCATCACTTGCAAGGTATGCATTTTCTCATGAAACTCTCTATTTATCCATAGTTCAAGCATGTTGTTAGGAGAAATCTAATAGAGACCAATTAGGGATGTTGTATGATGAGTTTAAGGGCTGTTTATGAGGTTTGCTTCCATGGTGTCAATTCTTTAATGATCAAGAACTCACGATTTAGTGTACTATAATCTTAGGTATTAGGCTTAGGATAATCCCCATAAGATGTAGTACATGATAGGTTAATATGAGACCATTTGATTACCATGCAAACTAAGGTGCGAAAATGGTGACCACCCCTTGTAGCCTTCGTATTTCTTTCTTGAGGGAGAGTTAGAGAATTCTAGTACCATGGCTGTGTAGAGGGAGAAGAGTAGATGAGTTTTCATCTTTGGATCGTGAAAAATGGTGGAGAAATGAGAGAGTTAGAGAGGGTGGAAGTTGCTTGCATGAGTTCTTTTTTTTAGAAACCCTAAGTGTCCAAGGTAGAAGAGATAATCTCTACCATTGATTCATGTTGGGATATTTGACTTTGTCCCTCAATCCAGCGGCCTAGATTTTATTAAACTTCAAAAATTCATAACTAAATGGAAAATACATATTTTTAACTCATTCTTTTTTTAACATTTTCCTTAACATGTCTAGAAAATTAAAAAAATATAAAAATTGCATTTTACATTTTTTTCGCATTTTTTCCATATTTTACAAATAAATGCATATTTTGAAGGTTTTATTTCATACATGATCTTGTAGATTTTTGTTCTTGCACTTAGAAATAGATTTTTTGCCCATTCTTTTTTGTGGTGATTAATATTGAATTGTAGTATTCCCAGAATTTATTACTAGATTTGTTAGAATAAAATTTGGTCAGTTTAGATAATTGAACTTAGGATAGTTTAATTAGGGTTAAGTAGTATACTTGAACTTCAACATTTCATTTTTGAAAATTCATAACAAATTAGAAATTGCATATTTTTAATTCATTCTTTTTGCATTATTTTCTTTAAAGAGTCTAGAAAATTATAAAAAATAAAAATTGCATTTTATTTTTTATTTGATATTTTTCCCATATTTTACAAATAAATAGCATTTTAAAAAGTTTCATTTCATGCATGATTTTGTTAATTTTTGTTCTACTAGATGCTTTAATATTTTTGGTCCATTCTTTTTTAGGTTGTTTAGTTTAGACATTAAACTTGTAGAAACAATTTAGTTCCCTTTTTTAGAAATCAAATTTAGGTGCTTAGTGTAATTGTGAACAACATGGATAAAACTAGGGTTTTAGGTGATGACTTAGGAGATTTGATTCTTTTCCCTTAGGACTTAGGGTTTGACTAGTTTAGTTATGGGACTATAGGGGCTATGGGTAGTTATTAGATCCCTTAGAAAAAGTCAGGATTCCCCTACTGCTATTAATACTCTGTATATCTCTGATTGACTGGTGTGGTGTGCCCTCTGGGGATTATTGCTTGCTTGTTTGGGTATTGGGTTTGTCTGGGGACTTGGGGAAGCTGAAGACTTGAGGAGATGAAGACCATTGGAGATCCAGAGGTTTAAGATCATTTGTCAAGAGTTGAGGAGGTTCTTGCCAGCAGTTGCTGAGGAGACTAGGGTTTAGGAGCTAGGCAGAGCTCTAGATTAGAAAGCTTGTTTCTCAAACATGGAATGCCTTGTCTGCATCCATCCTTTCTCTATGATTCAAAGTCTCTTTCAAATATCCACCTCCTTCCTTTGGAAGGATCAGTGAATATATTTGAAAGATAGAACTTTTGAGAGGAAACTTTCTGTTTAATGTTAACAGTTGATGAACCACCATTGGTAGGTAATTAACTGTCTAACATTCATTCACTTCACTCTTGTGACTGATTCCTCATCCTGGAGGTTTGAACTTGAAGAAAAGCCATGGCAGATAGAAGACTGATGATCAAAGCCCTTGCCTGAAGGCCATGAAGATGGAGATTGATGCTTGTTGAAGCCTATAGCTGATTGGAGATTACTTGAAGCCAGATGTTGATTCAGACCTGCTGATGCTGTTCTTTTGCTGTTGTATTTCATTGCTGATGTATTGATTGGTTTTCTGGGTTGTATTGTTTGCTGTTTACCCTGTTGGGTTGAAAGTGAAGCCTGTTCACTTTCGCCTATTGTTTTCTAGGTTCGAGGTTGAGTGGGACTCCCTTGCCTCGCTTGTACTGTTGCATCCATGCATTTTTACTGCTTTATTATATCTGTTATTGTTTCTGTTTCTGCCTATCCCGTAGGATCTCTGTTTCTCTCTGTGCAAGAGAGGAGCATGATAGACACTAGGTCTTAACCCATGCATGATAACATTAGGTTAGTTTGATTCCCTTCGCAACCGTAGGTTAGAGTTCTGTCTCTTCTCTCTCAAAACAAACAGAAAAACACATAAGGATTTCAAACACAATAAAAGACACTTCTTCCGTAAAAGAATATGAACTCATCAAGACGTCATTTTTGTCCGCCGGGACTGCTAATCAAGAAAACCTTTTTCAGAAGGAATAAAAACAATTAAGACAAATCTGTGTCTTCCGTAGCCCGAACTACGTTTGCTCTGATCTTTCATGCTGTATGAAAGTACGTAGGCATAGGATGCGATATCCTAGCGAGCAACCTTCCCCTCCTTTCCCGTAGGTAGGCGAACTACGTTGACTCTGATTTCTCGTTCCTGACGGGAATACGTAGGCATAAAGTGCGATACTTTGCCGAGTCATTTTTATTTTCATTTTATTTTCTTTTTAACCCTTGACCTATAGTATAGATAGAATAACAATCCATACCCGAAAACAAGCGTGGATCCCGTCGAGTACGACGGACGTGAGGGGTGCTAATACCTTCCCCTTGCGTAACCGACTCCCGAATCCAGGTTTTGGTTGCGACGACCATACCTTTCCCGTGTTGTGCGAGGTTTACTCTGAGCGTTTCCTTTCCCTCCCGTGGGATAAATAACGCACGGTGGCGACTCTTCTGTTCAGCCGGCGCCGATTTTCGCAGTAGCGACAACATGCCATGGTGTGCACAACTCTGCAAACAGCTTGCAATCAATCCCAATTCCTTCCAATTTCTCCCCTCATGACATTTTGGAAGTGTTTGGCTTGCAAGGGATTTTGATCATGCCTTGAATTTGAGTTTTGCACATGTTACTTAAGATGTAAGTAAATACTTTTCAAAGCAAGTCCACAAATTAGACCTTAATTCAAAAATGTGGCTAAACCAATGTTCTTAAAATGTGTTTTAGAGTCAAAATGATATATTACATGCCTTGGTTTGGACATGTATATCAAAAATATCAATTTCGAACTTTGGTTCATTTAACTTATACCCTTATTTTAGGTCATTTTTGCAACTTTGAGCTACAAGCACTTACAACATCTCATGACTTCTTGACAAGCCTTAAAACATCATTTTGAACAAGTTTGATGTTGAACATTTTCTCATTTGAAGCTTGGAAATAGGAGTTATGACCTTATGCTTGGAATGACCTATAATCTCCAAATGACCAAAATGCCCTTGACTTGTCAAAGCCATAACTTGAGTTCTACAAATCCTATCAAGGACTTATAGTAGTCTCTAGAAATCTAAGAAGATAAGGAACAACATTCATGTTGACCAAAAGTTCATAGGAATCATCCTTCTAGGGCAAACGTTTCATGCAAGTTGGACAACTTTCAAGTCCCCAAATTCACATACCTCAGATGACCTGTAACTTGTCAAAGTCATAACTTGAGTTCTACAAATCCTATAAAGGACTTCTAGCACTCAAATTAAAGCTAATATCATGCTCTACAACATTCATGTTGGGGGTAAGATGATATGACAATCACATCTTGAGCTAAGTTGCCTTGAAGATAGGGGTCAAACTAGGGGATTTTACACTGTCAAGCCTTAGAAACCCTAGCTTGAAACTTCTCAAACTCTTCAATAATGATGAGCTAACATTTGAATCATCCTTATCACATCTCAATGTATCAATCCATGATCACATGGCTCTAGGATTAGGTCTCAACCTTCTCCAAATCATCAGTTGACTTAGGGTTGACCCAGTCAAACCCTAGCTGCACCAATCATGGCTGAGCCTTCTTACTCTTGCCCAATGACCTATCTAGGCTTCAAAGTGATCTTCAAAAATTCTCATGAGCTCTCTCAAGACCTCAAGTCCAACTTCATGGCTTCAGAATCATCTGATGGCTTTCCACAACTCTCAAGTTAGGAGACACATCCTCTTGGTTTCAACCACTCTCCCTGAGGATCCTTTAACTTCTCTGACAAGGATATCAACCCTTGGACATCTGAATAACCTTCTTAGCTAGATTTGTAGTCTTGTATAGCCCTTGATTGGTAATCATACCTCTTGATCTCCTGCATACATGTCAATGAAATGCAAATGATAATGCTAATGTGAATGAAATGAAA
The DNA here is from genome assembly GCA_963859935.3 of Lathyrus sativus. Taxonomy (NCBI): domain Eukaryota; kingdom Viridiplantae; phylum Streptophyta; class Magnoliopsida; order Fabales; family Fabaceae; genus Lathyrus; species Lathyrus sativus. The sequence goes on along the minus strand of OZ012740.1, from coordinate 441,376,263 downwards.
CATAAGCTAGGTAGAGAAAAGTTGGGCAAATTTTGGGGTGCAACACATTCGACTGACTGGTTTTTCTCATCAATTTTAATATTGGTTCGCAAGTAGCCGTCAGATGAGAAATGAATCTGGAAATGTAATTAAGTCAGTCTAGAAAGCCACAAACTTATTTTTCTATTTCGGGAGGCGGCATGTTCTGAATTTCTCGAACCTTATCAGGATCAACTTCAATACCCTTATGACTTACAATAAAGCCCAACAGTTTTCCAGATTAAACTCCAAAGGTACACTTTGCAGGTTTCAATTGTAACCTAAACTTGTGGAGTCTGTCAAACATCTTTTTCAGATGGTCCAGATGATCATCTTCAGTTCTGGATTTGACAATCATATCGTACACATAAAACCCAATCTCTTTATGGATCATATCATGAAAGAGAGTTGTCATGGCACGTTGGTATGTTGCCTCTTCATTTTTCATACCAAATGGCATGACTTTATAGTAATACGTACCCCATGGAGTGATGAAAGTAGTCTTCTCCATATCAGTTGGGGATATCTTGATTTGATTATATCCTGAGAAACCGTCTATGAAAGAAAAGACAGAGAATTGTGATGTGTTGTCTACCAAAACATCAATATGAGGCAGAGGAAAATCATCTTTCGAGCTTGCCTTATTGAGATCTCGATAATCCACACACATTCTTACCTTCCCATATTTCTTTGGAACATGACGATGTTGGAAATCCATTCAGGATACTCGGAAGTGGCTAGGAACCCAACGTCGAACTGTTTCTTTACCTCTTCTCTGATTTTAAGTGCCATGTCGGGTCTGGTCCTTCCGAGCTTCTGCTTGACAAGAGGACATTCAGGCTTGAGTGACAAGTGATGTTCAACGATGTTGGTATCCAAACCGGGCATATCTTGATAAGACCAGGCGAAAATATCAACATACTCTTTCAATAACTTGACTAACTCAGAGTGTACATACTTAGAAAGGGATGCCCCAATCTTAACCTCTCTTTTGTCATCAGTACCAAGATTGATAACTTCCACTGGTTCTTTGTGTGGCTGAATCTCTTTCTGTTCGTGCTCAAGGAGCCTTGCTAGTTCAGCCGGTAATTCACAATCTTCCTCACCATCTTCTTTGGCTTGGTTAATTGGAATCCCAGAATTACAATGTATGTTTGTTATCAATGAAATTATTTGTTCTGTATGTTTATGAATTATGTTTAGAATGAAGCTATCTGAAAGGTGAAAAATAAAGAAACTTTGTCATATGTTTATTTGTGAAAAATTAAAGAAAAGAAAGAAAAGAGAGCATGGTTTGAATGCAAAAAAACTTTTATTTATTGATCACATAATATTTCAAAAGCGCGAAGCCCTTACAAGCTATCCACTCGTCTTGGGCGAGGACGAGGGAATAGAAAAACAAAAAGCATTACATGTTTGTTGGAAAAAGCACGGGAATCACAGTAGATGTCCAATTGTTGAACTTGAAACCCGGCGAGCACTTGCACGCAAAGCTTGCACTTTGGTTGCTAGGACCCGCATCATAAATTGCTGACACAATATCCCCCTCTTGGAATCCAGCGCTTGTGAACTTGATCAAGCTGCTTTTCTGATGACTGCATGAACTAGCTTGTTGATCATGATGGTAGCCCAATCCAAAGCAATCATGCTTTTCAACCATATTCAGAATTTTCCCCCAGACAAGCAAGACACCATTCTCAATGGTCTCTTTAGCATTCTTGATAGATGACATGGCCATTTTCGATAATCTACCAGAATTGACAGAAGCAGACTTGACATTTTCCAACTCGAGACATTGCAACGACACTTCAGCTATGCCTTCATTAGTCTCGACATATCGGAAGGATGATAACTAGCTTACTAGAAAATCCTCTTCACTACAAACGACGACCATCTGATCTTCAAACATGAATTTCAGCTTCTGATGTAACGTGGATGTAACGGCCCCTGCGGCGTGAATCCAGGGTCTACCCAATAAACAACTGTATGCATGATTGATATCCATCACTTAGAAAGTAATGGTAAACAAAGGCGGCCCAATTTTAATGGGTAAATCCACTTCACTGATGACTTGCCTTCGAGAGCTGTCAAAAGCTCTGACAATTAAAGCGCTTGGCCTCATCTCGCTCCATTCTACCAGTAGTTAACTCAAGTACTCTTAGGCATCACATTGAGAAAAGAACTGGTATTCACAGGAACACGAGATATCAAAGAGTCGATACACGTCACTGAGATATGCATGGCTCTATTATGGGCAGTACCTTCAGGAGACAACTCTGACTCATTGAAACCCAATTACCGACTAGAAGTTATATTTGCGACGATGTTATCAAATTGTTCTACTGGAATGTCGTGTATCACAGTAGCCGTGTGTTGTACCCCAAAATTTGACCAACCGGGTCTCGTATCTGGCTCGATGTTTCGACGCATGACCGCATTCGCATCTACATATCGCATACAGTGCATTTTTCATTTGTTTTGATTTTATCGGGATCACAGCTCTCGTCTCGCGTCTCAGGTGTTTTTTTAATCAGTTTAGATGGATGGAATCGTGTTTTTGGGATATTTCGGTGCCCGTTTATTTTTACCGGCTATTTTGGTGCACTCTCGCGGTATTATCGGTGATTTTGTGCTATTTTTGTTCCTCTGGAAATTATTGTGATTTTTCTGGATTTTATTGACCATTTTAGATTTTAATAGCTTTTAAATCATTTTTAGAATATTAATAGGATTTTTAATAGTTTTATTTCTTTTTTAATAGATTTTTAATCATTTTAGGATAATATAGAATTTTATAGAATATTAATAGATTTTTCTTTTAGAATATTAATTGAATTTTTGAATATATTTTTAGATATAGAATATTAATAGGTTTTAATATTTTTAATAGTTTTTAGAATTTTAAATGGAATAAATAAATAGCATTTTCTCTTTTTAGAATATATTAGGTTTTAAATAGATTTTAAAATCATTTTAGAATAATAGAATAATATAGTTGTTTTTTTAATAGAAGTTCTATAGATTTTAATAGGTTTTAATAGAATATAGCTTTTCTTTTTTCTTTTTAATAGATAATATTTTAGATATAGATGATATAGCTTTTATAGGATTTTAAATAGAATTTTAATATAGAATATAGATTTTTCATTTTAATAAATGGTTAGATTTTTTTTAATAGTTTTTTATATATATAGAATAATATAGAGTTTTCTTTTAATAAATTTTCTTTTATAGAAGTTTAATTAGTGGGTTTATTAGAATTTTTTAGAGATTTATTAGAGTATTAGGTTTAATTGAGATCTTATTAGATATTAATTAGGTTAATCATCAGTTAGTTAGTTAATTAGGATTAGATATTAATCAGGTTTTTAATCTTTTTTAATTCAATTCAGTTTTTTTTAAGTTTTTGGCCATGTTTTTCGTGTGGGCCTCATAGGCAAAGCCCATTTCTGCAGAATTCACTTCAGCAAATTTCCAGCCAAGGTCCAGAATTTTCCAGCGAAAGATCCAGAAGATTCTCAGCCAGTATAAATGCAGCGTACACGTGTTGCACCCGGGAGGGTCCACATTTTGCACCATCAGTACGCCACGCGTTTTCTTCCATTTCCCTCTATCTGCCACATTCAATATACGTGGAAGCCATGCAGTGATCCCTCCCACTCACATTGCCACGCGTCATCACCTGAACCACCACCGGTTGCATGGCCGGCGGCCATGCAACCACCGCAACAGTCCATCGCCGGCGACACCAACTACTTCCGGCCGCCGTACCGGTCACCGGGAACCCAGAAATCACCAGAATCCGTCTTCCTCCTTCATCCTACCTCCGATCAACCTCCTCCTTCAATCTTCATCCTCTCCGGTCACAAACTCATCCAACCTCTGATCCAACCTTCACCACCCCTAACAGTTTTCCAGAAATCTTTCTCACTTGATCAACAATCTTCATCAGCGACCTCTCATCATCACCTTCAATCTTAATCATCATCTCCAGATTTGACCGATCAACATAAAAAAAAAATCATTCTCCAGATCGAGAACTTCCGTCACCGAATCAACCTTAGTACGAACCTTCTCCAGATTTCTTCATCGGATCTACCCAGACTTCAACAAACTCCGAAACTTCAACATGCAAACCATTAGACCTGCATCCAGTTTTCCAGAAACTCGTGAAGATCTCAGAAATCTTCATCCGTTGCGTTCATCATTTTTCCAGAAGAATCTCCAACGTTCATCCTCTTCAAACTCCTTCAGATTTCCAGAAAGCGTCATCAAGAACAGTCAACTTCAAAATCTTCAGCGAACTTCATAAAGCTTTCAAGCAAATTTCTTTAAGCTTCATCTGTTGGTCTTCATAGGCGAGCTTTTGTTTTAGTTTGTTAATGGTGTTTTAGTGGTTGTGAAAAAAAGCCATGTTCGAATCTGAGGAGAGGTTCAGAGAGGGACGGACGCAAGAGGTGAGAGCAAAGGAGAGTTGGAGGAGAAAGGGAGAACGACACCGTTGTGGGTGGATGAACAGCGAACTGAGAGAGGAGAGGCTTCTAGGGTTTGATTGGTCTGAGTGGTACGTGGCCAGGGATTGGGCTGACCTTCTTGGGCCCAAAGCCAATCCCAGCATACACCTGCGTTTTTCCATTTCCACCCCCTCTGTGTATTCTGTGGTGAATTGGGCCTGAGCCCAACGAGATCTTTGCTAGCCACCCCTTCCATTCACATCCGCACCCCCTGGGTTTCTGTTTGTTTTTTTTGTGTGCATTGCTTTGGGCTGGGCCCATTCTTTTTTCTGCAGGCCAATTGTACCCCTGTAATAACTGATGTACCCCCCCTGTTCTCTTTTCCTTATTTTTTTTATTTTGTTTAGTTTTTAGAAGGAAAAAATGTAAAGAAAATGTTATGGAAAAATGGAAAAAAGTACATTGAAAAAGATTGGAAAAAATAGAGAGAAAATATTAAGAAGGAAAAATAAATGAGAAAAAGAAAATATTTTGAAAAAAGAAAAGGAAAAAGAAATAGTAAAAAAAAATATGAAAAGATATAGAAAAAACATGGAGAAAAATATGTAGAAAAATATTTTGAAAAAAAGAAAAGAAGTGAAAAATATTTTGTAAGGAAAAAGAAGAAAATAGTTGGAAAAGAATAAAAAAATATTAGTATAGATTTAATATTTTTTTTTTAGAGTGTATTTTCTTCATAGGAGTTTATTCTAGAGATAGTTTTAGATGTCCACTTGTTAGGGGACTATTTTCCATTCGATTTTTCAGGATAGGATAGGATAGTATTTCCTAGGAGATTTATTTTCAGTATTCACCCATTGTAATCATTTTTCAGAATGTTAATAAAACGAGATTTGAGCTGTGGTCCCGAAGTAGCCGAACTACAGCTGCTCTGATTCCTCGTACCAGACGAGGATATGTAGGCATAGGGTGCGATATCCTAGCGAGCACAATAACAACTGACTTCTATTCTCTCGCTGCTGTGCGATCGAGACTTTCCCGCGGACGACTAACTGTTGTTACCCTTTTTCTCTCTTGCCCAAGTGCATTTGAGACCAAGCCGTAGTTTTTCCCATAGGTTCCTGTACCTTTGAAACCAGTTGATTTCTCACTGCTGTGTGAGAATACCCTGTTTAGCCGTAGTTAGCCCGAACTACGCAAGGCTCTGATCTTCCATGCAGTGTGGAAGTACGTAGGCACAAGATGCGAGGTCTTGGCGAGCCAATTTTCCCCGTAGTCCCGAACTACGTTGACTCTGACTTTCTCTCTTGAGAATACGTAGGCATGGAGTGCGATGCTCTATCGAGTCAATTCCTTTCCGTTTAGATTTAGCAGCCGTAGATAGATTGTTTTTGCATCCTTTAGACAACCCAAGCAAGCGTGGATCCCGTCGAGTACGACGGACGTGAGGGGTGCTAATACCTTCCCCTTGCGTAACCGACTCCCGAATCCAGGTTTTGGTTGCGACGACCATACCTTTCCCGTGTTGTGCGAGGTTTACTCTGGGCGTTTCCTTTCCCTCCCGTGGGATGAATAACGCACGGTGGCGACTCTTCTGTTCAGTCGGCGCCGATTTTCGCAGTAGCGACAGCTGGCGACTCTGCTGGGGATCCAACGTCCCCTGGCTGCTAAGGACTACGATAGTCCTTATGCATGTGGGATCCAACGTCCCCTAAGAGAGAGTCAATCCTAGCGCTTGTTTGCTTGTCTATTGGGGCTTATTTATTGATATTATCTGTTGCTGTTGGGGTGTTACGGGTGTTCTATGATTGAGAGAAGCCGGACCTGGGCTTGAGTGCACCTTAGACTTAGAGTAGAAATTAGTGGGCGCCCGCATGCTTTGCTTGCCTTGGTGTCCCGTGAAATCTACACTCAGACGAGGTTCTTCTGGTTGGCCTCTTGACCCACCCTTTGGGTGGCTTGGGTTGCTGGTTAGTTGGATTGTCGACTTTGGGAACCGATCATTTGGAAGTTAGCTAAGTGAGGCCTCTTCAGGACTTGATGATGCCACTCCTTCTGGGAATCGTATCGTCAGTTTTGAAAGTCTGTGATGCTGACGACCGCATAGGATGTCGTACCTTGTCAGATATAGGTCCATACCTGTGAGTGGGGGGGGGGGGGGTTGTGCAGGAAACTTGACTTCCAACCTACCCATTATTTTGGTCTTCTCTTCAGAGCAAGCGTACTCCATCAGCAGTGCAGTAGTATTCAGATTGTGTGGGGGGTTGTGGTCCCGTTGTTTGCTGCATCTTGCATTGCATTTGCATAAACAATGTTGCATCATATTGCATATCATCTTCCAGTAGCCAGAGCTCTTATCCAGCCGTTGTTTGAATTCAGAAGGTGATTACCCGGAGTATTGGATTGAGCAGCTGTTGATTGTCAGAAGACCGGCCTAGGGGTTGAGTAGATTTGAGCAGAACCGAGCATTGAAGTCAGCTGAAGACTATTGGTAGCCATGTCTGAAGGCAATTTCCAGTCTCCCAACACCTTGACAGGGTTCACTATGACATCCAACCCTCTGTATGATTCTATGGAAGACTTCCCGCAAGAGAACAACGTTGCTGCAGACCAAGTTGTACAACTTTCTGTTGAGAACCGAGATCGACATGAGCAGTTTGTTGCCCGAAATGAGCGTCCTCCTCCTGTTAACAATCAAGGTGTTGCTTTCCCTGTGATGAATTACCGAAGAGATATTCTAGTGGCTGGGATGGTAGATCCAAGAGCTCTTGAAAAGGCTAGAAGACTCCGAGCATTGGAAGAAGGAATGAAAGCTCTAAAAGTGAAAGATGCTGTTAACCTGGATGCTGTAGGCATGTGTTTGGTTCCTGACCTGGTGTTGCCTTATAAGTTCAAAGTGCCGAAATCTGAAAAGTACACGGGAGATAGCTGTCTGAAGCAACATTTGATGATGTTCTGTCGAAGAATGACTGTGTTTGCGCGAGATGATAAGTTGATGATCCATTGCTATCAAGATAGTCTGACTGGGGGCATCCTTGAGTTGGTATATGCAGTTAGAGAGAAATCAGATTCAGTCATGGATGGATTTAGCCAGAGCTTTCCTGAAGCAGTACGATTACAACCTGGATATGGCTCCTAGTCGCATGCAGTTGCAAGAATTGTCTCAAGGGAACAATGAACCTTTCAGGAAGTATGTTCAGAGATGGAGAGAATTTGCTGCCAGAGTGAAGCCGCCGCTCCTAGACCGAGAGTTAAGGAGCATGTTTGTACACTCCCTGGAGAGCCCGTACCTTGAAAGAATGCTCGGAGTTACGTCAAACAGTCAGGCTAGTGAGGTTGGATCCCTTTATGACTATCAGAGTGAAGAAGGAGTTGAGATCAATGCAGTCATGCCAAAGGTTGAATATCCTCGAAGCGAATCAGTGAATTTTGTTGGTTCTTCATCTTACCAGAGATCAATATCTCCTGTGGCTTGTTATACCGAACAGACAGCCGTGCCTGGGGCACCATATCAGGAGTCTTATGTCGCTTCCCTTGCAAATCAGCGAACTCGTGGCCAAGATTATCAGACTCAGCGTCAGAATCAGATTAGACCTTGCAACAATTTGGAACGAAGGAAAGCTCCTTTTTACCCAGTGCCTATGCCGTATAGTCAGCTGCTACCATCTTTGATTCAGAGTTCTTTGGTAGAACCGAAAGCTCTCAGGCCCGTGCCAGAACCTTACCCTCCTGGGTACAATCACCAAGTTCGATGTGGTTACCATGGTGGCTCTCCAGGGCATGCAACTGAAGATTGTAAAGCGTTTCAGGCGAAAGTGCAGCTGTTGATCGACTAAGGGTGCATTTCCTTTCCAGAAGGAGTTTTGTTTGTTCATGCTAACCTCTCAGCTGTCTAAGCTCGTAGATTCAGAGGGTCCTTTTCAAAAAGCCAGTGATCCAGGCAGGCAGGCGCCCTCAGCATTGGCAGTCCTCAGATTTTATGTCATTTGCATTTGTAGTTTCTTTTTCTGTTAGTTACTACTTGCTTTTAAACATTGTATGTTTTGAATGGTGATAATAATAAAGTGACTATGCATTTTTCTGAATTAATCATGTCGCTGTCGCTCATTTACTGCATTGCACTGATACTTGCATTTTATTCACTCCATTTTGTCACTGTGACTAGCAAAGATTGGAGGGAGGATGACGAAACTGAAACTCGTAGCCAATGATCGTATAATTTCAGATAAGACCGTACCGATGACGTACAAGGCATTGTTTCAAATCCCCTAAACACCGGAGAGATAAGGAAGAGAATCCCTTGTTAACCACTTCGAGCCGAGAAGTAGGAGTTTCTTTCGGATTTTTAAAACCCTCACATCTTAACCCGGGGCAGGGTAGTTGTCAGTTAGCTTGACCGAGCATTCAAGTCTTACAGAGGCGTGTTGTCTTTTGAGGACCAATCAGTTTACGCCTCTCAAGAGGTCGTAATTCGTCAACCACAGTGGTTAAACCTCACCAATCAGGAGTAAGGCAGTTACAATCCCTTCGGAGCAATCAAGACAACCAGTGTCACACGACTTTGTTCCAAAAGAAAGAAAAAAGAAAGCCCGCTAAGTAAAAAGAAAAAGAAAAGTCTGGAAGGCTAATACTTAGGCAAAAATTAGGGCGTCCCGCTGGACTTCAAAAGAAATCGAAAAGAACTCAAAAGGAGTCAGTCCAGGCAAAAATTAGGGAATCAAAAGAACGAAAAGAAAGGATGTCAAAAGAAGAATCCTCGAACAAGGACAAGGTCGTGTGGATACAGACACCGAAAACGAAAAAGGGGTAACTGTCACTCCGAAAACCTTGTGAGTTTTCCTTAGCCATGGTCCTTACCATTCAACATACCTCTCGAAGAGGCGAGCGCTCGAGCCAGGTTAATTGAACTTTAGGATCGGAGATCATCACGTAGAAGGGGTGGGTACAAAGCAAAATTTGAGTCAAATATCCTTTGTTTCACGAACCGTGAACCCGACCACGATACAACCCTTAAAAGACCTAATTGAGGTAGGTTTATTCTGAAGGCGCATTACGGTAAGGTTGAGTAACCTGACTCCTTCTTGACTTGCTAGTCACATCCTTGTTTTTCACTGATCACATCAGCACTACGTTTGAACTTTGGTTCATTCATCACTCACAGTCATGACACGTAAATGAGTGACAGCACAAAATTTTCAAAATCTGCATAAACATTGCATTAAGATTACCATTCGTGAACAGACGATTTTTACTTGCCGGTTAGTAGTTGACAGGAAAGAAATTCCAACAGGGAATAATCGAACAAGATTGAATAATTCAACAGTCTGGATCAGAATGGTGTATGTTGTGAAACCCTGTAAATCTGGGGCATGGACTTCCAGAGAGTTCGGAATCAATTAGTCTGAGGAAAAGTCTCGAAGCATCAGTTGATTATGGGGCAGAAGTTGATCAGAAGCGAATCTTCTCGAGAGCCAATCAGGGGAAGTTATCCAGAGTGCTATATCAGAACAGGTTAAGGGGCAAGTCACGATGTGGATAGTTGTTGAATTAAGGGAAACACTGGGGTAAGCCACCGCAAGGTCGTATTGTAGCAAGGTGCTTTCGGTTCAGAGTGAGTTCTTTCTGAGAACCAGATTGAGGCAAAGTCATTACAGACAGGGGCATGCCATCCCAAGAGTGCAGAGATTATTCTCTATTCGAGGGGCGTTCGATTCGAAGTATCTCGAGGAAGTTCAGAATGCTGGGGCAGTTCATATTAAACCGTCAGGGTACAGATTTTCAGACTATCCCACAGAGGTTCCTGCAGGCCGGGGCATAGCAAAGGCGAAAGAGTTGTTCTTCTCAGTGTCATCAGAGTTACTCAGAGCTACTTGAGCAGATCCAGCCAATCTTCAAGTTTGAGACAAATATCGGGAAATTGTGACCCTTCTACTAGAAGTTGTGAATTTAGACTGGATGTTGTCCAGCATCAGGCGTGTATGACCCACCACGAATGTACATAAGTCCAGCCTACTCGACACTCGTTTATCCCCCAGCAAAGTCATACATTCAAGAGGCAGTTAATCTGGGGCAATTAGGTCGAGATTTGGCAAATCTCTCGCGACTATGGGCACTGCTCCACGAATCAGTCGATCAGGGGCAAAAGATTATCACAAGACCGGGGCAGAACACCCTAAAAACAAAAGATGTTGTTGGGACATTCTTTTGGGGTTTGACGTGCAGAAACAGTTCAGATCCAACCGTCAGGGTACAGAGATCGAAGAGTCCTCATCAGAAGGTTGGTGCCGATTCAGGGGCAAGGTATTGTGAGTAGCACTATGGCTAGCCTTTCTTTTCCAGACGAAATGCTCGGACTGGGGCATGTTGGTATTTGTGGGGAAAATTTCCGAGAAGGAATAGAGTTCATGTCGCCCTGACCAGAGGCGCTTTGGTGAAAGACTTGATCGTTACGTGAAGTGAACCCCCATGCAGGAAGCGCTTCTGAGATAGCAATATTCCTTACTGAAGAAGGATCGAATTCCCCAGCTAGTCGTGGATTATTCGAAGGATATTCTCCAGCGAAGTCGTTCATCCTCAACAGAGTTTGGCGATTCCAAGATTATAAGGCTGTATTCAGACAATGTATCTCAAGCCGAGTTGGTTTAGTCGCAGAAGATCAATATTTGTGAGCTGTATTCAGGCAAGTTCACCTTTCCCCGCAGGGTCAGTTTACTTCTCCCCCAGCGGAGTCAGTTGGTTTCCCCAAGAGAATCATCCCATCCCCAGCGGAAGTCTCTTCTTAGCAAGTATTTTCATTCCTCCCAGTGGAACTCGAAGATTAAGGCTCTCCCCGGCAGAGTTGGTGTGGCGCATTGGCATTTATTTTGTCAAAATACCGTGTGATATCCATTCACTTTCCAGCAGAAGTCCAATTATACCAGGCGCATCTGTTATTCTCCAGCAGAGTTATATTCCCCGGCAGGGTATCACTTCAACGAGGTGTTTGGTTTAAGTTCCTAATTTACCAGCTGAGTCGACTTCACTCTTCCAGCATTTATTTTGCTGGAATAATTCTCTATAGCTATCCCCAGCGGAGTTGGCATTATCTTCAGCATTTATTTTGCTGAAGCAGTTTCTGTACCCAGCAGTTCGAGTCTGCATTTGCATTGGCATATAGTGCATTGGCATATAGTGTCATATTGGCACCGGCATATAGTGTCATACTTGCATCCACCAAATAAAAGCGTAGCATTTCCATGTTGAATGGAGCATTGCATCGTTATCAAACATACGCATTTTTGAAACATAAACTAGGTTGGCTAACCGTTTGTTTCAAGTATTGTTTCTCTTGCAGGTAGAGAGAGTTCTTGCTCCAATAAATCAATAAACAGTCGAGGTCTCGACGTGAGACATTCAATGAAGTGTCAGCTTTGGCATTATTCCCCACAGAGTTATCATGATGAAGTTTTCTTTGTGAATTTCTCGTGTTTTCCCCGCCAGAGTCAGTAGGCAGAATGTCTCCTCATTCCCAAGCAGAGTTGTTTGTCATCAACGGGTTTCAGGAATCAGAATTTCAGAGGCCACCGCCGGTTATCAGAGCATGCGTCCGGTAGTTTGGTTTTCAGACATCCCCAGTAGAGTCCGCTTCAACGTCGCTGTCACGTCAGTGCTAAGAAGTTTGTGGGTCGGGACCAATAAAAGGATGAGTCCTGACGTGGACAATTTGGGGGGTCCTAACGTGGACAGATTGATTTCCTCAGTTTGACGATATGTGCTAGTCCTATTGTGGACGGGTTCGATTTCTCAGAATTGTTGGAAGGTGGAGTCCTGACGTGGACATTTCCTCAGGTTGACGATATGTGTTAGTCCTAACATGGACAGATTCGAGTTCTCAGTATTGATTGAGTATGAAGTCATAACGTTGACAAGGTTGATTACTCTTCGTGTTGGAGTCCTGACGTGGACCATTTATTTCCAGCAGATAGCTTTATTCGTGGTGATGAAATGTGCGTCCTGACGTGGACAAGTTTGTAGTTCTTTGTGATGACAAGATACTAGAGTCCTGGCGCGGACAAATTTATCCTTCTTCGTGTTGTTGGCAAAGTATGGGTCCTAACGTGGACAAGTCTCATTTCCCCAGCAAGTCGAAGACGCGCGATTCCTGACGTGGACAGGTTCTATTACTTCCGCAGGTTGAGATATGGGTCCTAACATGGACAAGTTTTATTTCCTCAGCAAGTCAAGAGGCGAGTCCTGACGTGGACAAATCAAGACGAAACGTGAGTCCTGACGTGGACAGGTTTATTCCTTACGTGGAAAGAGAAGTTTTAGTTCCTTATATGTAAAAAATTGAATTCCTTACGTGGAAAGATGGAGTCCTTACGTGGACAAAGCAAGAAGAGAGTTGTTCCTAACGTGGAAAGATGGGTCCGGACGTGGACGATGTATTCCTAACGTGGAAGAGTTTAGTCCTAATGTGGACAGATACAAAGATTTATTCCTTACGTGGAAAGATTGAGTCCTTACGTGGACATATCAGACTGGAGCCCTTACGTGGACAGATGAAGAAGTATTCCTTACGTGGAACGATGGAGTCCTTACGTGGACAAATCAAGAAGATTATTATTCCTAACGTGGAAAAGTGGGTCCTAACGTGGACGATGTAGTCCTAACGTGGACAAGTTTATTCCTTATGTGGAAAGATTGTTTCCTTACGTGGAAAGATTGGAGTCCTTACGTGGACAGATCGAATCAAAATATGATTCCTTACGTGGAAAGATTGATTCCTTACGTGGAAAGATGAGTTTATTCCTTACGTGGAAAGATTGAGTCCTTACGTGGACATATCAAGATTGTGTTCCTAACGTGGAAAGATGGAGATTCCTTACGTGGAAAGTTTGTATTCCTTACGTGGAAGAAGAGATGTTCTCCTTACATGGAAAGAAGATGGTTTCCTTACGTGGAAAGAGATTGATTCCTTACGTGGAAAGTTTAGTCCTGACGCGGACAGATTGAGAAAAGAGATTGTGATTCCTTACGTGGAAAGATGGAGTCCTTACGTGGACATATCAAGTTGGAGTCCTTACGTGGAAGAATCAAAATGTGTTTCCTTACGTGGAAAGATGTGATTCCTTACGTGGAACAAGTTGGAGTCCTTACGTGGACGAATCAAAATGTGTTTCCTTACGGGGAAAGAGGTGATTCCTTACGTGGAAAGATTTATTCCTTACGTGGACATATCAGATTTATTCCTTACGTGGAAAGATAGCATTCCTGACGTGGAAAGATTGATTCCTTACGTGGAAAGATTGAGTCCTTACGTGGACATATCAAGTTGGAGTCCTGACGTGGACAGATCGAGGTTGTGTTTCCTTACGCGGAAAGATTGTGATTCCTTACGTGGAAAAGTGGGTCCTAATGTGGACGATGTATTCCTTACGTGGACAAATCAAGATGAGTTGATTTCTTACGTGGAAAAGAGTTTTATTCCTTACGTGGAAAAGAAGTTGATTCCGTACGTGGAAAGAGAAGTTGTTTCCTTACGTGGAAAAGTTTAGTCCTGACGTGGACAGATCAAAGTTTGATTCCTAACGTGGAAAGATTGAGTCCTTACGTGGACATATCAAGTGGGGGTCCTTACGTGGACGGAGTTGGTTTCCTTACGTGGAAAGATAGTATTCCTTACGTGGAAAGAGACTTGTATTCCTGACGTGGAAAGAAAGAGTGTATTCCTGACGTGGAAGGGGTTTAGTCCTGACGTGGACAGATTCAAAAGAAGACGTATTCCTTACGTGGAAGAGTTTGACGAAGAAGAAGTTCATTCCTAACGTGGAAAGGTGAGTCCTAACATGGACAGTGTTATTCCTAACGTGGAGCGGTTATTCCTTACGTGGAAAGGTGAGTCCTAACGTGGACGATGTTATTCCTAACGTGGACGGTGTTATTCCTAACGTGGAAGAGTTTATTCCTAACGTGAACGATTTATTTCTGACGAGAAGGCAGACGAGCCATCCCCAGCAAAGTTGTTGAAGTTTTTTCGAGTTGACGGCAAGTGGAGTCCTAACGTGGACAAAATTCTATCTCTGCGATGATAAAATCTTTTTCAGGCTGATGAAAATAATCCCCAGCACGAGATCAGTGGGTTGCCGTAACAGCCAGATTCAGTTGGTGAATGTCGTTCCCCAAGCAGTGGTGCAGTTTATTTCTGCGGTTGACAAATTTCAGGGTTCCATTTGTATTCAACCATCTTCTACCTTTGAATGATCAAAGGCTGGGCGCTCTTCAACCATTCAGGTCCAAGCTGCTTGAATAGGGGCAGCTGTTGTACCCCAAAATTTGACCAACCGGGTCTCGTATCTGGCTCGATGTTTCGACGCATGACCGCATTCGCATCTACATATCGCATACAGTGCATTTTTCATTTGTTTTGATTTTATCGGGATCACAGCTCTCGTCTCGCGTCTCAGGTGTTTTTTTAATCAGTTTAGATGGATGGAATCGTGTTTTTGGGATATTTCGGTGCCCGTTTATTTTTACCGGCTATTTTGGTGCACTCTCGCGGTATTATCGGTGATTTTGTGCTATTTTTGTTCCTCTGGAAGTTATTGTGATTTTTCTGGATTTTATTGACCATTTTAGATTTTAATAGCTTTTAAATCATTTTTAGAATATTAATAGGATTTTTAATAGTTTTATTTCTTTTTAAATAGATTTTTAATCATTTTAGGATAATATAGAATTTTATAGAATATTAATAGATTTTTCTTTTAGAATATTAATTGAATTTTTGAATATATTTTTAGATATAGAATATTAATAGGTTTTAATATTTTTAATAGTTTTTAGAATTTTAAATGGAATAAATAAATAGCATTTTCTCTTTTTAGAATATATTAGGTTTTAAATAGATTTTAAAATCATTTTAGAATAATAGAATAATATAGTTGTTTTTTTAATAGAAGTTCTATAGATTTTAATAGGTTTTAATAGAATATAGCTTTTCTTTTTTCTTTTTAATAGATAATATTTTAGATATAGATGATATAGCTTTTATAGGATTTTAAATAGAATTTTAATATAGAATATAGATTTTTCATTTTAATAAATGGTTAGATTTTTTTTAATAGTTTTTTATATATATAGAATAATATAGAGTTTTCTTTTAATAAATTTTCTTTTATAGAAGTTTAATTAGTGGGTTTATTAGAATTTTTTAGAGATTTATTAGAGTATTAGGTTTAATTGAGATCTTATTAGATATTAATTAGGTTAATCATCAGTTAGTTAGTTAATTAGGATTAGATATTAATCAGGTTTTTAATCTTTTTTAATTCAATTCAGTTTTTTTTAAGTTTTTGGCCATGTTTTTCGTGTGGGCCTCATAGGCAAAGCCCATTTCTGCAGAATTCACTTCAGCAAATTTCCAGCCAAGGTCCAGAATTTTCCAGCGAAAGATCCAGAAGATTCTCAGCCAGTATAAATGCAGCGTACACGTGTTGCACCCGGGAGGGTCCACATTTCGCACCATCAGCACGCCACGCATTTTCTTCCATTTCCCTCTATCTGCCACATTCCATATACGTGGAAGCCATGCAGTGATCCCTCCCACTCACATTGCCACGCGTCATCACCTGAACCACCACCGGTTGCATGGCCGGCGGCCATGCAACCACCGCAACAGTCCATCGCCGGCGACACCAACTACTTCCGGCCGCCGTACCGGTCACCGGGAACCCAGAAATCACCAGAATCCGTCTTCCTCCTTCATCCTACCTCCGATCAACCTCCTCCTTCAATCTTCATCCTCTCCGGTCACAAACTCATCCAACCTCTGATCCAACCTTCACCACCCCTAACAGTTTTCCAGAAATCTTTCTCACTTGATCAACAATCTTCATCAGCGACCTCTCATCATCACCTTCAATCTTAATCATCATCTCCAGATTCGACCGATCAACATAAAAAAAAAAATCATTCTCCAGATCGAGAACTTCCGTCACCGAATCAACCTTAGTACGAACCTTCTCCAGATTTCTTCATCGGATCTACCCAGACTTCAACAAACTCCGAAACTTCAACATGCAAACCATCAGACCTGCATCCAGTTTTCCAGAAACTCGTGAAGATCTCAGAAATCTTCATCCGTTGCGTTCATCATTTTTCCAGAAGAATCTCCAACGTTCATCCTCTTCAAACTCCTTCAGATTTCCAGAAAGCGTCATCAAGAACAGTCAACTTCAAAATCTTCAGCGAACTTCATAAAGCTTTCAAGCAAATTTCTTTAAGCTTCATCTGTTGGTCTTCATAGGCGAGCTTTTGTTTTAGTTTGTTTATGGTGTTTTAGTGGTTGTGAAAAAACGCCATGTTCGAATCTGAGGAGAGGTTCAGAGAGGGACGGACGCAAGAGGTGAGAGCAAAGGAGAGTTGGAGGAGAAAGGGAGAACGGCGCCGTTGTGGGTGGATGAACAGTGAACTGAGAGAGGAGAGGCTTCTAGGGTTTGATTGGTCTGAGTGGTACGTGGCCAGGGATTGGGCTGACCTTCTTGGGCCCAAAGCCAATCCCAGCATACACCTGCGTTTTTCCATTTCCACCCCCTCTGTGTATTCTGTGGTGAATTGGGCCTGAGCCCAATGAGATCTTTGCTAGCCACCCCTTCCATTCACATCCGCACCCCCCTGGGTTTCTATTTTTTTTTTTGTGTGCATTGCTTTGGGCTGGGCCCATTCTTTTTTCTGCAGGCCAATTGTACCCCTGTAATAACTGATGTACCCCCCTGTTCTCTTTTCCTTATTTTTTTATTTTGTTTAGTTTTTAGAAGGAAAAAATGTAAAGAAAATGTTATGGAAAAATGGAAAAAAGTACATTGAAAAAGATTGGAAAAAATAGAGAGAAAATATTAAGAAGGAAAAATAAATGAGAAAAAGAAAATATTTTGAAAAAAGAAAAGGGAAAAGAAATAGTAAAAAAAAAAAATGAAAAGATATAGAAAAAACATGGAGAAAAATATGTAGAAAAATATTTTGAAAAAAAGAAAAGAAGTGAAAAATATTTTGAAAGGAAAAAGAAGAAAATAGTTGGAAAAGAATAAAAAAATATTAGTATAGATTTAATATTTTTTTTTAGAGTGTATTTTCTTCATAGGAGTTTATTCTAGAGATAGTTTTAGATGTCCACTTGTTAGAGGACTATTTTCCATTCGATTTTTCAGGATAGGATAGGATAGTATTTCCTAGGAGATTTATTTTCAGTATTCACCCATTGTAATCATTTTTCAGAATGTTAATAAAACGAGATTTGAGCTGTGGTCCCGAAGTAGCCGAACTACAACTGCTCTGATTCCTCGTACCAGACGAGGATATGTAGGCATAGGATGTGATATCCTAGCGAGCACACTAACAACTGACTTCTATTCTCTCGCTGCTGTGCGATCGAGACTTTCCCGCGGACGACTAACTGTTGTTACCCTTTTTCTCTCTTGCCCAAGTGCATTTGAGACCAAGCCGTAGTTTTTCCCATAGGTTCCTGTACCTTTGAAAGCAGTTGATTTCTCACTGCTGTGTAAGAATACCCTGTTTAGCCGTAGTTAGCCCGAACTACGCAAGGCTCTAATCTTCCATGCAGTGTGGAAGTACGTAGGCACAAGACGCGAGGTCTTGGCGAGCCAATTTTCCCCGTAGTCCCGAACTACGTTGACTCTGACTTTCTCTCTTGAGAATACGTAGGCATGGAGTGCGACGCTCTATCGAGTCAATTCCTTTCCGTTTAGATTTAGCAGCCGTAGATAGATTGTTTTTGCATCCTTTAGACAACCCAAGCAAGCGTGGATCCCGTCGAGTACGACAGACGTGAGGGGTGCTAATACCTTCCCCTTGCGTAACCGACTCCCGAATCCAGGTTTTGGTTGCAACGACCATACCTTTCCCGTGTTGTGCGAGGTTTACTCTGGGCGTTTCCTTTCCCTCCCGTGGGATGAATAACGCACGGTGGCGACTCTTCTGTTCAGCCGGCGCCGATTTTCGCAGTAGCGACACCGTGTTCAAAACTTTAAACAAAGCTGATCTGTGTGTGGGCGAGCTCATGAGTAAGGACACAATAGAAATACTCGATGGAGTTTTCCCTAGTTGATCCACAATCTTAAATTCACTCTTCTTGATTAGTTTGAGAAACTCTTGATCATTTGTGACTTCTTTGCTTTTAGTGACATCCACAGACAGAGTGACTAGAACTGATGCAGCAGTTGATTCCCCTAGTTGTACAACAGGAGTGATTGAAACAAATTTTTCCTTAGGAGGAACAACAGTTGGAATTTTCACTGGCTTAGATGTGACCTTCAGAGCAAACACTCACCCGCTACGAGTCATCCCTCTAGTGGCAAATACTTTACAATTTCAGATTCTGAAAACTGGATTTCTCGACCCCAAAGAACACGGTTGGACTACACTTCCAAGGAACCTCCTTTGAATTCTGATACGGGGATGGCTTAGGAACACAGATAGTGACAAACTGAATTTTCTTCTTAGGAGCTTCCACAGGAACCTTCCTGTATATGATAGTGAATGGCTTGATAGTAGCTACCTCTTCCACAGACTTGGATCTGGAAAACTGAACTACACTTCGGTTCATCAAGATTTAGACGCAGCCTTTCAACCTTCGGCACTGGTTAGGATTATCATCACAAATCTGGATTTCCCCATGAATACCTTTCAATAACCCTTGTTTTTTAAACTTCTTGATCACTACAGTCATCAAAGTTTTCACTTTGTCAAAATCTCTGACTAACTCAGCCCCTTGATCTTCTTCGATCATATTAACCACAGGTCCACCATGAGTAGGGAAGGAATTAGTTTGTATATTAGGACGCTCCTCAGAAAATGTCAGGATTTTTTGATCAATAAGCTCTTGAACTTTGGTCTTGAGAACAATGCAGTCTTCGGTAGCATGTTATATGTACCCAGCATGGTAAGCACATGATGTGTTTGGATTATACTTAGGACCAAAATAAGGAATTGCAAGCGCAATCTCTTTGGGAACATTTCCCTTAATGGATGAGATAAGGAAACAACTCTGTATAAGGCACATGAATTCTATCAAAATTCATCTGCTTACGGTTGTTCTGATTGTTATTATTCTATTTGTTTTGACGCTGATTTCTGTTGTTTTATTGAGACTGTTGATATTGAGGTTGTTGTTGATTATGAGAATTTTGAGCTTGAGGATGATACTGATACTGAGGTTGTTGATACTGAGCGACAATGACATAAGGATGAGGATAGTACAACATGGGAGTGTCATACCTCGAAAAAATACGATCCTCGCGATGGACGCGGAAAAACATTCGAACAGAGTCGCCACCGAACTTTATTCATTCCAAGGAAGGAATAGGAAAATATCAATAAAACCTTTAAAGGAGATAAAAACATGGTCATCGCAATCATATTCTAGGTTCGGGAGTCGATTACGGAAAGGGAAGGTATTAGCACCCTCTACGTCCGTTGTACTCAACAGGAACCTCGTGATTCAATTTGAGAGATAAGTGAGCTAGGTTAATTGTTTTCTTCTAAAGATTTGTTTATTAGGGGAAATAGGTGCTTTTTTATTAGGGTGCTCGCCAAGGATTGGGGCCCTTGTGCCTATGTACTCCCTCGTTCAATGGGAAAGTCAGAGCATCGTAGTTCGTAGGACTACGGTAAAAGGTTTGGGATAAAAAGAAAAAAAGTTAGCTCGCAAGGATCTCGCAATCCTATGCCTACGTATTCTCATTAACAAATGAGAAATCAGAGCATCCGTAGTTCGGACTACTACGGTTGGTTGGTTTGTAAACGAACGAGTGTTTAGGTCACATTCTAACTATTAAATATTGGCTTGTCTGCTCGCTAGGGGAGGCTGAAGCACGAGTTTGTATGCGCAGAAGAAGGGACTAAACAATATTCTTTGGGAAAAGGTGTTTGAGTTGTGGATCGCACGAGGGCGAGGAATTAGTGTTTGGAGAAGTTTCAATCGCACGGGGGCGAGAAAACGAGGTTTGATACGCTTCAATCGCACGGAGGCGAAAAAGTAGGATTTGATTTGAATGTGTATTTTAAGGAAGAATGACGACTATTCGGTAAATGAGACGTCAGCCTCGCAACCAATTAATCATGGCATTATTGGAATGCTAGATCCCAACGACACCTTTTTCATTCAATAAATTATAAAATTGTATTTGTAAGACTGTGAACGGCTTTTTCCAAATAATTAACGCAAGTGTTTTGGGGGAGAAAGTTCGAGCAACCCACAACTCAAGGCGTGCGCCCCAAGAGCGGTCACTCAAGAATTCAAAGAATGCGAGATCCAAGAATTCAATTCTTTTGCGGTTAATTAAGAAGACGGTTTGAGTTTGATTAGCGTATTTTGGTTAGGCGCATGCTAGGCATTTTAGAAATGCAAGATCGAAAGGATCACAACCCAAGGCGTGCGCCTCGAGAGAAATCTTTCGAGAACCCAATAAGTGCTAGATCTCAAGAATTCGACATTTCTATTATTAATCGAGAAAATAGTTTTAAAAGTATTTGTCAAAATGAATTAGGATTTTAACTAGGAAAATATAGAAATTTGTAAATATTAAGTATTGAGAAATGTTTAACATTTTAAAAAGATTTTAACTTTATTAATTTAGGCCAAAAAATATTTATAGTGATTTACAAAACGGTATCTAATTACCTCCTATATTTCTATTACATACAGTGAGTTATGCCAAGAAATATTTACAGTGATTTAATATAGGCTAAGAAAAGTTCGAAACCGAGAGTTACCAACGACAAAGTTGTTGACGTATTGTTATGAAGTCGAAGCCGTGCGTGATTTGTGGTGTTGTTATTCCTGAAGCGAGGCTGAGTTGAAAACCAAACTAACTGGGATGTTTTTTGTTACTGTAGATGAAGGCGAAAACTGAAGGAAGTTCACGATTTCGTCTTTTGTTGATTCAAAACACCATTGCAGTTGCAACTTGTTTTATCGCTCAAAATTCGTCACTATGGTGTACTGTATGATGGCGTTCGGTGGTTATGGATGATTTATGGGGTGAGTTTTATTGTCGAAAAAACATGAAAGCAGAAGAGTTAGTCGGAGTGGTCGATGAAGATTTGAAGGATAGGAGACAGAGGAGGATTGATGGTGATGGTGAGGGTGGCGGAAGTGGATGTTGGTGAGGTTACGCAGGTAGAGGATACGGCAATGACGGAGGAAGTTGGGAAGGAGAAAACAAAGGTTTTTTTGGAGAGAAAGAAGGAGGATCGGGTTCGGAGAAGAGTTTTGGCCGGTGGATTGATGGGGTTTCGCCGAAAATCGATGGTGATGATAATTACAGATGACGATGATGGTGAAGGAGAAGAAGGAGGGAGTCCCGGTCCCGTCTCAGAATTATTATTATTATTATTATTATTATTATTATTATTATTATTATTATTATTATTATTATTATATTATAAACAAAATTATAAAAACAAAATAAAAAAACCAACACTACTAAATGCCATGTGTCACACTTTTATTGGGCTGGATGACAAAATTTTGAAAACCTACCACTTGGGGATGACAATGTGGCTTAATGACATGAAAAAGAGTTTATGCATTTTTTCTGATTTTATTATCAATTAAAACAAAATAGAATAAAATGCTAAAATGTGATTGGTTAATGGCAAAAAATGAGGATCATGCACGTGCGCCCTTGATTAAATTTAAATATAATGGTTCACATTTAACCAAATAAACACACCTAATTTAAAATGCCAAAATTGCCCTTTTTAGAAGCTTTAATTGATTTAATAGAATTAAATAAATTAAAAACCACTAAAAATTCACAACTTATTAAATAAATATGCTAAAAATGAAATGCAAGCACGGAAAATTCTAATTAATTATTCTGGACCTTTTGATGAAAGTATAAAAAAATCGGGTGAAGATGTACAGAAATCGAGCGACAAAGATGCCTGAAAGATTAAATCAACTATACACAAGATTAACGCGAAATAAATAACTTGTAAAGATGCAACACTTAGTCAAATTTTGAGAATTGTCTAGGACTGGTAAAAAGGCTCAAACTGATCAAAAATGATTGAAAATTTGTCAAGAGATACAACGAGCACGCTAGGTCAAGCTTCAATGGAAGGTAGGTAAAAATTACTGACGCCTGCAAGCTTAAATTTGAAACTTTTCAATTACTGATTTTTCTCGTATATTTGAGACATGATTCGACCAGTCCGTCCACACATCCAAGAGATTTATTCTGGCTAATCATTTTAGGAATTATTCATGCTGGAAAATATATTATGCTGTACAAGCGATGCAAAATTGAAAATAAAGTCAGACGAATGAAGATTTAAAACAGGTAGGACAAATTTGGGGTATGACAGGGAGCCATGGGAACCTGATACTGAGCAGAGGATTTTGCCATCACAACATTCGCTTCACCTTCCTTCTTCTTTGAATGACTGCTCTGAGGTTTCTTGGTTGGTTGTTGAACAATGGTGCCAGCGATCCTACCAATTTTCATCCCGTTCTCAATTCTTTCACCAATAGTCACAATATCAGCAAAATTTGTCGAAGAACTACCCACCATTTTCTCATAGTACAACCCTTGAAAAGTGCCCATGAAAATGTCAACCAATTCATTGTCAGAAAGAGCGGGTCGCACACGAGAAGCCATCTCACACCATCTTTGTGCATATTCTGTGAATGTCAATTGAACGACGTGATTGATTTTGCAACTGCAATCTGGTAGAAGCCAAATCAAGATTATATTTTTATTATTTCAAGAATGCCTCTGATAGGTCTCTCCACGAGTGAACTTGCTATGTTCTAAACCCATGTACCGATCTAGAGAAGCTCCAGACAAGCTACCTTAAAAACAATGCACCAGCAGTTCATCCTTGTCGATATAGGATACCATCTTCCTACAATACATGGTCACATGACTGCGAGGACAACTCAAAACCTTGTACTTTGGTAGCTCAGGAATCTTGAACTTCTACGGCAGCACGACATTGGAAACCAAACACAAGTCTTTGGCTTCCATTCCAAAAGTTGAATATCCTTCAATCACACGGATTCTCTCATCCAACAACCTATACTCAGTAGGTCTGTTATGATTAGTAGGTCTGACAAGAGCCTGTGGATTAGGAAGTTGTGATGCGGCTGGAGCAGGTATCTGCGGAGAAGAAAACTGAGACGGATACACCAATCCAGAATTCACCATCTGATTAGCATTTTGACCATTATGAAAACCATACGGATAACCGGTAGGAAGTACCGCAGCAATAGAAGATGCCCCAGGGTAGGGCATTCCAGCATGAACATTCTGAACCATAGTTTGAGCAGGCCGAGACAAAACCAGAACATGAATAGGAGGTCCCTTATACACATGCTCATCTTCGCAGGAATTTCAACATCAGTGGATACAGGAGTCTGGCGAATCTGTGTCTGAGGAATCTTGTGATCATCATGATTCACCGTAGGAGGAGGAATCAGAGTAGGCATTCCCCAAGGATAAGCAGCATAATTACCATTGGGCATGGGCACAAAAAAAGGTTGATATGGAACAAAGGCACTACCACTGGCAATTTGAGGAGTGAAATTCAGAGGCATTCCCCACGGGAAAGCAGCAAACATTCTATTCAAACCAAGTTGAGCAGAAGGCAGATTGACAGAAGGCTGGACAACAGTCTCAACTGGAGTTTTGACGATAGCAGGAGAAGAAGCAATGACAGGAGAAGGAATCACCACAGGAGTGATAATAGTTGCATCAATAACAGTTGCGGCAACAGAAGTAGCAGCAGTGACATCCTTCTCTTATTCGATATCAGCCATGATCCTGGTCTTGTTCGAGCGAGTGAAATAGCGATGTCGATTCGTCGTCTTGCTACGAGGCATGACGGATAGTGTAACCATGTGGATGATGTTATCGTGCGTGTTCTAGCAGTTAAGTGTATTGTTTCTAGCAGTGAACCCTACGGTAATGTCAGATCTCGGGATAGGAGAAGGCCTACGCCTAACCACTCCACGACCATTCAAGCTTTATTGAGAAAAGAGTTTCGAAAATGCACTCGGTATGGGACCAAGGTTTAAGGAGAAAACTTGTGAAAATAAGAAGTTTTGAAAAGAGAGGTGGCGAATACAGTCGCGTATTCGTATTGAAAGACGAGTATCGAGACCACACACTCTACAGTAAGTATCCTGAGACTCGGAGAGGAAAATTCTACACTCAATCCTCTCTCTTTAGTTCAACACAAAGAGAACTTTATTCTCTTATTAAAAGACGTTTTTAATCTTGAATGGTAAGTGCTTTGCAACAGTGAACCCTACTATAATGTCACCACTCGGGATAGGAGAAGTCCTACGCCTAACCACTCCACGACCATTCAAGCTTTATTGAGAAAAGAGTTTCAAAAATGCACTCGGTATAGGACCGAGGTTTTAGGAGAAAAGTTGTGAAAAAAAGAAGTTTTGAAAAGAGAGATGGCGAATATAGTCGCATCTTCATATTGAAAGACGAATATCGAGACCATACACTCTACAGTAAGTATCCTGAGACTCGGAGAGGAAGAAGTCTACACTCAATCCTCTCTCTTTAGTTCAACACAAAGAGAACTTTATTCTCTTCTTAAAAGTGTTTCTGATCTTAAATGGTAAGTGCTTTGCGACAGTGAACCCTACGGTAATGTCAAGCATTCGGGATAGGAGAAGGCCTACGACAAACCACTCCACGACCATTCAAGCTTTATTCTAAAAAGAATTTGAAAATGCACTTGGTACGAGACTGAGGTTTTAGGAGAAAAGTGAATCAAAAAGAAGTTTTGAAAAGATGACGATGAGATAGGAGCTGAACACGGATATATACAGGATACGGATAATATACGAGATATGTAACCAACAGTCCACCAATTAGGATTTTATGGTTTCGATATTTATTAAGTGTTTTGAAAGAATGTACAAATAAAGGGGGTTAGATGATAGTATGTACAATATGACAATATGAAGTATGAATGATGATTGAAATTCTAGGTACCAAACAGTCGATGTTACAGTGGATGTTATGACATCCACTACTTAGCAGACTACAGAACTTAACACTAAATAGGAATTGAAAGCAGTAAATAACACAGAGAATTGTTGACCCAGTTCAGTGCAAATCACACCTACATCTGGGGACTACCAAGCCAGGGAGGAAATTCACTATCAGTAGAATTAATTCATAGTCAAACAACCAGTTTACACTCTTCACTTAAGACCTACCCAATGACACTTCAACCTAACACTAGACCTGAGTTACCAACTCACTCCCCCTCAATCACCGCAGTGATATCAACCAATTCAGTTACAGATAAAATTGAAGACACACTTCAAACACACCTTGATCTGCTTCGCAACTTTGATCAAGAGACACAACACTCGTGCTTAAAAGCTTAGAGTTACACACACAAAGTACAACTCAAAACACACTAGTCCAAAGCAATCATCCAAGAGATAATTGCTTGGCTCACAAGTAATCCTAAGACACAAAAAACCATGTGAAGATCACAGTACACAGACTGAGTTCTTCACTTACAAACACTCTGTACTCTCTGTCTCAGAAGCTCCGCCCAACAGTCCTGCCAAGAACTGTCTTCAATTAGGATTACTACTTTGTTATTTATAAGCAGCAGAAGGATCTTGGGCCTTAGTGCAGAAATTAGGTTTAACCCAATTAAGACCTCTTTACATTAAGCTGCGCACTAACAATTTGGTCCTAGGTTATCCTCAGCCATGCCTGGCATGTCACCTGAGATAACCAAGCTTCCTAAAATGTTTCCTGAAGTATAGACTGAGCTTTCTCATGCACTATACCAGAACCTAAAACACGCGTCCTGATGTCAGCTGCTTGATGTCATAACATCTAGCATGACATCCAAGATACTTTTCTCTTAGCTATCCAAACTTACCCTGCAACACACTTATTATATATGTCATAACATCAGTCATGACATTCACACCTACATCAATGTTTTACCATAAAATGCAGCCAATCAAAAACATCTACGAACTCCCCCTTTGGCAAATTTTTGGCGAAAACACTCTGTCATCATATCAGAGAACAAGCAGCAGAAAGTTCATACCATATATCTAATCATGCAGGAAAGATACTAGCTAAAACTACCAATTAACACACACAAACTATATCAGCTTCCATCCACTCAGGACCAACCTGTTCACACACACTATCATCCAGACTATTCTGGATTATGGATGTCAAGACATCCAGGATGACATCCTGAATCACACCTGTTCCATAGCAAAAATTACCTACTAGTCCAAACTACAGAAGTCACACCATCCTGTGTTACTCCCCCTCAACTGATGCATACAACATCAGCCAAGCACAACCTGCAGTCACACACACCTCAGCCTACAACAACATTATCAGCACACCTGCTGATGCATACACACACCTAAACCTACTGAGGCACAAACAACTAAACATGCTACTACTACTACTTCTCCCCCTTTTTAGCCACAAATTAAGATCATAACTAAACAAATAGTATAGATCAAATAAGGTTGGAATCACAGACTTAGAGGGTTATTACAACACAAAGCTCATGAATAGCAAAACAAATATCTCATTCTTTTAAGACAGCCACCAAAAGCAACAAAAATCTAACGCCTCAGAAAAAACAACAAGAAACAAACTAGCCACACCAACAGCAGACCATCAACAAACTACCAAAGTAGACAACTTAATCTTCCTCCTCAGAAGAACTGGAGATAAGGTCTTCAATATCTGTTGAGACATCTTCATCACTATCCTCAGATTCTTCCTCTGTCACAGCTGCACTATTGATGCCATGGACATTATCAGAATTGTGAGGTGGATCAATGCGAGCAAGAGGGGTGGAGATACCACACACCATACGTCCTTTCTGGAGAATTTTCGTGACAAGTTCACTAATGGATCTGTCCACATATGTAGAACCTTCCCTATTTTTCATTCTAGCAAAGTCAGCAGTAGTGGGAGAAGAATTACCTTGGGAGTGTTGATTGGAATTTCCAGCTTGAGGGGATGTCGTACCAGAAGCATCTTCAGAAGGTTTGGGATGGTTCTTGGAAGGAGAAGCATCTTGGTTGAAGGACATCTTGATTGAAGGACAATTGAGAAGATGAGGCATATTCTATGGAGTAGGCAAAAGCAAGATAATTGTAGGTATAGTGAGATAACACGATTGCATGTAATAGAGAGCTTTTATGGTCAAGGACGTTAAATGCATTAAAGTAGGGGGTTGGAACAAGTTTTCCCTAATAAGACTTATTTCAAATTGACAGCTCTCTCTTTCCAGTCGTTGCTATAAGTCCTCACACATGCAAATTCCCAACTTTCCTCTTAGATTCTCAAATTGAGCAGCATCTAGAGCCTTTGTAAATATGTCAGCCAACTGTAGTTCCGTTGCCACATGCTCCAGGGTAATCACTTTGTATTCCACAAGGTCTCTTATGAAATGATGTCTGATATCAATGTGCTTGGTTCTGCTATGTTGAATTGGGTTCTTAGAAATATTGATGGCGCTAAGATTGTCACAGTACAATGTCATGACATCCTGAGTGACATTGTACTCAGTCAACATCTGCTTCATCCAGACTAGTTGGGAACAGCTGCTACCAACTGCTATGTATTCAGCTTCAACAGTGGATAGAGAGACACAGTTTTGCTTCTTGCTGAACCATGATATGAGGTTGTTCCCCAAGAAGAAACATCCACCATATGTGCTGCACTCCTAGCCTAATCAACATCACAATACCCATATAGAATAGGGGCACATCCATGAGAGTACATCATACCATAATCACATGTTCCATTCACATATTTGAGAATCCTTTTGACTTGATTTATGTGACTTACCTTGGGATCTGCTTGATATCTAGCACACACACCAACTGCAAATGCAATATCAGTTATGCTGGCTGTTAGATATAACAAGCTTCCAATTATACTTCTATCCAAGCCTTGGTCAACACTCGTACCACTATCATCTTTAGCTAACTTCATATGTGTAGGTGCAGGTGTCCTTTTATGACTCGCGTTATCCATGCCAAAAATTTTGACTATGTTTTTGGCATATTTACTTTGGGATAGAAAAATAGAGTCTTCCATTTGTTTGACTTGCAGCCCAAGAAAGTAAGTTAGTTCTCCATACAAACTCATTTCAAACTCAGATTGCATTTGATTGACAAACTGTTTAGCCATTCTATCTGATATTCCACCAAACATTATATCATCCATATAGATTTGAGCAATTACGAGTTTTCCACCTTCATCCTTCACAAAGAGGGTCTTGTCTATCCCTCCTTTCCTATACCCATTAGTAGTGAGAAACTCAGTCAGTCTCTCATACCAAGCTCTAGGAGCTTTTTTTAATCCATAAAGAGCTTTCCTCAATTTGTATACATGGTTTGGCAGGTCAGGTTCAACAAATCCCTTGAGTTGTTCCACATACACTTTCTCATTCAAATATCCATTTAGAAAAGCACTTTTCACATCCATCTAAAATAATTTGAACTTTAGAATACAAGTAATCCCTAACACCAGTCTTATTGACTCAAGTCTTACAACAGGTGCAAAAGTTTCATCAAAATCAATCCCTTCCACTTGAGTATAACCTTGTGCCACCAGTCTAGCTTTGTTTCTGGTTATAGCTCCTGTATCATCTTATTTGTTTTTGAAGATCCACTTGGTGCCAATGATGTTTGTTCCTTCAGGTCTTGGAACCAATTCCCACACTTCATTCCTTTTGAACAGTTCTAATTCATCTTGCATAGCATTGATCCAATATTCATCAGCTAGAGCCTCCTTCACATTTTTGGGTTCTATCTTGGATACAAAGCATGAATTTGAGATGATTTCTCTAGCTCTGGTCCTTACACCACTGTTAGGGTCTCCAATGATAAGATCCTTGGAATGATCTTTAAGGATTCTGATAGACGGTTCTTTGCTTAGAGCTTCTGACTTTGAGTCTGAAGTTGTAGCTTGAGGATCTTCAGAATTGACCATACCATCAGCATGTGTCTTAAGTAATGTTCCAACATCCTCCATGACATTGGTTTCTTCATGTTGGTCATCAATATTCACATTGATGGATTCCATCAAGACTTTTGTTCTGGATTTGAATACTCTATATGGTTTGCTATTGGTAGAGTATCCTAGGAATATGCCTTCATCACTTTTGGGATCCATTTTTCTCCTTTGTTCACGATCTTTCAGGATGTAACACTTTCTCCCAAAAACATGGAAATACTTCACAATTGGTTTCCTTCCTTTCCATAGTTCATACAGGGTGGAGGTAGTTCCTTTTTTCAAGGTGACTCTGTTGTGAACATAGCGGGTAGTGTTCATTGCCTCAGCTCAAAGTGTATAGGCAATTTCTTTGCATGAATCATGGCTCTAGCAGATTCTTGAATAGTCCTGTTTTTCCTTTCCACTACTACATTTTGTTGAGGAGTAATAGGGAAGGAGAATTCATTACTGATTCCTTCAGACGAGCAGAATTCAGCAAATTTGGAGTTTTCAAACTCCTTTCTATGATCACTCTTGATCCTGAATACACCACTTTTCTTTTCTCGTTGAAGTCTAATACAAAGATCTTTGAAGACTTCAAACACATCTGATTTTTCTCTGATGAAACTTATCCAGGTGTATCTGGAGTAGTCATCAACAACCACATAGGCATACCTCTTCCCATCAAGTCCATGTGCAACAGTTCCAGAATTTTGGATGTTGTAAGATGTCCAATTCTTGGGTGTAACACTTTGGTTTGCTTGCCAACCTGACATTCACCAGATACCTTTCCTTCATCTATAGTCAACTTGGGGATTACTCTCATTTCTTCCTTGGATATGGTCTTTTTCATCCCTCTTAGATGAAGATGTCCAAGTTTTTGATGCCACAGTTTGACCTCCTTTTCTTCTCTGGCCATAGAACACATAATGGAGTTACTTGATACCTTAGGCTCCCATAAGTAACAGTTATATTTAGACCTAGAACCCCTCATGACTTCCTCTTTTTCTCCATTTGTGACAACACATTCTCCCTTAGTGAATTTGACATTGAGTCCTTGATCACAGAGCTGACTGATACTGGTAAGGTTGGCAGTCAGTCCTTTTACCAGCAACACATTGTCTAGGTTAGGAACTCTAAGACACTCCAGTTTTCCAACACCTTTGATTTCCCCTTTGTCTCCATCACCAAAGGTCACATAGCTAGTGGAATGAGGTTTAATGTCCACTAACAAGTTCTTTATTCCAGTCATATGTTTGGAATACCCACTATCAAAATACTAGTCTTCTTTAGCTGATACCCTTAGAGAGGTATGAGCTATTAGAGCACCTTCCTTGGCAACCCCTCGTTGTTTCTTGACAGGAACATCCTGTTTGGGTTTGACTTGATGAGTGTGGTTGGGAAATCCATGCAGCCTGAAGCAAAAGCGCTTTATGTGACCAAATCTTCCACAGTGGTAACCCTCCATCTTTGAAACTTTCTCTTGGTACGTTTCATGTTTATGTCCCCCTGATGTTGTGACATTGGTCGTGACATCCTGTTTGTCCCATGATTTTAAGGATTTGTCCTCTTGTAACCCAATATGAGTCTCAGTTCACCAACAAAGCCTATTCTAGACATGTCTCTAGCTTTCTGGCCCACTTGTATAATTTCTTCTAAAGTGTCAGTCCCATTGTTTAACATCCTGATGGACTTTGACATCTGATCAAGTTTGGAGTTTAACAAACTGACTTTACTGTTGAGTGAGTCTATTGTTGCAAAATGTTCCTTCTTCTCAGCCTCCAACTCCTTTATGATTGTCTTTTGCTTCTCCCCTTGTTGGCACACTTCTTCACTTCTGATACACAACTATTTATATGAGGCTGCAAGTACATCAAACGTTAGATCATCTCCACTACAGTTATCATCAGATACACATACACTAGTTAGTGCAATGACATGTTTTGCAGATTCTACTTCTGATCCACTATCAGAATCTCCACCAGACCAGGTGGCAGTTAGACCTTTCTTTTGCCTCTTGATGTAAGTAGGACATTCAGCTTTAATGTGACCATAGCCTTCACATTCATGACATTGAATTTCTTTGACTTGGTTATCCCTTTCTTCAGATTTAATTCTTCTGCTGATGTCATATGAAATGTTCTTGACATTAGGTCTGGCCTTCTTATCTATTCTTTTCATGAGTCTGTTGAATTGTCTTCCAAGCATATCTATAGCTTTTGACATATTCTCCTCACTTCCACCATTTTCTTCATCTGAGTCTTCTGCAGTATTTGATACAAAGGCTATGCTTTTGTTCTTCTTATTAGCATGATCACACATACCCATCTCAAAGGTTTGGAAAGAGCCAATGAGTTCATCAACCTTCTTATTGCTTATATCCTGAGCCTCTTCAATAACATTAACCTTCATGGCAAACTTTTTGGGCAATGATCTAAGAATCTTCCTTACAAGCTTTTCTTCAGACATCTTTTCTCCTAAAGCTCTTGAGGTATTGGCAATTTCAAGAATATTCATGTAGAATTCATGAATAGTCTCATCCTCCTTCATTCTCAGATTTTCAAACTTAGTGGTCAGCATTTGTAATCTTGACATCTTGACCTTAGAGGTACCTTCATGAGTTATTTTAAAGGTATCCCAAACCTCTTTGGCCAGTTCACAGTGATGCACAAGTCTAAAAATGTTCTTATCTATTCCATTGAATAAAGCATTCAAGGCCTTAGAATTCCCAAGAGCCAAGGCTTCTTGCTCTTTGCTTCACTCATCTTCAGGGATTAGCACAGTTGCTCCATCTTTATCTGTTTTCACTGGATGCCCCCATCCTGAATTAACTGCTCTCCAAGCCTTGCTATCCAGAGACCTCAAGAAGGCTAACATACGAGGTTTCCAGTGGTCATAGTTAGAGCCATCCAGAATTGGTGGTCTATTTGTGAATCCTACATCCTTGTCCATAGTACCAGAATTTATCTTCCCTAGATCTCACCCAGAAAATAATAGGCAGGGTGCCTGCTTTGATGCAAATTGAAATTCTAGGTACCAAACAATCGATGTTACAGTGGATGTTATGACATCCACTACTTAGTAGACTATAAAACTTAACACTAAACAGAAATTGAAAGCAGTAAATAACACAGAGAATTCTTGACTCAATTTAGTGAAAATCACATCTACATTTGGGGGCTACCAAGCCAGGGAGGAAATTCACTATCAGTAGAATTAATTCAGAGTCAAACAACCAGTTTGCACTCTTCACTTAAGACCTACCCAATGGCACTTCAGCCTAACACTAGACCTGAGTTACCAACTCACTCCCCCTCAATCACCGCAGTGATATCAACCAATTCAGTTACAGATAAAATTGAAGACACACTTCAAACACACCTTGATATGCTTCGTAGCTTTGATCAAGAGACACATCACTCGTGCTTAAAAGCTTAGAGTGACACACACAAAGTACAACTCAAAACACACTAGTCCAAAGCAATCATCCAAGAGATAATTGCTTGGCTCACAAGAAATCCTAAGACATAAACAACCATGTAAAGATCACAGTACACAGACTGAATTCTTCACTTACAAACACTCTGTCTCAAAAGCTCTGCCCAACAGTCCTGCCAAGAACTGTCTTCAATTAGGATTGCTACTTTGTTATTTATAAGCAGTAGAAGGATCTTGGGCCTTAGTGCATAAATTAGGTTTAACCCAGTTAAGACCTCTTTTCATTAAGCTGCGCACTAACAGTTTGGTTCTAGGTTATCCTCAGTCATGCCTGGCATGTCGCTGAGATAACCAAGCTTCCTAAAATGTTTCCTGAAGTATAGCCTGAGCTTCCTCATGCACTATACCAGAACCTAAAACACGTGCCTTGATGTTAGTTGCTTGATGTCATAACATCCAACATGACGTCCAACATACTTTGCTCTTAGCTATCCAAACTTACCCTGCAACACACTTATTATGTATGTCATAACATCAGTCATGACATTCACACATACATCAATGTTTTACCATAAAATGCAGCCAATCAAAAACATCTACAATGATGATAAAATGAACAAGATAATGTCAATAGGAAATATAAACGGAAAAATGTGTACGGAAATATAAAACAATGAAGTATTAACAGAATGTTAAAGTCGGGAGTTAGTAATTAGTGAAATGGAGAAGGTCAAAAATGTGATATCTCATCTTAATCATAAAATAGCGTCTATTAATCAGAGGTAGTCTCTCACGATCCCAAAGTATAGAAAAAAATGATCCAAATGATCATTTTCTACAAATTTGAAACAATGAAGATTAACGACTTCGATAAATCGACATTTACGAATGTAAAGACTTCATCGACCACAAAAAGTAGGTTAAGATCGAAGTAAATTCAAAAATGACATTTAAACCTCGTCTTAATCGCAAACTTCATGTTAATTAATCGAAGGGAACCTCTCGCGATCTCAAAGTAGAGAAAATGACCCAAATGGTCATTCTCCTTAGATTTGAAATAACGAAGGTTTCAACATCCTCGAAGATCAACGTTTGACGAATCGGAGACTTCATCGGTTCGAAAAAGTAAAAGTTAAAATGAAGAAGATACGAGGCGATGAAAAGAGTTGGTCTCGGATCCGACGTTACCTATCAATAGATTGACTAGTAACGTTTTATGGAAGTCTTGTCATTGACCCAAAACGAGAAGCTAAATCCTCAAAGGTTAATAATAAAAGAAATCGAGATCTAACTTCTAAAGAAATATACTAAAAACCTCTAAAAGAAATTAGAATTAGAAAAATAACTATAAAGAAAAATCTAAATATAATATTTACAAACTAAGAAAATTAATATATTAAAAAAAAACTCATATATATTACAAATTCTTAACAAAACTGATTATAAGATTCTAATAAAATAAAATAAAAAGAAAAACATGTTAGAATCATTATGGGCTTAAGCACATTCATCTAAAGGAAAACACGGTTAAACCAATTAAAGAAACAATTAAAATTTAAATCCCCACATGATTCATCATTAAACGAAAAATAAAAAAAAGACCAAGAATAAAAACTCCATCTCTTCCATCCCAACCTTTTCCTCTCGTATACTCTCTCTCTCTCTCTGCTTCTATTTATCACCAACTCAACCTCTCTCGTTTTTATCTTCTGAAATGAAAGAAGGTGTTGCGAAGATGATGAGTGTTGAAGGTTTTGAGTTTCTATTGAAGAACACGGGTTGGAGAAGTGGTTTTGGAAAATGGGTGTTGGGGTTTAGTTTTGGATTGTTGAGCGAATGAGTTTAGGATGTCGAATGAGTTTCGTTCAGAAAATGGGTTGAGCTTCAACGGTTTTAGGTTTGAAGATTCAATGGTGGATTGGAGATGGGTTACGGATGATGTTGGAAGAAGATGGAGTTTGGAGTAGATTTTCCGGAAATGGGTTTTCTGGGTCGATGCGTTGAGTTGTTGAAGATAGAAAAGGCGTTTTTGTTGAAGGGAATCTGGGTTTCGTTAATGGTGAAGATAGTTCGAAGTGTTTTGAAGGTTGAACGGTTATGAGTGGAGGTTTGATGTTGTTATCTGGGTTGTGAAGATGATGAAGGGTATGGAGAAGGACAGAGGAGATGAAGTTTGAATGATGGAGGTGTTGATTTTTCGGCAAGGGGTTTCGATGGGTTGAACGATGATGAAGATGGTTGTTGGATGGGTTTCTGTGTTCTTAGAAATTTGAAGTGATAATGAACAGTGTGAATGGCTGGTGTGCGGCTAGGGTTATGGTGAGAGGTTGGGGATGAATGAACAGGAACTTTATATGCAGAATTGAGACACGTGGCATTGCTTTGACTTTGGATTAATTAATGAAAATGTTGATTAACGATTAAACAATTGCTGAATTAAATGATAATGACAAGATTAATGACAAACTAAAAACCTAATTAACTAACAATATTCTAGTTACTAACTAACAGACTAATCTAACTAATTAATCTAAACTAACTTAATTAATCTAAATACTAGTATTCTAACTAATTTAACTAAAACTAATTAAATCTATTAAAATCTAATTTCTAAATCTAATAAAATTATTCTAATTCTCATAAAAATCTAATCTCTAATAAAAATCTATTCCTATTTAAAAAACTGTATTAAAACTTAAATTCTAAAATAAAATTCTATTTTCTAAACAAATAAAAACCTATTTTCTAAAAACTCTATTAAAAAATTAAATTTAACAATTCTAACTCTAAACTCTACTAATTAATTAAAATCTATTTTCTAAAATAAAACTTAAATTCTAGAATTCTAAATAATCAAAAATCTATTTCTATATCCTAGAAAAGCTATTTAAAATTCTAAACTATTTTAAAATGATGTATTCTAATTAAAATTCTATGCTAAAAATCTAATAAAAATCTATTCTAGAAAACTATCTTCTAAGAATTCTATAAAAACTATGAAAAGAAAATAAAGCAGTAAATAGAAAATAAAAAACACAAGAATGCAGCGAAATAAACGGAAAAAAGGGCGACCACCGAAACGCAACCGAAATAAACGGAAAAAAGGGGCGACCACCGAAACACAACCGAAATTATCATCACCGACTGAACCACCACAATGAGAACAAACTCCGCTCGATTTCAACATGGAACTCATCATTTGAATTGGTTTGAATCGTCTGAAATGCGAACAAAGGGGTTGTAATCCCGATAAACCACCTTGGCTGACAAAATGGACAGAATGCGAGAAATAATCGACCTAAATAATATGCAGATGGAAATGCTAAATGAAATGAAACATAAGCCAAGTTAAAAGAAAAGGTTGGTCAAATTTTGGGGTACAACAAGAGGTATATTAGATAACTTTCCACAACGAAGAATGATCTTGATACCATCGTAGGCTCGAGAATACCAAGAGATGTCATCAGTAGTAAGGGACATGATCCTCTGAGACCATTTGATATTCCCATTATTCTCCACAAAAGGACTCTTCTGCTGAAGATGAGACATGAACCATCGATACAACATAGGAGCACAACAAACAATAATTCCTTTCTTCTTTTGATTTCGGGAATGAATAGAATAATATGTATCAACAAGAAATGTAGGAACTGGATTCCTGGACAAGAAGATACTGATGGCAGCATGATCAACAAAATCCTCCATGTTCAGAAACAAGACGATCCCATATATCAGTAAAGCAAACACGACGTTAAAAGCCTTCCAGTTTCCAGCTTCGGCAAAAGAAACGACTTTGTCTACTAGAAACTTCAAAACAAACCCTTGAATACCCTTTCCTTTAGTCTTAAGATTGTCTTCCACATCCTTCTCACTAAGGCAAAGAGCTTCAGCAATAAGAGGAAACTTCGAAAAACTGCTGGTGTAAACGAAAGGAACCTGACTCTTAATCTCAACCCCCAAGATATGAGAGTACTCCTTAAGTGTAGGCGCTAGCTGATAATTTTGAAATGTGAAACACCTCAGTGGCGGGTCATAAAATTGAACAAGTGTATGAATAACAGTAATGTTGAATTCAGTGTCGAGAATGGCCAAAAGATTTCCATAATCACCCCTGAAAACACCCCTATTATCTTCAACCAGAAAGATGCTAAACCCATCAAACTCTTCAGCTTAGGCTCCACAAACTTGTAGCTAAAGATGCCCCTGCAACCAATACTCATCGTCTATGACTATGCCAACAAAGAATAAGCTCTCGAATAACCTGGAAAATGCACAGGAAAAAATGTTAATGGTTATGATGAAATGGCATGCAACACAAGAATCACGCAGCCAAGCACAATCTAAACAATCAAATATGAATATCCAAATCTACACAATCTGAATATCTGCATATAATTTGGTGTCGGTGTAAAAGAATATGACGTGCGTGAGAGAACAAAAGGTATGAAGAGTTTTGGTTTCCTGCAAAAACCCATATCCCTCTCACAGGTGTGATATAGACACAACAAGGTAGTCCCTAAAAAGGTCTCTCAAACCATAGGACTCAAGTAACCCCCCCCCCCCCCCCCGCCATAGTGAATTCTCATAGGACGGAAGTATTCTCAAGCGAATGAAAATCTGGGATGTGGCTCTCGTGACAACCCAACATGCAAAATGCAGACTTCATGACTATCCACTTTCTATCCTATGTGTATGCTCAAGCCCGATGTTAGGACTTATCTCTCCAATAATATATACCCATCCCAACAACAGCAGAATATAGTAGATATCCAAAATATGCAGCATATGAATATTTAAAGCAATAAAAAGATGCAGTAAATAATATAAAGATAAAGCAAACAAAGCAAAAAGTAAACACCCAAAAAAATCAAGAAAAGAAAGCAAAACTAGAAGAGACCCCAACTTGCATGCGCAAGGACTTAATCTCCAGCAGAGTCGCCAACTGAAGCTAGCGGGATTATACCTGAGTGAATAACACTCAAAGATATAATAGAGTCGTCACCGAACTTTATTTAGTCCTAAAGGACAAGGAAAATATCGATAAAACCCAATGGAAGAGAAACGGGAAAGGGGATTGGTTACACGAAAGGAAGCTACTAGCCCCTTAAGCATCCATCATACCTGACGGGACCCATTTCGCTTACTTCTAGGCTTGGATGGGTTATCTATCTAAAGGCTTCTAACTAAAAAAGAAAGGAGAAAGAAGAAAGGAAAAGGAAAAGAACATGCTCGCAGAGGATTGAGGCCCTTGTGCCTACGTACTCTCATAGTGCAATGAGGAAGTCAAAGCTCCGTAGTTTAGGGAAACAAGGAAAAGAAGAAGAAGATCTGGGTGGACCAGAGAAACAAAAGAAGATGGAGGAAGGTGGCTCACCAAGATTTCACAATCTTGTGCCTACGTACCCTCATAGTGCAATGAGGAAATCAGAGCCTACGTAGTTCGGGGAACCAGCGCTGAAAAAAAGAAAGGAAAAAGAAGGGCGTCGAAGCCAAAAGCGAAAAGAGGGAAGCAAGACCCTACTGGGGAAGCAAGAGATGTGGTGTCGAAAAACAAAAGGGGAACTCCATTGAGGAACTCAAAAGAGAAGTGATAGCTCCATTGGGGAACACAAGAAATAGAGATGACTCCATTGGGGAAAAAACAAAAGAATGGCGACATGGCCGAGTAACAAGGGACAAGAATCGATAAAAGATAAGATCTGCAGAGAATTCGGTGCGTTAACTGATATACAATGATTAACCAAAGAAAAACAAGAGAAAGATTCTGCGGGAAAAACCAAAAGGTTGGTGTCGACAGAGAGACTGGAACGAATCAAAAGAAAGAGAGTAAGGAACCAAAGAAAGGTGTTAATCCCGAGAAGATTATGGTATATTAACTGATAGACATTGGTTAATCGAGAAAAATAGAAAGGAAGTGGTTTTAACTGGTAGACGATGATCAACCAAGGAAGCGGGTGTGGAACCAACAAAGGTTGTGACCCAAAGAATGGTACATTGACTGAATAAACAATATTCTACCGAAGGGAAGGGTATTTGAACCAAACAAAGGTTAATAAACCAAATCTGGCAGTATTTGAACTAAAGAAAGGTTGCTAGCTGCAATGGATTTCGTATCTAACAGACGGGCTGTGATTGACCGAAAAGGATGAGTGATTAACCAAGAGAAGGATATTAACT
This sequence comes from Lathyrus sativus, assembly GCA_963859935.3. Taxonomy (NCBI): domain Eukaryota; kingdom Viridiplantae; phylum Streptophyta; class Magnoliopsida; order Fabales; family Fabaceae; genus Lathyrus; species Lathyrus sativus. Next base: position 441,337,139 of record OZ012740.1, on the reverse strand, counting down.
CAAAAGGAAATCACTATGTTAACAGATGGACTGTGGTTAAATGAGAAAAGGGTGATTAACCAAGAGAAGGTGATTAACCCAAAGGGAAACTGGTTTTAACGAACGGACCATGATTAACCAAAGAACGGGTGATTAACCGGAAATAGTGATTAACTCGAAGAAAAGTGTTAACAGATAGACTGTGATTAATTGAGAAAAGGAAAATGGAATTTAACTGACGGGAAGTGATTAACCAAACAAGAAGGAAAGATAACCAAGATAAGGTTGCAAACTCTAGTGGGAATTAGGTTTTAACAGAAAGACTGCGTTAAACCGAAGAGAAAAGGTTAACTTTGCTGGAGGAGAAGAGAATTAGGTTTTAACCGAAGGACGACTGATCAATCAAACAAGGGTTTTGAATACAAATCTCAGGGGAAACCAGGGATGGTAACGACCACGAGAGAAAATAGTGTTGAATCCAGGGGAGGAATTCAAGCCAAGAGACAAAAGCTGGGATGCAAGTGATCGAGGATCGACTCAAACGGGGAAATGAGAAACCACAGTAAGGAGATATAGGTGACTATTCCAGGCCTAGGGTCATTAGTCCCCTACCCAAAGTAGCCAGAATGAGTGTAGGAATTCTCCACTCTCATTCCTTCTCTAAAACCAAAGTGAGGTACAAGAAGTGAAACGGACAACACAACGACGCAAAATTTGTATAGTGCTCCAATGCGTTGTAAATCTTCAACTCTGCGAGGAAAAATAGAGGACAAAGCTCAAGAAGATCCAAAGGAGGAAAAAAAGGAAGATTGACTAATCGAAACGAAGTTTTGATTAATTAATCAAAGGGCAAAGATGTGCTAATAATTTTCCAAAGGAATGAAAAATTGTTAAAGCAAAAGGGAAATTATTGATTAAACAAGATTAAGTTCATTCTAAGGAGGAACAAATCTTAATGCAAGCAAGGATGGAAGTGTAAAACAACACCAAAGTAAATTAGCATGCATCACAAACCAAGTAATCATGTGATCAAAGATTAGGCAAAAATGAACATAAATATACAATGCTGGAAATGCAAATAAATGCGAAATTGATATCAGGCATTGAAAAATGTAAAGCATGATTCAAATAGAAGTTAAAACATCCATAAATATCAACATGTCAATCCATGGGAGTTGAAAGAGGAAGAAAAACCAATCATACATGAAAAATGCACAAATATGTCCTTCTGGACCAGTGTTAATCGATTAACACTTTGCCTGTGAAAAAGTGTTAATCGATTAGCCCTTTTAAAACAGGCAATCTTTGCTGAAAAATGCATGGTTAATCGATTAATATATTGCTAGTGCAAAAATGTTAATCGATTAACACTGAGATAGAGCCTGAAAATTGAGTTTTCAAAAGCACTTTTTGTCCAATTTTGATTTGTGCAATCCTTCACATGTTAGGGGAAAAATCATGCATGAAAATCAAGTCCAAAAACAACAAATAATCACTTATGGAATCAATTAACACATCAAGATTGAAGATCAAATCATGGCATAATCAATTCACAAACGAGAAAAACGTGGAAACTACATCGCTAACATTACAGTAACGATCAAAACAGTGAAAAAAATGAGAATTAACCAACCTACAAGGCTAAAATTTGCCTTGGATGTTGTTGTAAATAGATTGTGATGAAGTTACTCAAAGAAATCTAGAGAAAACATAATTTGCAATCGAAACGTAGCGAGGCCGAGCAAATTCTGACAAAAACTCCACAAGTAAATTTTCACCGAATAAGCTTAAAGTAATCACTTGAGATGGATCTAAATGCAATATAACTCCAGAAAAGTAACAAGAATTTGCAAGATGGTGATGGCTAAGCTCAAGAGAAAACACTTTCAATGGAGAAGTTGCTACTCTTTAATGGAGGTTTTGAACTCTAGTGAGGTTTTAGATAAAAGTGAAGAAGATTATGAGTAGAAGTTGCAGAAAATTCAGAGTGAATGTGAGAGAATTGAGAGTGATCAAGTGTGAAAATTGGGAGAATGATTGGAGATCCTTGTGGAATGGTGATGATTTGCTTATATAGAGTTTTGCTTCGGAGTTGCTAGGTTCGGAGTGAGCTTTGGATGTATCCTTGGAACTAGCCTTGGAGTTAGTTAGCCTCAACTCACTGAGTTGGAGGTTAACTCGGTTAGTTAGGTAGTTGGCTTGGTAACCATCCCAATGCAAACTTGAATCTAAGGGCTCACATGCTTGGAGATGAAGCAACATGGTGGTCTCAATCCAAATTAATGTATTGGAGCAAATGCCTTGAAGTGTTTAGAAATGTATTGAAGTGTCTAGAGCTGTCTAGAATGTTCCACACAATGCTAGAACAAGTAGACCCCAAAAAATGAGAAGTGGAAGTTGTTGTCCTGAAAATGCAGCAGATCTTGCAAATTTTGCAAGGGTTAATCGATTAACCCATTTGCACTAGAAAATGGTTAATCGATTAACCAGGCTAAAACTTGCCTATTTTTTCCTGAAAAATAGTGTTGTGGCCATAACTCTGATTTTCGACCTCTTTCTCTGATGAATAGGTATAGAAACCTTTATTTTGTGCTTGTTTTAATGATATGATATCTTTGGGAGGATGTGATTATTCGGGCTTGGAAAACCTGAAAGTTCCTACAACAAAGATCATAGAGAAAAAGTGCAAATGTGTATGCCAGCGATGTGAATGCACATGCTTATGCAAAGGCGGAAAAGGAGGTCAAATTTCGGGTTACGATAGAAGGAAACTAAAAAACCAGTTTGCCCGACATTTCACTGCCTCTAGGTGTCATCCCAAGTCGGAAGCCATGTTCGAAGGCATAATTTAGGGCAAGGATAAGCCCTTTCATGTCTACATCGAGAGGTTTAACAAGTAAGCAGTCGAGATCCACACGACCGACCACATGAAGAAGCACCTCCTCAAAAAAGGGCTAAGGAAAAAGTGATTTCCGCAAAGCAGTGGGTATCGAAACGCCTCATTCTCTGGCCGAACTCCTCCACAAGGCCCAAACTTACATCCAATATGAGGAAAAGGAAGCTACTTACAAAGCCCTGGATTCGAGGAACCAAGAGAATTGCAAGGTGTCAAAAACGGATGAGGCAGAAGCTCCCTAGCGCGATAAAGAAAAACGACGAGATGACCGTCCCCATTAACATAAAGGACCTATTGGTCGCTTTACTAAGTATACCTTGCTAACAGCTCCCCGTGAGCGCATCCTTTATGAGTGCATCAACACTGAGTTCAAACAAGGAGGAGTCAGTTTCCTTAAACCAACAGCGTCGAAGGGCAACGCCGACCATAACAAGTACTGTCGATTTCATCGTAGTCACGAGCACATTACTGAAGATTGTCTCCGCCTGAAGGATGGAATCTAGATCCTCATCAAGGAGGGTCATCTAAAGAAATACACTAAGAGAGGCAAAGCTCCTATACGGGATGCATCTGAGCCAAAGAAAACAAAGACAACAACTTTACCCTCTGACAGCCCTCCCCTACAGGTAGCCATATGCGTCTCACGGCTAGAAGATTTCTTCATTCCCGACTACCTCAAAGACCCCCTTATTTCTCCACTCACAGCACATGGGATTCCTTCCCTTTTGCCATGGTCATCTCTGAAAAGGGATACAACGAGCTCACGGTAGGCTCAGTGAAAAGGAAATTTAAGCAGCTGATAGATGCCAAACCTGATCAACTGTCTACGCTTGAGAAATTCCGAGGACATTCGCAACCCGTCGTGTTTTATCGTGAGGAGCTCCCCAGAGGATGTCCCAACTCGCATATCTCTCTGCTCATTAGAGCAAAATTCGCGTATACTGATGTCTGTCGTATCCTTGTTGACCAATGAAGCTCTGTGGATATTATGTACATCAGTTTATTTCGTGCCCTCAAGCTCGACTAGAAGAATCTGTCACCATATGTAGGTTCCGACCTCCAAGGTTTCAACAGGGCTACGGCAAGACCATGGGGATATGTCGAGCTATTGGTTACTCTCAGGGAGGGAGGGGCCTCGAAAACAATTAAGACGTAGTTCCTTGTCATCGACTATTTTTCCCTGTACCACTGAATTCTGGGTAGGCCGACCCTTGCTGAGTTGATCGATGTGCCATCCACGGTTCATCTAAAGATGAAGTATTATATAGAGAAGGGCCACGTCTCCACCCTGCATGGAGATATCAAAGCTGCGAGGAGATGCTTTGAAGCAACCACTAAGGGGTAGAATTCAATAGACGCAACACCAAAACCTGTCCACAAACGAGCAAGGGATGAAGAACTCCCCAGCGAAGGCCAACCCGAAAAGAAGCCTGCAGTACAGGTTAATTTCATTGACCTTGACTGTCATCTATCCTAAGAATGCGAGGAAGATTATGAAGCAATGACCAGCAGTTCACCGGCTTCGAGCATGCCTCTTCCTTTACGCCCTATCCCCGACGGGGACTTTGAGGTTATCACATTCGGGGGCGATCCTAACATAGGAGTGAAAATAGGTGTTGGACTTCCCGATGAGGTGAAGGAACAACTAAAAGCCTGATTGAAAGACAACATAGACTTATTTTCCTGGAGCGCCACGGAGATGCCCGGAATCGATCTTGAAACAACATGCCATCAGCTCATGATTGATCCCTTTGCTCGAGCAGTGACACATCACAGACGTAAACAATCCGACGAGAAGGCCAAAGCTGTAGAAAAACTTGTAATAGACCTCCTAGAGACAAGATTTATTTCGGAGGCCAGGTACACCACCTGGCTTTCTAACATTGTACTTGTGAAAAAAAATAATGGAAAGTGGAGAATGTGTGTTGGTTATACTGATCTTAATAGGGCGTGTCCGAAGGACGCATACCCCCTGCCCATCATTGATAAGTTAGTATATAATTATGCCGATTTCAAACTCTTGTCCTTTATGGATGCATACTCGGGATATAAGCAAATTCCCATGGCAAAATAGGACAAGAGATACACCTCTTTCATGACTTTGTCGGGAAACTATTACTACAACGTAATACTCTTTGGTTTGAAAAATGTTGGGGCTACGTACCAGCAAATGATGAAGAAGGTCTTCCGATTAGAAATCAGGGACATGCCCGAAGTATACATGGAGAACATGATCGTGAAATCCCAAGAGGAATCCCATCATACGCTCCACTTGCAAAAAGTAATCGACCAACCAAGGAAGTGCAAAATGCGATTTAACTCGGAGAAGTGCACCTTTGGCGTGCGAGCAAGGAAGTTCCTCGTCTTCTACCTCACTGAGAGGGGGATTGAGGCCAACCCCGACAAATATCGAGCACTTTCTGAGTTCCCCATGCCAAAGTCGAAGAAATCCATACAATCCATCAATGGGATACTTACTTTGTTATCCTGTTTCGTAGCCAAGTATGCCCAGCACGCTCTGCTCTTCTTCAATCTTCTACAAAAAGAAACAACATTCAAATGGACAGAGGAATGCGAGCAGGCTCTACTCCACCTCAAGCAAGCCTTGTCAGAACCACCAGTTCTGTCGCGACCAGACAACGTGGAGACGCTTTAACTTTATCTCTCTGCCACTGACGAGGCCATCAGTGCTGCCTTCATCCGAGAGACCCTCAAAGGGCAGAAGCCGATATATTTCACAAGCAAGGCCTTTCTAGGGCTAGAACTCAGATACCAGTAGATCGAAAAAGTTGCTCTGGCCCTTATTAACGCTGTAAGAAGATTAAGGCACAACTTCCTGGCTCACACGATAGTTGTACAGACAGACCAACCTATAAGACAACTGCTTGGCCGACAATATATGGCCGTCAGGATGCTTAAATGGTCTCTATAACTATCGGAGTTTGGCATTCATTATGAAAGTAAGAAAGCCCTTAAGGCCCAAGTCCTGGCCGATTTCGTGGCAGAAATGACACCTCCAACATCCCAAGCAAGTAGAGCACACAAGTGGACCATCTTCGCCGATGGAGCATCCAACTCTACGGGCAGTGGAGCAGGCATCATCCTTGAAAACAAAGAAGGGATTCTAATCTAAGTATCCTTGTTTTATCCTTCCCGACCTCGAATAATCAGGCCAAATATGAAGCGTTCCTCGTAGGTTTATGTTTGGTTGAGAACCTAGCGCGAAGGAAGTAAAGATCTTCACCGTCTCCCAGCTCGTGGCCTCCCAGGTACGAGGAGAATATAAGGCCAAGAATGATCACCTCATCGAATACCTCACGTTAGTAAAGGAAAAGATAACTAAGTTCGACATATGGGAAGTCCAACATGTCCCCCGCGAGCGAAACACACGGGGAGATGTCCTGTCAAAATTGGCCAGCACTAAGAGAAAAGATGGCAATAAGTCTATTATACAAGAGATACTCCATCGCCCAAGTATCGAAAAATCGACAGGGTTGCTCGATGTCAACGCCATTGGCGAAAAAAACTGCTGGATGACCCCGGTATACAACTACCTCACTACAGGGGAGCTGCCCGAAGACAACAAAGAAGCAAGTGCAACTAAACGAAGGGCCTGTTCCTATGTCCTAGTCGAAGACAAGCTCTACCGACGAGGATTCTCCATCCCCCTCCTAAAATATTTTGAGGAGGACAAGGTCCCTGACATTCTCCAAGAAATTCATGACGGGATCAATGCACAACACTTAGGAGGAAGATTCTTGGCACGAAAAGCCTTGCGAGCAGAGTACTATTGGTTGAGTATGCAGCATGACACAAGGAGCATTTAAAAAAATGTGACAGATGCCAACGCCATGAGGACATGCACTTAGCACCCCCCAACAAACTAAAGACTTTGTCTTCCCCATGGCCCTTTGTTGTACCCCAAAATTTGCCTACCTTTTTTTTTTCTTACTTGGTTTATGTTTCATTGTATTAGCATATCATTGTTCTAGCATTCACATTGCATAGTCATATTGCATTTTACAGGGGATCAGGAAAGGTGTGCTTAGCCAATTGAGGTTGTCAAAGGTTCAAGGCCTAATCAAGAGATTATATTCAAGTCATCAAGTGGTTATCATCATCAGAAGCAAGTCAAAGTCCTTGAAGAAAGGCAAGCAAGTGAATGTGGTTCATCTCCTGTCTAGGAGCCTATCTGAGGATCATATGGGGATCATAAGCCCATGGTTAGGGGTGGAGATTGTCATTGAAGCTCATTGGAGGCCTTAAGGAGCATCGTGGAGTTCAGTCAAGTGGTCATGGCAAGTGTGGAAAGTCACAGTTGAAGGTGTTGCAATTAGGGTTTTCATCTGATCAACCTTGAGTCAACTGTGCTATTAAAGGAGATTAAGACTCAATTCTAAGTCTTTGCAGTCAGGGGATGTTGTATTGAGTCATTTGGGATGTCATTCCAAGATCAATTCAAGAAGAATTCAAAGTGTGAGGAGTTGCTAAATTAGGGTTCTCAGGGTAAAATCCCATATTTAGTGCCTGACTTCAAGACCACTTATATCAAGATACAAGTTTCATCTTAAATTTTTACCAATATGGAACTTGTAGAGCATGTTCTTAGCTTTAATTTGAGTACTATAAGTCCTTGGTTGGATTTATAGAACTCAAGTTATGATCCAGACAAGTTACAAGTCATCAGATGAATGTGAATTTTATCTGTGAAAGTCCACCAACTTCCAAGGCACTTTTGACCTAGAAGGATGTTTCTCCTCAACTTTTGGCTAACATGAAAGTTGTAGTTCTTGGTCTTAGCTTTCCAAAATGTACTAGTCATCTTTCATCGAATTTGTAGAACTCAAGTTATGAGTTTTACAAGTTAGGGGTATTTTGGGAAAGTGAGATTACAGGCCATTTTGGATTATGAGTTATTTCACTATCTTGTGAACCTCAAATGAAGTTTTTTCCAACATGAAACTTTCTCAAAATGGGATTTTAAGTTTCACCAAGTATCAAGGATTCTTTGATTTGGCTTAGAACAAGAGTTGATTGAAGGAAATTTGACAAAGGGGATTATTAAAGGCATTAAAAGAGAAAAATCCAAAATAATTCACGAGTGTTCAAAAAATGACAAATGAGTGCATATTTTGATTGGAAATGACATTTTGAAGACAATGACATTGATAGAATGTCAATTTGACACATAATTCATGGTATTCTTTGTTACTTCATGAGAAAGTCACACATCAAAGATCAACCATTGATCAAGATTAAGGGTGCAATCTGATCCATTCATTCTCACCAAGGCATAAGCAATGTATTTGAAGCTTCTTGAAGGCAGAAACAAGGGATTCTCGTGGCTGCCATGTTTACACTTTGAAGAAAAAATTGAATTTTGGATATCCTAAATTGGGCTTTCATTGGGCCTGATAACTGTCCAAACACATCATATATAAACTCAGGGTCCATTTTAGATCAAGTTCGGTGGCATTTGGTGAAGAATTCAGTTGTGGCAGTTAGAGTTGGAAGCTTCCAAACTCAAAATCGTGTTTGTGATTCAAGAGAATTTCAAGATCAATTGAGGATTCCATTAGCATCAGTGATCATCCTTGAAAGTTTCTGCACCTTCTGGAAGCAAGATTCACGCTGCAACCACTCCAATTTCAAGCTACATTTCAGGTTTTTACTTCACAAAATTCCATTAGTTCTAGGCTGTTTTAGCATGAATTAAGCATGTGGCTAGGCTTAAGGAAGAACATAGATGGATTTAGGATCATAATCTTGAGGTTTAGAGACAATTTAAGTTGTGGTGCAATTTCTGTTTGAGATCGTATCTGGCTGTTCTTGAGGTGTTAGCATGAATTGAATAGCTTAGGTTGGTCCCTGAGAGGTGAGGAAGAGATCTGTGGCATTAATTTGAAGTTTGGTGATGATTGTAGAATTGGTGATTTTTTTGTTCATGTTCGTGTTTGGTTTTCCATGGAGAATTAGGAAGAATGGAGGTTGGATTCAGGATCCTTGTGAAATTTGGAGAAGAACTGCATAGTTTTCTTGAGCTTTGGTGAGATTTTGTGTTGGACCACCGTTGAACCCACCGGAGAAGACAACTGGTGGTCTTCTCCGGCCACCACACACGTTCCCTCTCTTTTCTCAGTTTGAATGAAGAAGACGAAGGCTGAACCGTTGGATTGATTAGAAATAATGGACTTTGTAAGTAGATCGTGTGTATGAGATTCATCCTGAGACTTTCCCTTTGACTGACCAAAACGCTGCAGTTTCATTAATGAGGTGGTGCGTGCGTGTTCATTAGATGAATAGACTAGTAATCAGATCCAACAGCTGTGGTTATTTCCTGGTTTTTTAATTTCTTTTAATTCTTTTTCCATTTTCTTTAATTGTTTTCTTCATTTTTAATTCATATTAAATTGAATATTCATCAGAAAATTATGAAAAAACATGTGCATGATCCTTGCTTTATTCCTGTTTTTTTGATGCTCTTGGATTTTATTTTGGCTGAATTTCCAATTTATTCTCCATTTTTCCATTTTATTGAATTCATTTAATTTGGCATTTTGGGCTTGTTACTTGCTGATTTTTGTATTCCTTTTTGGTATAGAATTAGAAGTTGATTTTTTTCTGGCTGGTATTAGACATCTTAATGAGATTGTAGGATTTTTGTGGTGATTTTTAGATAACTCTAAATTCTGTTTTGGAGTAGGTTTTTAGAGGCTTCCCCACTTGAACCTTCTTTTGACACTTTTGGTTTAGATTCTCATTAGGGCCATTAAACATTGAAATAAGCTCTGGATTTTTTAATATAGGTTCCCAATACCTTTAGGACCCCTTAGAATATTTTATAGATTTTTAGAAGTTGATTTGCTATGTTAGATAGATTTTACATCTAGGCTGTGTTTAGGTTGCTTCTAACATAGTACTTCCCATAGTTGAACCCCAAAAGTGACCATTAGCCCATGATAAGTTCCCAAATCTTTTTTGATGGTTTAGTAGACATGTTGATGCCTCTGTAGATTGAATCTTAAGGCTTAATTTGGTGCATTAGTTCCTTTTAGAGAGTTGCTTTTAGAGCTTGTAGAATTAGGGTTTTTAGAGCCTTTAGGAGTTTCTTCCTTTTTCATAATTGTGGTTTGCTTTGGTTTGCATTCCATTTCCAATCCAATGATTCAAGGTTCCTTTTTGGGAGACTAGTCCCTCCTTTGGAAGTACTAAAGGCCTACCGCAAAAGTTAAAACCTTTTAGGATACCAATCTTAGTGAGTGGTTGAGTGCCATGATGGATTCCCTTGGTTTCCATCATGCTTCCCCTCATCATGCAATGATCTTTGAGTTAATTCTTAGCATCTCTTGATGGAGCAAGTTGAAGCTTTAAGGTGAAGGCCTTATTCCCTTTTCTCTTGATGGATAACCTGGACATGAACACAACTACAGACTGTTGGGTTGCTTTGCTGCTAGAAGACTGCTTTGCTGTTGAGCTGCTGGCTTGCTGTTTTGCTTGTTGTGTTTGCTGATTGACTGTATTTGTGTGACTATTTAGTTGGTGTGTTGCATTAGAATAGGCTTTCATGTAGCTGGTTTAGGCCTAAGTGCATTGAAAGGTTGAGCTTGGCTCCCTTTGCTTATTTGCATTAGAGGTTGAGTCTGTCTCCCTCTGCTTGTCTGTTACTGGTTGGCTTTGCTTGTTGGCTGAAGGTTGAGTTTGCCTCCCTTGCCTGTGTGTTGTGTTGCTTTTGCTTGTTTGCTATAGAAGTTGAGTTTGTCTCCTTCTGCTTGTCTTGCTGCATTACATGCATTTTACTTACCGTTATGTCGCGGTGAAAATCAGATACCAGACTATTGATTAGTTTAAATCTTTAATTCATTTTGTAACCGAACTTTGATTTGTCCAAAGGAAGGGATAAAGATCGAAATTCCCACAATGCAATGCAAATGCAAGCTAGAGAGTTATAGGTTCGGGGGTTGGTTAAACTTAGGGAAGGTGCTAGCATCCTAAGTTTCTGTAGTATCCTACAGGAACCTCTTGTTTTATGTTTGTTTATTGCTAAGGTTTATCTGCTTAAGGTTTAAAGGACCCTAGGGGTTTATTTCTAAGTATACTCGATAAGATGTCGCATCTTATGCCTACATATCCTTACGGGAGTGGAATCAAAGTATTTTGTAGTTCTTCCTAAAGGGTTTGAGGAGTTCTTTGACTGTGGTCAAAGTTCCTACGGGTTTAGGGTAGTTGTTTGATTTGATTTTAGGAGAAAAGGTGAGTTGTCATTTTAAGGGAGATGTAACCGCCACAGGTTGTAGGAAAATAGTCTTTGCATCGTCTTAAGAAAAGGACTTACGTACTCGGATATGGATCAACGAGGTACACCTTTATCTCTCTTAAGGCAAAGTTCCTACGGTTTGATTGTATTGTTGTGGAGTGGAGATTCTATCTCGCTTAAGATGATTTGACATCTTTCTCTAATGTGTTTGAATATATTGTTTTGAATTGATTGTTTGAATATTGTTGTAGTGTTGTTTAAGTTGTAAAGTAAAGACAAAGGTCCTCCTATGGGGTAGGTCCTAAACTTAGGAAGATCGACTTGAATGAGATCAAGGATCTTGTGGGGAGGATGATGCAAATGTGAATGCACTACACACAAGTGTTGACTTATGTGTAGGTTTTTCCTTTGGACGGAATGCGATTCGATAAATGTAAATGCGATAATATTTAGATTGAGGAAGATAAAATGCTAAAAGGTAAAGTCATACACATACGCATGAAAGCGCTGAAGTGTGTGAGAGTGAATGTGTCGTGAATGTGAGTGTGCGCGATTGAATTGGTTTTACGATGTTGGTTCATTTTAGTCAAGATTGATTTTAAGGGAGGAGTTGAATTAGATTATACGAATCGATAAATTAATTGTATTAATTTTAAGTCGATTGATTGATGAAATTGATTTTTTAAAAATGTTGAGTTAATGGTGAGATTAAGTTTTATAAGAAATTATCTTAAGAGGTGAATTGATTTTAGTACAAGTTGGTCTAGTTTTAAATAAGAGGTTTTAATAAGTGATCTTATTTTATTATCTTAAAAAAACTTAAATATGAAATGATTTATTTTAAATAAAAGTTATGGTTATTATTAGCAAACGAAATATATATATTTATGATTTTTTCTGTTATATAAAAAAAGGTTTTTTTTAGTTTAAGTTACATAAAAGGTTTGTTATCATTAATCATAAAATGATTTCCATTATTATATTATAAAGGTTTATAACAAAAGGAGGGCTCTTAATTATTATAAAAAAAGATAAAAGTTGATTTTAGATTAAAAAGAGTTTATTATTATATTCTAGAAGAAAAAGGGTGTTCTCATTAAAAGTTAATTTAAGAAAGATTTTTAATATCAAGGTGTCTTTTTTAGTTATTAAGAAAAAGAGTTTAAATAAATATTATATTATTTAAAAGAAATTTTAAATATTGACTATAAAAGATTATTGTGTTTAAAGGGTCTAATTAAAATTCCTAGATTAATTAATTAATTAAGAATGGAATGAGAGTCAATAAAAAAGGCTAATGCTAAATAAATAGAAGATTATTATTAAATTGTTTAATGGATTAAATAAAAGGTTAATTAAAGAACATTAATTAATTTCTAAAAAAAGTTGATTAAGTCATTAACTGAGTTATTATAATGATTATTAAGCTAGATTAAATAGATTAAAAAAATATTTTAATTGGAGGGCGAGTGGTTGGGTGTGTATCAGATCACAAGGATATACGGTGGGCCTGCGCAGTGAGACGTAAGATGGGGATCCATTGGAGATCCACAGTTTGTGTGTGAGGGTACATAGTAACCGCGTGGGTGTGTGTACATCAGATTACATCAATACAAAAAACTAGAAATTAGAGAAAACAGAGGAACCCTATCCCTAAACTCGGCCTCTCTTCTTCTTCTTCCATTCCCTCTTTGATCCTCTCTTATTTCTCTCGTCCGCTACCCTTCTTCTGTTCTCCTTCCATCATCTTCTTCATTTCTCCGTTTATTCGATTTTCCTGGAAAAAAAAGAACACCGATCAATGAAAAAAACTAACGATGGAGATGGGTTACCTTTGTAGGTTTTCGGTGGTCGACGGCGGAATGGAGACAGAGGCTCGCGTATGGGTTTTTGAAGAGATATAATTGGCGGCTTCGTGGTGGAGTTGTTGAGGCTGAGGTGGCACTAAAGGGGCTTTACGGTGGATCTCGAGATAAGTTCTCGTCACTTTGATCTATGCAATTAGGGTTTCGGTTTGAATTTGGGGTTATTTTCGAATGTTGTTTCTGTTTGTGGAGTTTTGTGAATTTCTCGTGGATTCTGGCTGTGTTCCCCCCATTTTTGGTTGTCTTGTCTTCAATATATAGGCCTCATGAAATCTCAATTTAAGTTCTGAATCAATGTCGTCCGCTGGTTTTGGAAGAAAAAAAATCATATTGAATGCGCCTTCCTTTTTTATTCTGATATGCTTGCAATCTTCTTAAAGAAATTTCCTTTTTCCTGATTATGCCACAAACATGTTTTGAATGCTTTGGGAAGGTTTTGATTATCGTTGATTTGCGTTGACAGGTTGATTATGATTTCACTTGCAGCACTTATGGAAATAAAGACTTGGCAGATTCTTCGTCCTTCATCGAGGAGGCTTGGTGAGTCTAAGACAACATTCTTGAAGACGTGTTCTTCATCAAAATATGGTAACAGACTTCACCGATTCTCTTCTATAACGCTGCCGTGGGATTTTTCCTTAAAAGTCTGATAGTTTCCATGAGGAGGGGTTTACTAATAAATCTGATGTAGCCTGAGAACAACGAGTGATCTTCGTCGCACGATTTCCCAGAGGCTTCAATGTTGTTGATAACATCGTTCCCGTCAAGATTGACAACTCCGATTGAGGGGTAGAAGTCTTGACTTCCTTAATTAAACTCCCCTTAATTGTTGTTTTGAATGCCGACCTGAATTGAATTTGGAGTGGCTTTACTAGTCTTTTCATAATGTGATTTCAGTTTTATAACATTGCCTTATGATTGCAGGCTGTTTATTTCGTAGGGATTCCTGAGGGTGTCGTTGGAAGGAACTCTGGTGAACATCTCTCGCGTGAAGCTCATGGATTTCGCAGGGCCTGTGGTAGCAGCTGAAGCGGCGACATGGATTATCAATATGGATGTTTTGCTTGTAACGGTTTCGTAGCTGGTCAGGTAGAAGAAGGAATCGTTGAAGCCTAGATTGCGTTGTTGCTCTCCTCATCACTCTTCTTCAAAGTATTGTCTTGGTACTTCCAGTGGTGAAGGTAAGCTCGCAACGTATTCGAACTTGCGTTGTTCGTACTCTTCCCTAACAGCTTTTAATGACACTATAAATCGTGTAGAACGAGTGTACGCTTTCCAGCTCAGCAGATTTGTGAACCAGGCTTCTACTAAGAGATGAAATCCGAGGATGTACGCTGGGTCTAATAATAAATCTGGCAACGGGTGCAGCGACAATAGAAGGCGAGAATCCTATACAATCATGGTCCAACAAGCTTAGCCCAACAAGGTAATTACACAGAAACTTCGTTTGCAATTTTGAAGTCTTTTGATTCTCGGTTGCGAACCCGACATACTCATTTAGAAATGTGTTAACATGAGGGTTGCCCATTTCAAAGTTTAGTGACTTAAGTATTTCAGTTTCCATTTTTATAACCTCCTTCAATTCACAGGTGTTACCAATAATGTGACAGAAATCAACCGCCTTTGGTAGAGTGATTTAGGTGGGTTTATTGTAACTTCAAGAGCTTGGCTAACATTAGCATCTCCTTCAGACAACTCCTTCCAAAGTGATTTATCAGGAATTGGATATATGGTTTGTGAGTACGTCCTGCGATAAGTTGCAAATGTGAAACAGCTTTCTGTGAATCTATACCCATTCTGCCTGCAGGATAGAAGCGCTGCCGCGTCATGCACAAGGTAAGCCATAAAGCTGCCAACCACGACAAAGACAACAACGGTTTTTGTTATATCAACTATATGAGTTCCCTCGTGAGATATAACTTCAAACTCAGGTTTGTTGGTACGAAGAACCCGATAAGTGCGTGCACGTTCTAGAGCCTCTGCAACACTTCTCTCCGTTGAAGGAACAAGTATGGATGTCCACTGCATACTGGTTTCCCGACGCTCATTGAACCAAGTCATTAGCTGCCTTCTAATGCGTTCCATGCATCCACTATCCAACTGTTTAAAGCTTCAACTATGCTTGCCGTCAAATGTCCGAACCTGTCCCCTCAAAATAAGCGGTGGCCCACAGACGAGGTGGAACTCCAAAATGCAACATCTTGTGATACCTCTTCGGTTTCCATAATTTTACCTTCAAATTCAATTATAGTCAGACAATTGGCTGCTTCTCATAAAAGATTGTACAGCAAGGTGTTAAACTTGATAACTTCAAGAAGTGTTACAAGGCAGCTCGTGAAAACTTGATAGTTATATGGAAATTTATCCTCTTGTAGAAGAACTGTGGAATGATGATGTATTTGTAATTTAAAATTAAATCATTCTTGTATATCCAAATACCCTTCTGATTGTAAAGTTTGTGATCTTGGATCTTGATTAAAATATATGTAAATCCCCTTGATCTCATAACTATGTTTCCCATGATTTTGAATCTTGCAATTCCCTGCTTGATCTTTTAAAAATTAAGCTTTTAACAACCTTCCACATCAATCTCGAGTCTTGTAAGGCAACCAGACTTTGTATCCACATATGCACAGTTTGGTGCTTGTCATGAATTTTTGAAAAGAACATGGATCTTGAATATCTAACTTGGTAAATTTCAAAGATGAAACTCTTGTCATAAATTTTATGGATATTTCAAATTGAATCATGACTTGACTTTGGATTCCCCCTTGTTTGCAATTCATGAGCACAATGGATAACTCTTGAATTCTTAGTCTCATAAATCTCTGATATGGAGCTTATTGGGTGGTATTTGAACAATGGTAGACAACTCCTGACAACAAGATGGCATAAACCCCAATCCTTGAATAATAATCACTTCGTGATTCCTTAAAATTCCAGCAGTAACCTATCTTTCACACAATAAACAAACAAGTTGGTTAAAACGGTTAGCTATGCATAATGATTGACTATGAGAATGAACGCCATCTCACTTGACATTAGTGCGTCTGCACAAAAATTGGTTAGTCGCATTTAAATATTAAAATAAAGTTAAATGACAATAGAAAAATGCAAAAAGAGGTGGGATCTTAAAGTCAAAAATTAGGGTGCAACAGATGCCCCTATTTAAGTTAGTCCTATTCGGAGATATGGAGATTGAAATCTTTGTCTTGACGAGATAGGAGGGACTTAAATACAAACATTGCACGAATTTTTGGCCTTAAGAAGCCATCGAATGCAAATGATATGAAAAATGCAAGACAGACGATCTCGTGGGGACATGATGTCACAGGAGAAAAAAAAAAGAAAAACTAGAAACAACACGCGAGAAACAAAAGGGGCAGCAGACTCAACGAAGCGGGACTCCACGGGAAGAGACAACTATCAGCAATATGGATTCTCCAAAATGAAGATAAGATATGATAATACCACCAGGAACACAATAGCTTGGACAATGAAACTAGATCTTGAAGATGAAGGGTAGCCCACTATCAACGTGTGACAGCCTAATTAAAGATGTCCGGTTGAAGCAAAGAAACGCATGTTACCTACTACCAAACGTATGATAGCATAAGCA
The DNA here is from genome assembly GCA_963859935.3 of Lathyrus sativus. NCBI lineage: Eukaryota > Viridiplantae > Streptophyta > Magnoliopsida > Fabales > Fabaceae > Lathyrus > Lathyrus sativus. The sequence continues at coordinate 441,320,526 of OZ012740.1, read as the reverse complement.
AAGGTATCTGACAAAAAAGGATGGTATATTACCTAGTATCAAACATATGATAGTAAACACAAAGGAAAGATGACCTACTACCAATCTTGGCAGCCTAAGCAAAGGTATCTGACCAAAACGGATGGTATATTACCTACTATCAAACATATGATGGTAAACACAAAGGAAAGATGACCTACTACCAATCTTGGCAGCCTAAGCAAAGGTATCTGACCAAAAGGATGGTATATTACCTACTATCAAACATATGATAGTAAACACAAAGGAAAGATGACCTACTACCAATCTTGGCAGCCTAAGCAGAGGTATCTGACCAAAAGGATGGTATATTACCTACTATCAAACATATGATAGTAAACACAAAGGAAAGATGACCTACTACCAATCTTGGCAGCCTAAGCAAAGGTATCTGACCAAAAGGATGGTATATTGCCTACTATCAAACATATGATAGTAAACACAAAGGAAAGATGACCTACTACCAATCTTGGCAGCCTAAGCAAAGGTATCTGACCAAAAGGATGGTATATTACCTACTATCAAACATATGAAAGTAAACACAAAGGAAAGATGACCTACTACCAATCTTGGCAGCCTAAGCAGAGGTATCGGACCAAAAGGATGGTATATTACCTACTATCAAACATATGATAGTAAACACAAAGGAAAGATGACCTACTACCAATCTTGGCAGCCTAAGCAAAGGTATCTGACCAAAAGGATGGTATATTACCTACTATCAAATGTATGATAGCCTAAGCAAAGGTAATAACCCAAAGAAGGAGAGATCACTTACTACCAAACATACGGCAGCCTAAGAAAAAGTGTCTAACCGAAAGACGGTACTGGAGATTGTGAAACTTCAACGGTGATTCCTGGAAGAGATGTAGGTCGTCTGATTAACAAAATATGTCTTCTTAAATAAAGAGAGACCAATCGTAATAAACTTCATCGAACTTTTCGGAAGAGATGCTCTTTGATGGAGTTAAATCTTGTGTGATAGACTCGCCGGGGAATACATTCCTGAGGAGTATCTTGTTGTAGTTATAAAATATGTATCCTTGTAGTGTAAGTTCTCAAATAAAGAGAAATATTTGTAATGTCTTCGATGCCTTTCTCTGACAGATTTCCAGAGGAATGCCTTTTTGACGACTTGATAATCTTGGTAAATCCACCGGGGGTGGACAAATTGTCTTGAGGAGACTGCTATTTGTCATTTTTGAACAAGATCTTGATCAAAACGAGTTGCTCAAATAAAGAGAGTGCTTGCAGTCCCGATGTAAATTGTTGAAAAGCTTCTGATAACGTTGTTGGAGAAATATTTGTCTTCGATAGTGATCTTTAGAAAAAATCTTCTTGGGGAACTGAGTGCAAAATAAATGCACACTTAATCCTTATTCAAGAGTTGGAGATGTCCATAAATGTGATCGTCAAGGACCGAAGTTCAATTCAGGAAATAACTGAAGAGACTGTCAAGCAAGACTCGACCATGGAGGCATGAGCTCAAATGACATTTAACTAAAACAACCGTCTTCCACGAGGATCGAAATCTGTGGGGAAATGGAAGCATTGCACTTTTGCTTCCTAGGGCTGACAACACTACTTGAAGGAGAAGACACACCCAGTCACTTGGTGATAAACACGGCCAAAGTGACAGAACAAACAAAACAGAGATGCAAGATGCATATGCCATGCTATCTATCTACATGTTATGCGTATGCTAACAACAGAGATGAAAAACATTCCGGGTACTCAAATCAAATCTTCACAGATCAAACATTGCTTGAAGAATGTACACTTTCTTTTGAAGTTCCTTCAATCTTCGAAGATAGAAATTGGATGAGTGAAGCTGAATCAGAAACCCTTTTCGACTCTCAAATGCCCCAAGTCACATGGTTCACGATAAAAGGTCGTCTTGAGAGAATTTTACAGAAAACATGGCGTTCAAATGCCCCACTGTTTTCAAACTCTTGGAGAGATTCGCAGAAGCTCGACGTAATTGCCCCTTATTAATGGTATAACTGAGTCCTCAAACTTGTGTTATAGGTGAATCCAAACTTGTGTGGATCAAATCTCTTGGACGAAATAATTTGCCCCAGGTCGGCAAAGTCTTCAAACTTTAATCGGTGATTTCTTCACGTAGTCTTTCTAGGACATCAGGCAAATCTAGCAAGTTAGAAATGCCAATTCTGAAATTGTTAATGCAACACATATGTTTGTCTTGAAGTTTTGAAAAGAGATATCGCGATAACTTGTGACAAAATTACTAGTTAGGACATTAATTTGAATTCATAATGCCAACGCCAAATTGAGCATAGCTCATAGGAGTCAGGAAACGTTATCTCATCGAGTATGCTTTGGAATTAAACCTTACTTCAATTAGGACTTTATGGATTTTAGCTTATGATTTGTAAAACAAAGGATAAGGGTCAAAGTATATTGGTGCCCACCCAAATTTTTTGAGAGATGTTCATTTTTTGATGCCCTGCCCCAGGTTAAAACGAGGTTTTGGTTTGGGAGAGAAAAAACGGATTCTTTCTCAAGGCTTAAAAGAAAGGTTGACTATTTCTGGTGTTTTAGGAGTTTTGAAACAGGAACGCCTTACATCATTAGTAGGTTTTTTATTCAAAAGCATACAACGAGAGATCCTGCATTTTACTTCATCATCCTCCTTCCAATTATTCACCAAAGTGAGAGAATTGGGTGTAGTCGGCATTATAAATTGTGAGAAATGTTTTACGAGTGAAACAAATGGATTTCTTCAAGACAAACATTTTATTGCATTAATTATTCAAAATAAACAAGCCATACAAGCCAAACATGCTTTTAATTAGAGAAATGAAATACGCATAAGCAAATGAAAAGAAAAACATCCTGATGAGCCTTTCTCAGGATTTTATTCAGCCTTTGCATGGAATGGAAAAGCTTGCAGAATTGTCTGATGTGTCGCCTTCGGATCCATTTTTAGGCACTATATTTATATGAGCTTCCCGAATAACCTTGGATCATGTTCGCGGAGGACGAACCATGCTGAGGTGGGGGATTACCTTGCACATAAGGAATGGAACCCTTAAAGGATAAGATTCCGTCCTTAACCAACCTTTGAACGTCTGCCTTCAAACTGTAACAGTTCTCAGTATCGTGGCCTGGAGCACCTTGATGGTATAGGCAAAATTTGTCAGCTTTGTACCGATACGGAAGTTTCTTAGGTATCTTAGGCGGAGCTCTCGTCTGGATGTGACCGTTTTGAATCAAAGATGGGAACAAGTCAGCGTATGTCATCGGGATGGGATCAAAGTCCGGTCTTTTGTGTTCACGACTCCGATTTTGTTGGTTTTGTTGATGTTGTGGCTGATGAACCACAGCAACCTGATATGGTGGCGGGTACCCTCTCTTGGATCGTCCATGCTGCACAACACTTGCCTCATGTTCTCTCTTTTTCACAAAACCACTCCCATACTTTCGAGCATTATTAGAGGTACTCCCTTCCTTGACTAGTCTTCCTTCGCGAACACCTTCTTCTAAACACATTCCCATATTAACCATTTCGGTGAAGTCACTGGGTGCACTTGCTACCATTTTCTTATAAAAGAATGGTCCTAGAGTCTTCAGGAAAATCTTGGTCATCTCTTTTTCTTCTAATGGCGGTATGACTTGAGCGGCTAACTCGCGCCAACGCTGAGCATATTCCTTGAAATTTTCTTTGTCCTTTTGAGCCATGGCCCTCAACTGATCATGGTCAGGAGCCATGTCCACATTATACTTATATTGCTTGATGAAGGCTCCTCCTAGATCGTTGAAAGTTCTAATCTTCGCATTATCCAATCCCATATACCACTTGAGCGCAGCGCCTGTTAAACTGTCTTGGAAATAATGAATGAGCAATTGATCATTGTCAGTTTGTGCAGACATTTTCCTGGCATACATGATGAGATGACTTTGAGGACAAGTATTCCCTTTGTATTTCTCAAAATCGGGGACCTTGAATTTTGGCGGAACCTTAACATTTGGAACCAAGCACAGGTCATAAGCATTCTTTCCAAACAGATCTTTCCCACGAAGGGCTCTCAATTCTTTTTGTATTTCAGAAAATTGGCCTTGAAACCCATCCATCCTTTCTTCCAAACCCACAGTTTCGCTGGGTACCCTATGGAAAATTGGTTCGTCTAGGATATGTGGAGTAATATTCACATGCGGAGGTACAGTAGTCATGACAGCAGTAATGGTAGGGATGGCTTGAACATTGGTCAAGGCAGGAACCTCGGGAACATGTGGACGATAACCGGCCGGAGCGAAATAAGGAGGCATTCCCCACGGGAAACCTGGCGGCATGCTGTAGGTTACTTCAAAAGTAGACACCACTGGGACTGGTGCTGATACTACTTCGGAGATAACGGTCCCCTAAACTTCTTGATTATTGAGTGCAGACTGGTTAGACAGAGCTTCAACTATACCATTCAACCTTTCCAAACTCTCTTTCAGAGTTGCAACTTCATCACGGAGTACTCTATTTTCTTGTTCCAATTGATCCATCTTATAGCGTCGACTGGCTCAAGTGTTATACTGGTGGTTCAGCTTGTCTGTGAAGATGGAGCAAGAGTGAGATTCCCCGGAATGCAAAGGATGCTATGTTGATGCAATATGCGAAATGCAAGAATGCAAAACGAAATGTTTCATGGAACTCAAGTATTTATAAACGTTACAGAATACCAAGTAAAATTATTTTGATATTGGATCACAAGTGAATATTCTTATAAGAGTCCCAATATAATAGCTAAATAAAAGCTAAATAAATCCCTAAGGAAGTCCTTCATCGTTCTTGTTGGTTTGTTCCTCCACTTGGATCTTCTTGAAAATAAGCGGTACATAATCATCTTTTAAGGAGTAATGTGATAGAGGAAAATAAATCCTCTATCCCTTGTTGGAAAATACAGAAGGAAGCTCTTGATTACTTAGATCTTCAATGTTGATGATAGCTTTTTGAAACCTCATTTGATCCTTAATAATAAAGGAAAGCCTCTTATATTTGTCTTTCGAGTTCTCTCCAATCTGAGCTCCAACTTCCTTGGGTCATCCAAGTTAGGACTGAAGGTGAGAAAATACTTAGAAGGGGGGGGGGGGGGGGGTTGAATAAGTATGACAAATAATCAAAGATTCACACACAGATATTTTTATCCTGGTTCGTTGAACTCAACTACTCCAGTCCACCCTCTCAAGAGTGATTTGCCTTTCTCTATCAAGGACTTAATCCACTATTTAATCAAACAGATTACAATAGTAACACCTAAGAACAACTGTTCTTAGTCTTCTCAAGAGCTACTGATCCCAACTGGATCCTCTTAAGGAAACCTTTTACAATCAATGTAAAACTATTACAAGAGTAAGAATGCTTCTAAAAAGCTATTATCACAACTGTGATATTTCTCTTAAGTTTAAGAACAATGTTTCAGCAAAATAAAATATAAGAGCTTTGAGAGATTTGCTTTGATGAGTGATATTTTGCAAGTTCTACGTTACTGAAGAAGATGGAGTGGACTTATTTATATAGGCACTTAGATCCATGAAGTCTTCTCAACGTTGAAGGCTGTGCTGAAAAGCCTGGAGCCTTTTGTCTTTACATTGGAGGCTGTGCTGAAAAAGCCTGATGCCTTTTGTCTTTTACTTTGCAGAAACTTTCCTTAGAATTGAATGCACAGATAAAACCTTTTTGTCTGTGTTCTTGTGTCTAGCATAAAAGAGGAAAGAGCTGTTGAGATATGCCAACGTACATATTCAAATCTTCTTCACTAAGTAAGTTCAGCTATCAACATTAGAGTCTGGATCTTCAGAATCTCCAGAGTAGAGATCTTCTGGATCATCAGAGTCTTGGGATGTTCTTCAGATTGTTCTGAATCAGAGTATGTGCAGCTTGTGTGCTTGAGCGTGTAATTCTGTCAGAGCAGAGTCTTCTATATCAGATTCTCAATACTTATACATCGCAGTATCTTCAGAGTCTTCTGATGACTAAGCTTTTGAACTCTCAGAGTCTTCTATTCTTTAGAGGTTTCTGCTTCAGAATCTTTAGTAGATAGCACTCAGATTCTTCTTGAGGCAGCGTTCAGATCTTCATCTAAGATGCTCTTGAACCTTTGAAGCCTTTCATAATATCATTGTTCAGGTCCAAATTTGCTCTTTAAGAATATTTTCTTTAGTACCTGTAGCAAACAGTCTAGAACAAATTTAGAGTATATAATTCTTGAATACAAAATTCATAAGTGTTATCATCAAAAACATAGAGATATTACTAAGAAACAATCTGTGTTCTTACAATCTCCCCCTTTTTGATGATGAAAAAACATGAGAAATTTTGTTCAATAAAAAGATATGAATTATAACTCCCCCTGAGATTAACAATCTCTCCCTGAAATAAATACTCTAATAGAAGAAAAAACACTTCCCTTTTTGATTAAGTATATTTCAGATTTAGAGCCTGATGCAAGAGGTTTGACTTTCAGAGTCAAATCTTGATACCATATAATTATGACTTCCTTCAGTCAGAGCGCCTGGTTATCATCTTGCTTGAATTATCTTCCAGAGTAAAGGTATCAGAGTAAGCTATCAGAGTTGATTGAATACTCAGATTTGCTTTAAAGATCAGGTTCTGGTTGGAAAAGTCTCAGGGTAACTTCAATGAATTATGTCAGATATATCAATGTAATCTGAAAGACTTAAATTCAAAGTAAGTTAATAAAATGTCTGAATTTCAGTTTTAGTAATTGCTTATAGTTTGAACAATCAGATTCTCTTTTTCTCCCCCTTTTTGTCATAATCAAAAAGATTTTTAAAGACATAAAGATACAGAAGAAAAGAAGCATATAGAAGCAAAAACATCAACATGCAATTAAACATACCAAAGTTCACAGTCAAACAAGCAAATGCCAAAACGCATAACACAATAGTAAGAAAACAACAGAAGTAACAACATGTCAAAAAAAACATTAAATAAAACTAAGTCTGGCGTGAGGCAATAAGGGTCAGAAGCTCTGTCATTTTGGCAGTTGACTCTTCTTGCTTAGACATCTAGATCTTGATCTCATCAGTTGTCTTCTCTTGCTTGACCATCCAATCTTTTATCTCCTTGACATCATTTACAAGTTCTGTGACCACAGATGAAGAAGGATCAGATGCAGTAGCAGCAGTGTTCTCTTCAGCCTGATTCTCATCAGAAGCTTGTTCAATCATTTCAGATTCAGGAACCTCTGGAGGAGCAGCTTCCAGAAGCAACACAGGAGGAGGAGGAGGCATGTTCATCAGAGTTACCTTGATTAATTCTGCAAACTTAGTCTTAGCAAGCTTAGAGCATTTAGCTCTAACTTTTAAAGCAGCTTTGTTGAACATCCAGATGAAACGCTTCCAAGCAGCATTTGAACAGTTGGATCCAAACTTGACATGCACACATCCTTAACACGAGCATATTCAGAATCTATCTCCTTCTTGAATATGTCAAACATAGCATTAACACATGATCCTAGATCTGACTGTTCAGACTGTTCAGAGGGATTAGGATTAGGAGTGTTAACAGGAGTAGGTTCAGATGGTGTAGGTTCAGATGGTTGTGGTTGAGGTGATGTTGGTTGAGATGTTTGGATGTCAGATTGAGGGAGCTCATATGGTTGAGGAATGGTTTGTGTTTCAGATAGATTGGTTTCAGATGGTTGAGGGATGGTTTGGGTTTCAGATAGATTGGTTTCAGATGGTTGAGGGATGGTTTGGGTTTCAGATGTTTGAGTTTCAGATGGTTGAATTTCAGATGGTTGTGGTTGAGATGGTTGTGGTTGAGGTGGAGAGTTTGGTGGAGTATGAAACATGGAAATGTTAAGATGTTCCTTCATAGCACTTTCAGAACGTGCTTGTTTGAGTGACTCTAGTTCAAAATCAGATGAATCAGATGATTCACAATCAGAAGATTCATCTGAGTGAACAGATGTTGAAGAAATGATAATTGATTGATTGAGGGGTTCTATATCCAGAATATTGTCAGAAAGATTTGGATCTTCTGATGGAATTGGTTGTTCAGAGTGTTGAGTTTGAACAGTCTCTGGTTGGTTTGGTTTTGAGATGATTATTTCTGGTTGGAGAGTCTCTAGTTGGGGATTATCTGGTTGTGACATTACTGGTTGTGGAATTTCTGTTTGAGGAATTTTTGGTTGAATTGTTTCTGTTTGTGGAATTTCTGATTGAATTGTTTGAGTTTGTGGAATTTATGATTGAATTGTTTGAGTTTGTGGAATTTCTGATTGATTTGTTTGAGTTTGTGGAATTTCTGATTGAATTGTTTGAGGGGTTTCAGATGTAATATGAGGTTGTGAATGTACTGGTTCAGATGTGAGTGGTTCAGATGAAAGGTTTACAGATGGTTTGGATTTAGAAGTTCTACGTCTAAGGTTAGGAAAGAGTTGAGGTGATGAAAGGGGTGAATGAATAGCAGGAGTAGGATCAGATGTTAATACCTGATGAATAGTGTCTCTTATCTCTTCCAGAGTTGCACCTCTAGAGGTGAGTCTGACTTTCTTCGCTCCTTTCTTCTTCTTCCTTGGAACTTTATATTCTTTCCTTTTCTTCTGAACCGATCCTTCTTCAGCTTTCCTCTTACTACGCCTTTCCTTCATCAGATTGGGCATTTCTTCTCCTTCTTTCTGAACAAGATTAGCAGGTAGAGGAATTCCTTCCTTCAGACACTCTGCAATGTAAGTCCAGACAAGACTTTTTGGTTCATCTGCACTGAACATTGGAAAGTCTTCTAAGGGTATCCTTCTGCCATTGACCTCCTCAGAGTTTATTTTCCTTAGTTTTCCATTCAGCTCTGAAATGATTTTCATCCTTTTCAGATTGAGTCCATTTATCTCAGATCCAATGATGTATGACAGATCCTCTGTTATCTTTGCATCTGTCAGATGCTTTACCAGCTTGTTTTCAACAAGGATGTCTGAAATCAGTCTTCCCAGAGGTATCCAAGTTCTAACTTTCCCAACTTTAGCTCTGACCTCTTCCCTAGTCTCTCTGACATGAGTCAGAAGATGACTGAAGATCAGATAGGGCAGATCCACCTTAACATTTTGGCTGATGCAGTACATGAAATATAGATGTTCTGAACTTACATAGTCTGGTGAGTTGGATGACTTTCTGTGAAAGATTGTACTCATAAATATCTTTGCCCAGATCCTATAGATAGGTTTCAGATCTTTAACCTTACTTGTTGGTGTTCCAGCTACAGTGATTTCTTCATATACCTTAGCCATATCAATACGTGAAGAGGCTAGGTTTGTAACTCCATCAGATTCTGTATAACTGAACAGTTGCCTGATCAATTTTTCAGTAATCACTATCTCCTTCCCAAGGACAGATGAGTGAATAAACTTAGGACCAGTGCTAGCGTGAATTCGGAATTCCTTTACAAGAGTTGGGTACACAGGACCCATCAATCTCTCAAAGTACTTCTCCCAGCCTTGAGCTTTAACGGCAGTTGTTAGATCAAACCCATTTTCCTTTAAAGATTCAAGATCAACGAAGCTCTCACACAGAACCTCAAGATCTACTACTGGAGTAAATAGGGTGCGTTTTGGTTTCTTGTACATAATAGTTTTGTTGGAGATTTTAGCAGCATTTGATGTAGAGGCCATTAATGAAGAAAAAGATCTTGATTTGGGGTTAGAGTTTTTGTAGAGGTTGAAGAGAAAGCAGAAACGCATAGGTGAAATGAGTGTGAAAAATGTGAAAATAGTGTGATAGGTGGTATTTATAGACAACTAAAAATCAAGCATTAGGCACAGCAAAAGACACATACGCACGTTTGTACAACATTTAATGAAAGTAATAATTTCGAATTAAAATTATGACAACTGGGGGGAAATCCAAGAAAAGTGAGATTTTCAAAGCAATACCTCAAACGTCAATGCAGTTGAGCACTCCATCTTTTCAGATGCTTAGTGACACGTGTTTGCTTTGTATGTGCATCTGCTGTCTCTCAAGAAATGAAACGTTTCCAAATTTCAGATCTTCTGAGTTTGTTAGTTCAAAGTTTCACATAAATAAATTAATTAAAGATAAAAGAACAATTAGTCAGATGAAATACTTCAGATCATTAAACATTTTGCATCTGAGAAGTTGCCTCTGATAAATATTACTCTGGACAAAAATCCATACAAATATTTTTCAGAATGAACCTAAATCTATCTTCAGCAAGGGGTTTTGTGAAAATATCCGCCCATTGATGATCTGTATCAACAAAGGCTAGATTGATTACACCCTTTTGAACATAGTCTCTGATGAAGTAATGTTTAATTTCTATATGTTTAGCCTTAGAATGCAAGATTGGATTTTTTGACAAACATAGAGCAGAAGTATTATCACAGAAGATAGAAAGATTACTCTCATAGATCTGATAATCTTCTAACTGACTCTTCATCCAAAGCATCTGCGTATGACATCCAGCAGCAGCAATGTACTCTGCCTCTGTAGTTGATAGTGCAATAGTGGGTTGCTTCTTGCTGTACCATGAGATCAGATGACTTCCAAGAAACTGACAGCTTCCAGAAGTGTTTTTACGTTCAACTCTGTCTCCAGCATAATCAGCATCACAGAATCCAACTAATGAAAATTCATCAGATCTTCTGTAACACAGACCCATGTTAGTAGTACCTTTCAGATACCTTAGAATCCTCTTAACAGCTGTTAAGTGTGATTCTCTAGGATCTGATTGGAATCTTGCACATAAGCAGACACTAAACAGAATATCTGGTCTAGAAGCAATCAAGTATAGAAGAGATCCTATCATACCTCTATAGAGTTTCTGATCTACCTTCTTACTTACCTCTTCCTTACCTAGATTGCTTGTAGGGTGCATTGGAGTCGTTGCCATTTTACTATCAACCATGTTGAACTTCTTCAGAAGCTCTTTAACATATTTGGTTTGATGTATGTAGGTGCACTCTGGAGTCTGGTTGACTTGGATTCCCAAAAAGAATCTCAATTCTCCCATCATGCTCATTTCAAACTTTGCCTGCATACATTTAGCAAACTCCTTTCCAAGCATAATATTTGTTGATCCAAAAATAATATCATCTACATAAATTTGACAAATCAACAAATCTTTCTTAAGAGTTTTACAGAATATAGTATCCACTTTTCCTCTGATAAAGTTTTTCTTCAGAAGGAAATTGCTCAACCTCTCATACCAAGCTCTGGGAGCTTGTTTTAAGCCATAAAGAGATTTCTTTAGTTTAAAGTTTTCACTTTCAAAACCAGGAGGTTGGTGGACATATACTTCCTCTTCTATAATACCATTAAGAAAGGCACTTTTAACATCCATCTGATACAGAGTGATGTTATTCTGTGCAACAAATGAAATAAGAAGGCGTATAGATTCTAACCTTGCCACTGGAGCATAAGTTTCAGTGTAATCAATACCTTCTTGTTGACTGTATCCTTGAGCAACCAACCTTGCCTTATTCCTTTCAACTTCTCCCTTTTCATTCAACTTATTCCTGAAGACCCATTTTGTTCCAATAACATTGAATCCTTTAGGTCTAGGAACAAGATCCCAAACTTCATTTCTGGTGAATTGATTTAGCTCTTCTTGCATGGCAATAATCCTTCATTATCTTTCAGAGCCTCATCCACAGATGTTGGTTCAATTATTGACACTAAGCCAAACAATGAAGATTCAGATGTTCTGAGATAGGATCTTGTCCTGATTGGATCATCTTTCTTTCCAATAATCACATCTTCTGGATGAGATGCCTTGATTCTGGAAGAAGATCCTCTGACATTTGATCTTTCAGAAATGTGTAAGTTGTCCAATTGAGAAGATAAGGGAATAGCATCTGGAGTTGCTTCAGATTCCTTTTCTTTAGCCTTTTCTGCCTCTGATCCTTCAGAGTCTGTGAGAATCACTTCTCTATCTGCAGAATTCTCAAACTGCTTTGGCTTTTCAGAGCCAAGCTTATCATCAAATCTTACATGAATAGATTCTTCCACAATCTGTGTTTCAGTATTGAATACTCTGTAGCCTTTAGAGCGTTCAGAATAACCAAGCATGAAACACTTCTGTGCTTTGGAATCAAACTTGTTAAGATTTTCTTTAGTGTTAAGTATATAACAAGTACATCCAAAAGGATGAAAATATGAAATGTTAGGCTTTCTGTTCATCCACAATTCATATGGAGTCTTTTTCATAAGAGGTCTTACAGACACTCTGTTTTGAATGTAACAAGCTGTGTTGATTGCTTCTGCCCAAAAGTGTTTTGTCAGATTTATCTTATTGATCATGGTTCTGGCCATTTCTTGCAGAGTCCTGTTTTTCCTTTCTACAACCCCATTTTGTTGTGGAGTTCTAGGACAGGAAAAATCATGAGCAATGCCATTTTCAGAAAAATATTTTTCAAAATATTTATTTTCAAATTCACCACCATGATCACTTCTGACTTTTATAATTTTGAAATCTTTTTCATTCTGGACTTGCTTGTAGAAGTCAAAGAACACAGAGTGTGACTCATCCTTGTGTTTTAAGAACTTTACCCATGTCCATCTACTATAGTCATCAACAATGACTAATCCATACTTCTTGCCTCTGATGGATGCAGTTTTCACTGGTCCAAACAGATCAATATGAAGTAATTCCAATGGTTTGGAAGTAGAAACAACATTTTTGATTTAAAAGATGTTTTTGAAAACTTCCCCTTTTGGCATGCTTCACAAAGAGCATCTGAAGTGAACTTCAGATTAGGGAGTCCTCTGACAAGATTAAGTTTATTAATCTGAGATATACGTCTCATATTAATATGACCCAATCTTCTGTGCCAGACCCATTGCTCTTCATTAACAGACAAGAGGCATTTAACATTTTGAACTTTAAGTTCAGAAAGATTTATTTTATAAATGTTGTTTTTCCTCTTACCACTAAATAAGATAGAACCATCCTTTTGACTTACAGCTTTACAACATTTTTGATTAAAGGTAATATCATAACCATTGTCACTTAATTGACTTATGGACAATAAGTTATGTTTTAAGCCTTCAACAAGTAAAACATTAGTTATAGAGGGAAGTTTACCATTTCCAATAGTGCCAGATCCAATGATCTTGCCTTTCTGGTTCCCTCCAAACTTCACGTCACCTCCAGATCTAAGTTCCAGGCTTTGGAACATAGACCTTTCTCCTGTCATGTGTCGTGAGCATCCAGAATCCAGGTACCATAATTGGTGTCCTGACCTTGCTGCTAAGAACATCTGCAACAGGGATTATTTTACTTTTAGGTACCCAGATCTTCTTGGGTCCTTTAGGGTTAGTGGTTCTGGAGATTTGTCTAAACTTCTGTTTTTCAACATAATGTTTATTCTGACTTACCTTGGGTTTAAACACATAAGTATTCTTCTCAGAGCTTGTGTGTTCAATGTCATTTAAGTGACCAAACTTAAATTGAGAGTACAGAGGTGTCTTCTTAATGAAGAGTTTGTCAACAGATTTTGGATTACTTCCAGAGGAAGATTCATATCCAATACCTCTTCTGTTGTTCCCACTAACACCATAGATCATAGAAGCCATCTTGCTTCTGTCTATGCTCTTAGTAAGAAATCTCTGAAAGCTAGAGTCATATTTTTCTAAGATGTTTTCACATGACTTAGTCTCAGATTCAGATTCTTGTTGAGTTATTTCAAAGTCATTTTTGATTTTCAGATTAATTTCTTTTTGCTCAACAGTTCTGTCTTCAGAAGATCAATCTCGGATTCAAGACTGCTTTTCAGCTTCTTGTATTTGAGTTTGATCTTGCTGTAGCTTTCCAACATTTCAGACAAGCTCTCAACAAGTTCAGCTCTGGAGAGTTCAGAAAATACCTCTTCAGAATCTGAGTCAGAGTCTGATTCAGCTTCAGATCCTGATGTTCCCTCTTCCTGATCATCTGTGCTGGCCATCAGTGCAACATTAGCATATTCTTCTTCTGATTCAGAAGATGATTCAGATTCATCTGAGTCATCTCATGTTGCCATCAGAACCTTCTTCTTTTTGTCAAACTTCTTCTTGGGTTTTTCTTTTTGAAGTTTGGGGCAATCATTCTTGTAATGCCCAGGTTCTTTGCACTCATAGCATACAACTTCTTTCTTGCCAGATCTTCTGTGCCCAGAAGATTCCTTTCTATGATCAGATTTTCTGAAGTTGTTGAACTTCTTTCCCTTGTGCTTCCAGAGTTTGTTGATCCTTCTGGACAGCATGGATAATTCATCTTCTTCTTCAGAAGAAGATCCTTCAGAGCTTTCTTCAATAACCTGCAAAGCTTTAGCAGATTTATTAGATTTTAAAGCAATAGATTTACCTTTTTCTTTCTTTTGAGGTTCATCTTCCTCAAGCTCAATTTCATGACTCCTTAGTGAGCTGATGAGTTCTTCTAAAGAGATCTTGTTCAGATCTTTAGCCATCTTCAAGGCAGTCACCATTGGTCTCCATCTGGTAGATAGACTTCAGATGATTTTCTTTACATGATCTGATGTGGAGTATCCCTTGTCCAGAACTTTTAGACCTGCTGTGAGGATCTGAAATCGAGAAAACATAGTTTCTATATTTTCATATTCTTCCATTCTGAACGCTTCATACTTCTGTATAAGCGCCAGAGCCTTGGTTTCCTTCACTTGAGAATTTCCCTCATGAGTCATTTTCAGTGACTCAAACATTCCATGAGCTGTTTCTCTGTTTGTAATCTTTTCATACTCAGTATGAGAGATTGCATTGAGCAATATTGTCCTAGCCTTATGGTGATTCTTGAAATCCTTCTTCTGGGCTTCTGTCATTGATTTTCTATCAATTTTCTTGCCATCCTCATTTGTAGGATGTTCATAGCCATCAATGACCAAGTCCCACAGATCAGCATCATAACCCAGGAAGAAACTTTCTATCATGTCCTTCCAGTAGTCAAATTTCTCTCCATCAAACATAGGAGGCTTTGTGCTGATTCTATCCCTTTCTTCATATTTGTTGTTGATGTTGGATATTGTATTATCAGCCATTGTAACAACCAAATATATATCAAAGTAACTTTTCTCACTGGATCCTTACTGACACGGTTAAGTGGTAGCACACACAGAACCGGAGCTCTGATGCCAACTGACAGTGAGAAAATACTTAGAAGGGGGGGGGGGTTGAATAAGTATGACAAATAATCAAAGATTCACACACAGATATTTTTATCCTGGTTTGTTGAACTCAACTACTCCAGTCCACCCTCTCAAGAGTGATTTGCCTTTCTCTATCAAGGACTTAATCCACTATTTAATCAAACAGATTACAATAGTAACACCTAAGAACAACTGTTCTTAGTCTTCTCAAGAGCTACTGATCCCAACTGGATCCTCTTAAGGAAACCTTTTACAATCAATTTAAAACTATTACAAGAGTAAGAATGCTTCTAAAAAGCTATTATCACAACTGTGATATTTCTCTTAAGTTTAAGAACAATGTTTCAGCAAAATAAAATATAAGAGCTTTGAGAGATTTGCTTTGATGAGTGATATTTTGCAAGTTCTACGTTACTGAAGAAGATGGAGTGGACTTCTTTATATAGGCACTTAGATCCATGAAGTCTTCTCAACGTTGAAGGCTGTGCTGAAAAGCCTGGAGCCTTTTGTCTTTACATTGGAGGCTATGCTGAAAAAGCCTGATGCCTTTTGTCTTTTACTTTGCAGAAACTTTCCTTAGAATGGAATGCACAGATAAAACCTTTTTGTCTGTGTTCTTGTGTCTAGCATAAAAGAGGAAAGAGCTGTTGAGATATGCCAACGTACATATTCAAATCTTCTTCACTAAGTAAGTTCAACTATCAACATTAGAGTCTGGATCTTCAGAATCTCCAAAGTAAAGATCTTTTGGATCATCATAGTCTTGGGATGTTCTTCAGATTGTGCTGAATCAGAGTATGTGCAACTTGTGTGCTTGAGCGTGTAATTCTGTCAGAGCAGAGTCTTCTATATCAGATTCTCAATACTTATACAGCACAGTATCTTCAGAGTCTTCTGATGACTAAGCTTCTGAACTCTCAGAGTCTTCTATTCTTTAGAGGCTTCTGCTTCAGAATCTTTAGTAGATAGCACTCAGATTCTTCTTGAGGCAGCGTTCAGATCTTCATCTAAGATGCTCTTGAACCTTTGAAGCCTTTCATAATATCATTGTTCAGGTCCAAATTTGCTCTTTAAGAATATTTTCTTTAGTACCTGTAGCAAACAGTCTAGAACAAATTTAGAGTATATAATTCTTGAATACAAAATTCATAAGTGTTATCATCAAAACATAGAGATATTACTAAGAAACAATCTGTGTTCTTACAAGGACTCTTAGAAGAATATCTCAAAAAATATTTTTTGTAATCCCTATTGGTTCTATAATGTTGATAAATAAACTCGGGATTCCATGAAACCAATGCAATATGATGCTATATGAGTGCAACAAACACAAGTAAGCACATAAGGACACATAAACAAACAAAAGTCCTAGGTTTGCAACGAGCATGGAGCAAAGGGTATACCCATTCCCAAAGGTTGTGGACTAAAGGTTGTTTGTACCTGCAGAACAAGGTTCTAAGGGGACTCAAAATCATCAGCCCATCTTTCGGATATTATCAATTTCCCAATTACTCGAGGATTAATAATATTCTCAAGAGAACTTCTTTTGAGTGTAGCTTCGCGTAGCACTATTTCAGGAGTACTCCCTCATAGTCTCACACTACATCCTAATAAAGGCTAAAGTTGGGTTAAGGTAACTACGGTTCTCAATATCATAGGCTCCAAGGTCGAAAATAGCAAGTGTCTTCACGATTACTCGTTCAACAGTACTATTTTGAGAGGGCCTCAATTGAGCGGGATTCTCGATTTAACTTAGTCGGGATTCAACTCCCTATAAGCCTCCTCGACTATATCACCATCCTATCTTAATTTCTCTCAAGTTCGGGTGTAGAACTTTATCTCACCACTCAAGGACAATAATCCCAAAACACAAGAGAAAATAAACATTTAAGCAGGTAAACAGATATATAAAGCAATAAACAAAATAATAAGATAGGCAAACCCACTAGGAGGTCCCCAGTGAAGTCGCCATTTCTGTCGTGGTGAAAATCGGATACCAGACTATTGATTAGTTTGAATCTTTAATTCATTTTGCAACCGAACTTTGATTTGTCCAAAGGAAGGGATAAAGATCGAAATTCCCACAATGCAATGCAAATGCAAGCTAGAGAGTTATAGGTTCGGGGGTTGGTTAAACTTAGGGAAGGTGCTAGCATCCTAAGTTTCTGTAGTATCCTACAGGAACCTCTTGTTTTATGTTTGTTTATTGCTAAGGTTTATCTGCTTAAGGTTTAAAGGACCCTAGGGGTTTATTTCTAAGTATACTCGATAAGATGTCGCATCTTATGCCTACATATCCTTACGGGAGTGAAATCAGAGTATTTTGTAGTTCTCCCTAAAGGGTTTGAGGAGTTCTTTGACTGTGGTCAAAGTTCCTACGGGTTTAGGGTAGTTGTTTGATTTGATTTTAGGAGAAAAGGTGAGTTGTCATTTTAAGGGAGATGTAACCGCCACAGGTTGTAGGAAAATAGTCTTTGCATCGTCTTAAGAAAAGGACTTACGTACTCGGATATGGATCAACGAGGTACACCTTTATCTCTCTTAAGGCAAAGTTCCTACGGTTTGATTGTATTGTTGTGGAGTGGAGATTCTATCTCGCTTAAGATGATTTGGCATCTTTCTCTAATGTGTTTGAATATATTGTTTTGAATTGATTGTTTGAATATTGTTGTAGTGTTGTTTAAGTTGTAAAGTAAAGACAAAGGTCCTCCTATGGGGTAGGTCCTAAACTTTGGAAGATCGACTTGAATGGGATCAAGGATCTTATGGGGAGGATGATGCAAATGTGAATGCACTACACACAAGTGTTGACTTATGTGTAGGCTTTTCCTTTGGACGGAATGCGATGCGATAAATGTAAATGCGATAATATTTAGATTGCGGAAGATAAAATGCTAAAAGGTAAAGTCATACACATACGCATGAAAGCGCTGAAGTGTGTGAGAGTGAATGTGTCGTGAATGTGAGTGTGCGCGATTGAATTGGTTTTACGATGTTGGTTCATTTTAGTCAAGATTGATTTTAAGGGAGGAGTTGAATTAGATTATACGAATCGATAAATTAATTGTATTAGTTTTAAGTCGATTGATTGATGAAATTGATTTTTTTAAAATGTTGAGTTAATGGTGAGATTAAGTTTTATAAGAAATTATCTTAAGAGGTGAATTGATTTTAGTACAAGTTGGTCTAGTTTTAAATAAGAGGTTTTAATAAGTGATCTTATTTTATTATCTTAAAAAAACTTAAATATGAAATGATTTATTTTAAATAAAAGTTATGGTTATTATTAACAAACGAAATATATATATTTATGATTTTTTATGTTATATAAAAAAGGTTTTTTTTAGTTTAAGTTACATAAAAGGTTTGTTATCATTAATCATAAAATGATTTCCATTATTATATTATAAAGGTTTATAACAAAAGGAGGGCTCTTAATTATTATAAAAAAAGATAAAAGTTGATTTTAGATTAAAAAGAGTTTATTATTATATTCTAGAAGAAAAAGGGTGTTCTCATTACAAGTTAATTTAAGAAAGATTTTTAATATCAAGGTGTCTTTTTTAGTTATTAAGAAAAAGAATTTAAATAAATATTATATTATTTAAAAGAAGTTTTAAATATTGACTATAAAAGATTATTGTGTTTAAAGGGTCTAATTAAAATTCCTAGATTAATTAATTAATTAAGAATGGAATGAGAGTCAATAAAAAAGGCTAATGCTAAATAAATAGAAGATTATTATTAAATTGTTTAATGGATTAAATAAAAGGTTAAAGAACATTAATTAATTTCTAAAAAAAGTTGATTAAGTCATTAACTGAGTTATTATAATGATTATTAAGCTAGATTAAATAAATTTTAAAAAAAATTAATTGGAGGGCGAGTGGTTGGGTGTGTATCAGATCACAAGGATATACGGTGGGCCTGCGCAGTGAGACGTAAGATGGGGATCCGTTGGAGATCCACGATTTGTGTGTGAGGGTACATAATAACCGCGTGGGTGTGTGTACATCAAATTACATCAATACAAAAAACGAGAAATTAGAGAAAACAGAGGAACCCTATCCCTAAACTCGGCCTCTCTTCTTCTTCTTCCATTCCCTCTTTGATCCTTTCTCATTTCTCTCGTCCACTACCCTTCTTCTGTTCTTCTTCCATCATCTTCTTCATTTCTCCGTTTATTCGATTTTCCTGGAAAAAAACTAACGATGGAGATGGGTTACCTTTGTAGGTTTTCGGTGGTCGACGGCGGAATGGAGACGGAGGCTCGCGTATGGGTTTTTGAAGAGATATAATCGGCGGCTTCATGGTGGAGTTGTTGAGGCTGAGAGCGACACCAAAGGGGATTTGCGGTGGATCTCGAGATAAGTTCTCGTCACTTTGATCTACACAATTAGGGTTTCGGTTTGAATTTGGGTTTTTTTTCGAATGTTGTTTCTGTTTGTGGAGTTTTGTGAATTTCTCGTGGATTCTGGCTGTGTTCCCCTCATTTTTGGTTGTCTTGTCTTCAATATATAGGCCTCATGAAATCTCAATTTAAGTTTTGAATCAATGTCGTCCGCTGGTTTTGGAAGAAAAAAAATCATATTGAATGCGCCTTCCTTTTTTATTCTGATATGCTTGCAATCTTCTTAAAGAAATTTCCTTTTTCCTGATTATGCCACAGACATGTTTTGAATGCTTTGGGAAGGTTTTGATTATCGTTGATTTGCGTTGACAGGTTGATTATGATTTCACTTGCAGCACTTATGGAAATAAAGACTTGGCAGATTCTTCGTCCTTCATCGAGGAGGCTTGGTGAGTCTAAGACAACGTTCTGGAAGACGTGTTCTTCATCAAAATATGGTCACAGACTTCACCGATTCTCTTCTATAACGCTGCCGTGGGATTTTTCCTTAAAAGTCTGATAGTTTCCATGAGGAGGGGTTTACTAATAAATCTGATGTAGCCTGAGAACAACGAGTGATCTTCGTCGCACGATTTCCCGGAGGCTTCAATGTTGTTGATAACATCGTTCCCGTCAAGATTGACAACTCCGACTGAGGGGTAAAAGTCTTGACTTCCTTAATTAAACTCCCCTTAATTGTTGTTTCAAATGCTGACCTGAGTTGAATTTGGAGTGGCTTTACTAGTCTGTTCATAATGTGATTTCAGTTTTATAACATTGCCTTATGATTGCAGGATGTTTATTTCATAGGGATTCCTGAGGGTGTTGTTGGAAGGAACTCTGGTGAACATCTCCCGCGTGAAACTCATGGATTTCGCAGGGCCTGTGGTAGCAGCTGAAGCAGCGACATGGATTATCAATATGGATGTTTTGCTTGTAACGGTTTCGTAGCTGGTCAGGTAGAAGAAGGAATTGTTGAAGCCTAGATTGCGTTGTTGCTCTCCTCATCACTCTTCTTCAAAGTATTGTATTGGTACTTCCGGTGGTGAAGGTAAGCTCGCAACGTATTCGAACTTGTGTTGTTCGTACTCTTCCCTAACAGCTTTTAATGACACTATAAATCGTGTAGAACGAGTGTACACTTTCCAGCTCAGCAGATTTGTGAACCAGGCTTCTACTAAGAGATGAAATCCGAGGATGTACGCTGGGTCTAATAATAAATCTGGCAACGGGTGTAGCAACAATAGAAGGAGAGAATCCTATACAGTCATGGTCCAACAAGCTTAGCCCAGCAAGGTAATTACACAGAAACTTTGTTTGCAATTCTGAATTCTTTTGATTCTCGGTTGCGAACCCGACATACTCATTTAGAAATGCGTTAACATGAGGGTTGCCCATTTCAAAGTTTAGTGACTTAAGTATTTCAGTTTCCATTTTTATAACCTCCTTCAATTCACAGGTGTTACCAGTAATGTGACAGAAATCAACCGCCTTTGGTAGAGTGATTTAGGTGGGTTTATTGTAACTTCAAGAGCTTGGCTAACATTAGCATCTCCTTCAGACAACTCCTTCCAAAGTGATTTATCAGGAATTTGATATATGGTTTGCGAGTACGTCCTGCGATAAGTTGCAAATGTGAAACAGCTTTCTGTGAATCTATACCCATTCTGCCTGCAGGATAGAAGCGCTTCCGCGTCATGCACAGGGAAAGTCATAAAGCTGCCAACCACGACAAAGACAACAATGGTTTTTGTTATATCAACTATATGAGTTCCCTCGTGAGATATAACTTCAAACTCAGGTTTGTTGGTACGAAGAACCCGATAAGTGCGTGCACGTTCTAGAGCCTCTGCAACACTTCTCTCCGCTGAAGGAACAAGTATGGATGTCCACTACATACTGGTTTCTCGGCGCTCATTGAACCAAGTCATTAGCTGCCTTCTAATGCGTTCCATGCACTCACTATCCAACTGTTTAAAGCTTCAACTATGCTTGCCGTCAAATGTCCGAACCTGTCCCCTCAAAATAAGTTGTGGCCCACAGACGAGGTGGAACTCCAAAATGAAACATCTTGTGATACGTCTTTGGTTTCCATAATTTTACCTTCAAATTTAATTATAGTCAGACAATTGGCTGTTTCTCATAAAAGATTGTACAACAATGTGTTAAACTTGATAACTTCAAGAAGTGTTACAAGGCAGCTCGTGAAAACTTGATAGTTATATGGAAATTTATCCTCTTGTAGAAAAACTATGGAATGATGATGTATTTGTAATTTAAAATTAACTCATTCTTGTATATCCAAATACCCTTCTGATTGTAAAGTTTGTGATCTTGGATCTTGATTAAAATATATGTAAATCCCCTTGATCTCATAACTATGTTTCCCATGCTTTGAATCTTGCAATTCCCTGCTTGATCTTTTAAAAATTAAGCTTTTAACAACCTTCCACATCAATCTCGAGTCTTGTAAGGCAACCAGACTTTGTATCCACATATGCACAGTTTGGTGCTTGTCATGAATTTTTGAAAAGAACATGGATCTTGAATATCTAACTTGGTAAATTTCAAAGATGAAACTCTTGTAATAAATTTTATGGATATTTCAAATTGAATCATGACTTGACTTTGGATTCCCCCTTGTTTGCACTTCATGAGTACAATGGATAACTCTTGAATTCTTAGTCTCATAAATCTCTGATATGGAGCTTATTGGGTGGTATTTGAACAATGGTAGACAACTCCTGACAACAAGATGGCATAAACCCCAATCCTTGAATAATAATCACTTCGTGATTCCTTAAACTTCCAGCAGTAACCTATCTTTCACACAATAAACAAACAAGTTGGTTAAAACGGTTAGCTATGCATAATGATTGACTATGAGAATGAACGCCATCTTACTTGACATTAGTGCGTCTGCACAAAAATTGGTTAGTCGCATTTAAATATTAAAATAAAGTTAAATGACAATAGAAAAATGCAAAAAGAGGTGGGATCTTAAAGTCAAAAATTAGGGTGCAACACGTTATTCTTTCAGATTATCTCTTTTGTTGTTGCTTTCCTTTGCCATGTTCCCTTAGGGACTCTGACTTCTCTTATTAAAGAGAAGTTACGATAGACATTAGGGTTATAACCATGCATGATAACATTAGTTAGTCCCTCCTAACCTCAATCATAGGATCAACTTTGCATGACAACTTTAGGATTGGATTAGTTCCCCTTTAGTGCGTCCTTTCTCTTCTCCTCTTCAAACATCTTTAAAACACTTAATAAATATTAACATGTGTCGTACACTATGTTGCACCCCAAAATTTGACCAACCGGGTCTCGTATCTGGCTCGAGGTTTCGACGCATAATCGCATTCGCATCTGCATATTGCATACAGTGCATTTTTTTCATTTGTTTTGATTTTATCAGGATCACAACTCTCGTCTCGTGTTTCAGGTGTTTTTTATCAGTTTAAATAGGTAGAATCGTATTTTTGAGATATTTCGGTGCCCGTTTATTTTTTACTGGCTATTTTGGGGCGCTCTCGCGGTGTTTTGTGTCGTTCGGTGCTTATTTTGTTCCTCTGGGAATTATTGTGATTTTTCTGGATTTTGTTGGCTATTTTTAGGGTTTAAATAGTTTTTAAATCATTTTAGGATTTAATAGATTTTTTAGGAATTTTTAGAATATTAATAGGATTTTTAATAGTTTTAATTCTTTTTAGATAGATTTTAATCATTTTAGGATTTAATAGATTTTTTAGGAATTTTTAGAATATTAATAGTTATTAAATAGTTTTAATAGCTTTTTAATCTTTTTTAATATAGATTTTCCTTTTATTAGTAAATAGAGTTTAATAGAAAATATAGTTTTTTTTAATAGTTTTATTAAAGTAATAGATTTTCTTTTAATAAATAATATAGGTTTGATAGAAATTAATTGAGTTAGTTAATTAGGATTTATAGAAATTAATTAGATTAGTTTTCAGATTTAATTAATTGGGTTTAGTTTAGTTAATTAGGTCTAGTTAGTGTAATTGGGCTAATCTTTTTTTTTTCATTGCAGGTTTTTGAGTTTTTTTTATCAGATTAATTCATTGGGCCTATATCCAAATTCATCAGCAAGGCCTAAATTCGCAGTCCAAAGTCCATTCTCGTCCAGATTTTTTCCAGCATTTCCAGCCGTTTCTGGAAGCTTCCAGAACGACCCAGAGAACCAAGTCCTATAAATGATCAGACGCCACGTGTTCAGGAAAAAGAGGCCCCACGTTACTCATTATTCACACGCCACCTCACCTCAGAGTCTCTCTCTCACTCTGCCACGTCTCCAACACATGGGACTCACGCCTTCACCGCCTCCACTCACCTCACCACGTGTCCACCGCCCAGCTACCACCGGTTGCATGGCCGGCGGCCATGCAACCACCGTCCCTAACAACTCCGGCGACCCTCAACCGTCTCCGACCACCCTCAATCTCACCGGAAAACCTCAAACCTTCATCTTCTCCTCAATCTTTCTCCAGAACTCCGATCAAAGATTCAAGATCTTCCATCAACATCATCAACCAACGAAACTTCGTAAATTTCCAGATCAAGTTTCACCATCCACCTTCACCCCCAGAACTCCGATCAACCTTCCTCATATTAACATTTTCCAACAAAATCCGTTACGACCTTCATCTTCCATCATCAGTTAATTCCAGAAAACCAACAATCCTCAGCAAGCCCCGAGATCTTCATCGATCTCATGGATGATTCGCTTTCATATCTCCAACCTTCGTCAATATTATCCAGAGCGTCATTCAATAGTCAAGAACTTCAACGAGTCTTCAGCGAAATCCTTCAAGAACCTCCCTCACGTTCTTCAGCAGTTCCAGAAAATCTTCAAAAACGTTCAGCTTGAAGATCATCTTCGTCAATATCAAGAACGTCCTCCAGATCTTCTTCGAGGCTTCTTCAATTCATTGATTTCCAGAAACGCTCCTCACGAACTCACGAGGTCAACACAGCGCGCAGATCTTCGTCAACCCTCATGCGAAGAATTCCAAGCATTCGAGCCTTGTTTTTTAGGAAGTTGGTGTTTGTTTGAGGAGGGTGAATCAAGAAGGTTGTGTTTAGGAGAAGGACGAGGGAAGATCAGAGGGAAATCAAGGTTTGGGATAAAAGATTGAAGGAGATTGAGGGTGATGTTGGTGAGGTTGACAGAGGAGGCTCAGAGAGGAGTTGGAGGCGGCTGGGGGGAGAAGGTGAACAGTACCCAGGAAAACTAGGGTTTGTTGTTTTGTTATGCTGAGTTGTGGGTTTGGGCTCAAAGGCCCAATGCACGTTGCTGCGTACACACTGCATTCTGGCCATCACCTCCCCATCCGTTTTTTGCCGCAAGCAAATGGGCTGGGCCCAGTTTGTCCAGTTTTTTTATTTTATTTACTTATATAACCCCCTTGTAAACAGACACCCCCCTCCCTTTACATTTTTCTTTTATTTTCTTTTATATTGTTTTCTTTATAGTTTTATGAAAAATGAAAGAAAAGAGAATATTGAAAAAGAAAAAAGAAATAGAAAAAGAAAATAGTAAAAGAAAAAGAAAAGAAAATATAGTGAGAAAAAGAAGAGAAAAATATATTGAAAAATATAGAAAAAAATATGAAAAATAGAGAAAAATAAAGAGAAAAATATATTGAAAAAGGAGAGAAAATATTGTGAAAAAATACATAGAAAAATATGGAAAAATATGTTGAAAGAAAAGAGGAGAAAATAGTTGAAAAGAAAAGAAGGAAAAAAGGAAAAAAAAAATATTAAAGTAGACTTAATATTTTTTAAAGCACATTTTCTTTTAGGATATATTTTCATAGAGATTATTTTACGATTTTAGGATAGTTTAGAATGTCCACTTGTTAGGGGACTTTTTCATTCGATTTTTCAGGATAGGATAGAATAGTATTCCCTAGGAGATTTATTTTCAGTATTCACTCATTGTAATCATTTTTCAGAATGTTAATAAAACGAGATTTGAGCTGTGGTCCCGATAGTAGCCGAACTACAGCTGCTCTGATTTCTCGTTCCAGACGAGAATATGTAGGCATAGGATGCGATATCCTAGCGAGCACACTAACGACTGACTTTTTGTTCTCTCGCTGCTGTGCGATCGAGACTTTCCCGCTGACGACTAATTGTTACCCTTTTTCTCTCTTGCCCGAGTGCATTTGAGACCAAGCCATAGTTTTGCCCATAGGTTCCCGACCCTGTGAAACCAGTTGTTTTTCTCACTGCTGTGTGAGAATGTTTGTTTAGCCGTAGTTAGCCTGAACTACGTGAAGCTCTGATCTTCCGTGCAATGTGGAAGTACGTAGGCACAAGACGCGAGGTCTTGGCGAGCCAATTTTCCCTGTAGTCCCGAACTACGTTGACTCTGACTTTCTCTCTTGAGAATACGTAGGCATAGAGTGCGACGCTCTATCGAGTCAATTCCCTTCCGTTTAGATTTAGCAGTCGTAGATAAATTGTTTTGCATCCTTTAGACAACCCAAGCAAGCGTGGATCCCGTCGAGTACGACGGACGTGAGGGGTGCTAATACCTTCCCCTTGCGTAACCGACTCCCGAACCCAGGTTTTGGTTGCGATGACCATACCTTTCCCCGTTTTTTGCGAGGTTTACTTCGAGCGTTTCCTTTCCCTCCGTTGGGATAAATAACGCCCGGTGGCGACTCTTCTGTCAGCCGGCGCCGATTTTCGCAGTAGCGACAGCTGGCGACTCTGCTGGGGACTTGATAGTTTCCTAGGGATCCAACGTCCCGAAAGCGAGTCAATTTTGGGATTCAACGTCCCTTAAGAGAGTCAATCCTAGCGCTTGTTTGCTTGTCTATTTGGTGCTTATTTATCGATATTATCTGTTGCTGTTGGGGTGTTACGGGTGTTCTATGATTGAGAGATAAGCCGGACCTGGGCTTGAGTATGCACCTAGATATAGTTGCGGAGAAGTAGTAGACGAACCTGTCTGCTGAGCAGGCACAGTTCCCTACGAAAATCTGCGCTCAGACGAGGTTCTCGCAGAGGTGCTCCTTTCCGGTCCTGAGGATCTGAGGGGAGTCCAGACGTGAGGATTGTCGACTCTGGGAACCGATCATTTGGAAGTTAGCTAAGTGAGGCCTCTTCAGGACTTGATGATGCCACTCCTTCTGGGAATCGTATCGTCAGTTCTGAAAGTCTGTGACGCTGACGACCGCATAGGATGCCGTACCTTGTCAGATATAGGTCCACACCTGTGAGTGGGGGGGGGGTTTTTTTTTGCAAGAAACTTGACTTCCAGCCTACCCGTTATTCTGGTCTTCTCTTCAGAGCAACCGTACTCCGTCAGCAGTGCAGCAGTATTTAGATTGTGTGGGGGCTGTGATCCCGTGTTTGTTGCATTGCATTGCATTTGCATAGGCATCTTCGCATCATATTGCATACCATTCGCCAGCTAGTCAGAGCTCTTATCCAGCCGTTATTTTGATTCTGAAGGTGAGTGTTGAAGACGACCAAGGGGTGGAAGCAGATTTTATCAGAGTCAAGCAGTGAAGTCAGCTGACAGTTGTTGGTAGCTATGTCAGAGAGCAGCTTCCAGTTTGTTGATACCTTGTCAGGTTTCACCGTAATGTCCAATCCTCTGTATGGATCTCCGCACGACGAAGACTTTCCGCAAGTAAACAACCTTACTGCAGCTCAGCTTGTGCAGCCATCTGTTGAAGACCAAGGTCTGCGTGAGCAGTTTGCTGCCCGAGGTGAACGTTCTCCTTCTGTTGATGTCTCAGACTACCAGGGTTTTGCCTTCCCTGTGCCAAAGCCCCGAAGAGAGGTCCCAATAGAAAAGAATGAAGACCCATTAGCTCCCGTGTATGCTGAAAGGTTTCGTGCATTAGATGAGAGATTCAAAGCCTTGAAAGGTGAAGACGCTGTTACTCCTAGTGCTGCAGATATGTGTCTGGTTCCTGGCCTAGTGTTACCTCCGAAGTTCAGAATGCCGAGGTTTGAAAGGTACAAAGGAGATAGTTGCCCGAAGCAACATTTGGTGATGTTCTACCGAAGAATGACTTCATTTGTGCACAACGACAAGCTGATGATTCATTGCTTTCAAGATAGTCTGACTAGGGCACCTCTGAGTTGGTATATGCAGTTAGAGCGTGATCAGATCCGATCATGGATGGACTTAGCCAATGCCTTTCTGAAGCGGTACGACTATAATCTTGACGAAGCTCCTACTCGCGTGCAGTTGCAAGAGTTGTCTCAAGGGAACAATGAATCTTTCAGAAAGTATGTTTAGAGATGGAGAGAATTTGCTGGTAGAGTGCAACCACCGCTCCTAGACCAAGAGCTGAAAGGCATGTTCGTAAACTCCTTGCAGAGCCCGTACTTCGAAAGAATGTTTGAAACCGTACCAAATTTCTCTGAGTTGGTAAGGACGGGAGAGCGCATCGAGTATGGTGTAAAGACTGGAAGAATCCCGAATGTTTCAAGAGGTCAGGCCAGTGAAACTGAATCTCTCTATGGCTCTCAATCTGAAGATGAAACTATGATCAATGCGGTCCTGACAGATGTTGGATATCCTCAAGTCGAATCGGTGAAATCTGTTGGTTCTCCGTCTTCTCAGCGGTCAGTATCTTCTGTGTCTCATTATTCTGGACCGACAACTGTGCCTGGGGCACCCCATCGGGAACTTTATGTCACTCCTCTTGCAAGTCCACGAGCCCGTGGCCGAGGTTATCAGAATCAGCGTCAGAATCAGAACCGACCTCGTAACAACTTGGAACGAAGGAACGCTCCTTTCCATCCAGTACCTGTGCCGTATAGCCAGATTCTTCCGCGTTTGATGCAGAATTCCTTGGTGGAACCGAAAGCTCTTAAGCCAGTTCCAGAACCTTACCCTCCTGGGTACAATCCCCACGTTCAGTGTGGTTATCATGGTGGATCTCCAGGGCATTCAACGGAAGATTGTAAAGCATTTCAGGCGAAGGTACAGCAGTTGATTGATCAGGATCGCATTTCCTTTCGAGAAGGGTTTTTGGTTGTGCATGACAACCTCTCAGCTGTCTGAGCTCGTAGATTCAGAGGGTCTATTCCCCAGCAAAGAAGCCAGTGATCCAGACAGGCAGGCGCCTCAGCATTGGCAGTCCTCAGGCTCTTATACCATTTGCATTTGTAGTTTCTTTTTCTGTTAGTTACTACCTGCTTTTAAACATTGTATGTTTCGAATGGTGATAATAATAAGTGACTATGCATTTTTCTGAATTAATCATGTCGCTGTCGCTCATTTACTGCATTGCACTGACACTTGCATTTTATTCACTCCACTTTATCCCTGTGACTAGCAAAGATTGGAGGGAGGATGACGAAAATAAACTCATAACCGATGATCGTATGCTTTCAGATAAGACCTTACCGATGACGTACAAGGCATTGTTTCAAATTCCCCAAACACTGGAGATATAAGGAGTTAGTCCCTTGTTAACCACTTCGAGCCAGGAAGTAGAAGTTTTTTTTTCGGACTTTTAAACCCTCACATCTTAACCCGGGGCAGGGTAGTTGTCAGTTAGCTTGACCGAGCATTCAAGTCTTACAGAGGAGTGTTGTCTTTCAAGGACTAATCAGTTTATACCTTTCAATGGTTAAACCTCACCAATCAGGAGTGAGACAGTTACAATCCTTTCGGAGCAATCAAGACAACCAGTGTCACACGACTTTGTTCCAAAAGAAAGAAGAAAGAAAGCCCGCTAAGTAAAAAGGAAGAAAAGCTGAGAAAGCTAATGCTTAGGCAAAAATTAGGGCATCCCGCTGGACTTCAAAAGAAATCGAAAAAATCGAAAACAACTCAAAATGAGTCAGTCCAGGCAAAAATTAGGGAATCAAAAGAATGAAAAAGAGGGGTTAAAAAGAAAATTTTCCCCAGCAAGTCAAAGTCGTGTACACAGACACCGAAAGCAAAGAAGGAGTAACTATCACTCTAGAAAAAGCTTTATGAGTTCCTTAATTATGGTTCTTACCATTCAACATACCTCTCGAAGAGGCGAGCGCTTGTGCCAGGTTAACTGAACCTTAGGATCGGAGATCATCACGTAGAAGGGGTGGGTACAAATCAAAATTTGAGCCGAATATCCTTTGTTTCACGAACCATGAACCCGACCACGATACAACCCTTAAAAGACCTAATTGAGGTAAGGTTTATTCTGAAGCGCGTTACGATAAGGTTGAGTAACCTGACTCCTTCTTGACTTGCTAGTCACATCCTTGTTGTATTTTTCACTGACCACGTAAGCACTACGTTTGAACTTTGGTTCACTCGTCACTCACAATCATGACATGTAAATGAGTGACAGCTCAAACTTTTTTTCAAAATCTGCATAACCACCGCATTAAGATTACCATTCGTAAATAGGCAATTTTAATTGCAGGTTAGTAGTTGGCATGAAAGAAATTCCAACAGGGAATAATCGAGCAAGACTGGGTAATTCAGCAGTCTGAACCAGAATGGTGTATGTGGTGAAGACCTGTGAATCAGGGGCTTTATTTTCCAGTAAGTCTGAGGACAAGTCCCGAAGCTTCAGTTGATCAGGGGCAGTTTATTTGAGAAGCAGTTGATCAGAAGTGAGTCTTCTCGGGAGCCAATCAGGGGCAGTTATTCAGAGCGTTGAGATTTGAAAGCAGATATTTCAGGTGGATAATCAGATCGGGTTAAGTCGCTAGAACGCTCATTCAGGGGCAAGTCATCGCAGAGAATGTTGAAACCAGTCAGGGTAATAGGTGTCTAATGGAGATTGAATTCTGTTGTCATATAGATACCGGGGCAAATATTCTCGAGGTCGTCTCGTAGCAAGCCGTTCAGAGCAAGTACTCCCAGGAGTTAAATTGGGGCAAGTTGAATTGTACTGGGGCAAGTTGTGCAAGCCAGTCTTTTTATCCCCAGCTGAGTGTATTGGGGCAAGTTGTTCAAGTCAGTTGTTTATCCCCAGCCGGAGTGGAGTATCGGGGAATCATGTCAATACCCTTGTCAAAAAACCTGAACCGTTCAAATAAAAAAGGCCTTGCTGTCGTTGGATCATTGACCTGCAGTTTAAACCTGTTGCGTGTCAGTAACCAGTCGTTTCCAAAGTCCAGTTCTCGTCTGGCCCACCCTTCCGTAAGCATCAGTTCCCGTCTGGTGCAGTTTATTGTAAGCATCAGTTCCCGTCT
This sequence comes from Lathyrus sativus, assembly GCA_963859935.3. NCBI lineage: Eukaryota > Viridiplantae > Streptophyta > Magnoliopsida > Fabales > Fabaceae > Lathyrus > Lathyrus sativus. The sequence goes on along the minus strand of OZ012740.1, from coordinate 441,289,800 downwards.
GGTGCAGTTTATTGCAACCAGTTCTCGTCTGGTCACCGTTTCTTCAAGTGTTGTATCAGTTCTCGCCTGGTACATGTCGTCACGTAATCAGTTTTCGTCTGATCATCGTGTGTTTTAACCTATGTGTTATACCAGTTCTCGCCTGGTGTACGTCAGCTTTCAGCCAGTTCTCGCCTGGTTGTCTATACCTCAGTCTGTTATCCAGTCAGCCCGTCTGATGTCCAAACCAAATCAATTCCCGTCTGATATCCAGAACCCGTAAGTCAGTTCTCGTTTGACAACCTAACATGTTTCGCTATCAGCTCTCGTTTGGTAGTCCACCCTGAATGCTAGTTCTCGTCTAGTATTTCTTATATCTTCCACTGTGTACATAATCCGTGTTTACCCTAAACCAGAAAAACAAAAAAACCTAAAGGTATCTGACATAGTATTTCCCAATGACCCGCATGTTGTCATGTTCCCCGATACAAAACTCGACGGATGCCAGCGCTCCGAGTAATGTTTGAATTCCTTGTGGATGTTGTTAAATCAGAATTGCCACTCTTCAGCAGATGAAAGTTGCTTATTATCCCCGGAAGAGTCGAGATCGTATTTTACCCCGTATCAGAGTAGGATCAGAAGGATCCTCAGCAGATTAAGATCGACATCCTTGATAGTAGGGGCATTTCCAGCAGTGTGCCGCGCGTAATCAATCCCAGCTCGAGTCAATCCTCGCAGAGTACAATCAGTTGTCAATGGTTTGAAGGAAGCATCCCCAAGCAGAGTTGTTTTCTTTCCCCAGTAAAGTCACCAAAGCAGGATTCTTTCCCCCGCACCGGGTCACAAGTGCAGGTTTCGTAGGAAGCTATTCGTACGCCGAAGTATGCAGCAGCTGATGGTGCCAGACTGAAGTCTCCAGCGGAATTGAGATTCCCCACCAGAGTTATACTCTCTCCTGAAGTCGGATGATTCCCTCTTCCCCAGTGGAGTGTTGAGCAACTGATGTTATATTCCCCTGCAGAGTTGTACTCTCCCCCGAAGTCAGATGATTCTTTCTTCCCTAGCAGAGCGTGGGGCAACTGATGTTGTATTTCCCCGGAGTCGCACTCTCTCCAGCGAAGCAGAATGGTTTCTCCTTCCTCAGCCGAGCTTGCAGATGTCCAGGAGAGCCGAGACCTTGGAAGTTGATCAGACCATGGTCGGTTTAGTCCCCAGTGGAGTGTTGCAGCTGAAGTTGCCTCCCCACAGAGTGGTTATCACCAGAAGAGTAGCCGAGACGGCCACGCAGTTCACTCCCGCGATTGACATCGCTTTCCTTCAGCAGGTTCGGGTTCTCGTAGAGCTTCGTTCCCCTGCGACAATCAACTGAAGTTGTTTTCCATGCAGCAGTCAACGGAAGATCAGTTCCCCAGACAGAGTCCGATTGATATTGGCGTGTCCTCGTTCTCCTCAGCAGGATGATTCCTCTATCTGAGTAGTGCTTTCTCCTCGACAGGAGAATTTCCCCCTCGGCATTTATTTTGCTGACGGGATCGCATCATTGTGCATGACCGCATAGCATTTAACACTGCATAGCATTTAACATTGCATAGCATTGTGCATGATTGCACAGCATTTGGCATAAACGCATAGCATTCCCATCGTGTGGGGCATGGCGCAGAAGCATACGCATCATAAGCATGATCTAGGTCCTTATTATTCTTGCCTTACAGGAGTTCCACCGAAGGATCAGCTGCTCAGGACGATTCCTGATATTCTCTCCAACGAGGTCGCTTCCTTAAGATGATTCTTAAGACCCCGGTATAATTCCCACAGTCGCTCGCTCAAGATGATTTTTGAGACCCCCAGCGAAGTCCGCAGTTCAAGACGATTCTTGAATTCCTCAGCAGAGCCGTTTGCTTAAGATGATTCTTAAGACCTCAGTACAGCTTCCCGAGTTGTTCGCCTAGTATGATGCTTGAGTTCCCCAGTAGCGTCCCCGGAAAGAGTTGCCCAGGAAGATTCCTGGAATACCCAACAGAATGTTTGCTCCAGAAAGGTTATCGGTTCAGGATGATTCTTGAAGGTGCCCGACGGAGTTGTTTGTTCAAGATGATTCTTGAAGTCCGTAGCAGCGTGAAATGTCTGCTCCAACAGTGATGTCTAATCTGAAGATTGACTTCGTAAACGCCTGAAGGCGATATCAGAAGGTTCCTGTGAGCTTAGATTTCCTTGTTGATGAATCAACGTGTGGATGAAGACAAGGTTCCAAAGTTTGTAGATATAACAAGATGATCCGTGTTGGTCTGAGGACCAAGTCAGTTGTTCTGAGGAGATGATTGATTGTGATCAAGAGAATAGTTTCTTCTGACTGAAGTCGAAGATGTTTCTCCAGCTGAAGCGGAGTTTTGCCTGAAGGCAAAGTGTTTGAATCCCCGTAGAGTCATGAATGGCTCAGGATACCATTTCTCTGACTGAAGTCACAGATTTCCCAAGCTGAAGCGAAGGTGCCTGAAGGCAAGGTTATCCTCAAGGTCATGAATGACCTAGGATTCATTTTTCGGACTGAAGGCCGAAGTATGTCCCTGACTGAAGTCTCGGATGCTCTATAGCAGAGGTGGAGTTGCCTGAAGGCAGATCCATGTATCCTTGAAGGCCAAGGACCATTTCTTTAGACTGAAGTCGAAGATGCCTCCTGCAGAGTTGCCGACGGGCAAAGTTTACATCCTTGAGGGCCAAGGATGTTTTTTCTAGCTGAAGCTGGAATAGCCGACGGGCAGGGTTTCATCTTTCTTCAGAAGAACTTGAAGATCCTCCAGCGGATCTGGAGTGGCCAGGGGCCAGGGTTTCATTCATATTCAGAAATACTTGAAGATTCTTCCTAGCTGAAGCTGGAAGTGGCCAGGGGCCAGGGTTTCATATATCTTTAATGTTGAAGTTCTACGGTGGGCAGTGTGCAGTAGTATGCCGATGTTCGTTATGGTTCTGAGGGTGAACCCCAGGTCAGAGTGTGCTCGGTTAAGTCTCTCATTCCCAGCGGAGTAGTTTCAAATATGCGAGTATACCTTTTGTTCCATTTACCAGGGGTGAACCCCAGGTTAGATTTGTTCAGATTATATTTTGTCCGGCGGCGAGGTTGGATGTTTGTTCGACGGCGAGGTTGAACGTTTGGATTTGACGGCGAGGTCAGATCATGTTTTGTCTGGCGGCGAGGTTGGATGTTTGTTCGACGGCGAGGTTGAACGTTTGGATTTGACGGAGAGGTCAGATCATGTTTATTCGACGGCGAGGTTGAATGTTTGTTTGACGGCGAGGTCAGACTCTTTAAATCCCCAGCATAGATGATGTTTGTACGACAGCGATGTCGAGTGATGTCGAGTGTCTCTAAGAGGATGTTTGTTTCCGATGGCGATGTCAGATTCAGTTTTTCAGCGGCGATGTTGGGCATGTCAAGTTTACCCAGTCTTTTGACGGCGATGTTAGGTGATGCAGATCCTTTAGTTCTCCAGCGGCGATGCGGGGTATTTTGTCAGACGTAGTTCTCCAGCGGCGATGCGGGGTATTTTGATGGTCTGACGGCGATGTCAAATCAGTATTTCCCCAGATAGTTGTCGTGCAGCTATTATTCCAGTGTTCGGCAAGTTGAGCAGTTGGCAAATTTTCGGGTTTACCGGTATTCAATCGTCTCGCACCTTGATTGGTTGAGAGCCGTTCGCTTCTCACCCAGTCAGGTTCAAGCCGTTTGAATAGGGGCAGTTGTTGCACCCCAAAATTTGACCAACCGGGTCTCGTATCTGGCTCGAGGTTTCGACGCATAATCGCATTCGCATCTGCATATTGCATACAGTGCATTTTTTTCATTTGTTTTGATTTTATCAGGATCACAGCTCTCGTCTCGTGTTTCAGGTGTTTTTTATCAGTTTAAATAGGTAGAATCGTATTTTTGAGATATTTCGGTGCCCGTTTATTTTTTACCGGCTATTTTGGGGCGCTCTCGCGGTGTTTTGTGTCGTTCGGTGCTTATTTTGTTCCTCTGGGAATTATTGTGATTTTTCTGGATTTTGTTGGCTATTTTTAGGGTTTAAATATTTTTTAAATCATTTTAGGATTTAATAGATTTTTTAGGAATTTTTAGAATATTAATAGAATTTTTAATAGTTTTAATTCTTTTTAGATAGATTTTAATCATTTTAGGATTTAATAGATTTTTTAGGAATTTTTAGAATATTAATAGTTTTTAAATAGTTTTAATAGCTTTTTAATCTTTTTTAATATAGATTTTCCTTTTATTAGTAAATAGAGTTTAATAGAAAATATAGTTTTTTTTAATAGTTTTATTAGAGTAATAGATTTTCTTTTAATAAATAATATAGGTTTGATAGAAATTAATTGAGTTAGTTAATTAGGATTTATAGAAATTAATTAGATTAGTTTTCAAATTTAATTAATTGGGTTTAGTTTAGTTAATTAGGTCTAGTTAGTGTAATTGGGCTAATCTTTTTTTTTTTCATTGTAGGTTTTTGAGTTTTTTTTTATCAGATTAATTCATTGGGCCTATATCCAAATTCATCAGCAAGGCCCAAATTCGCAGTCCAAAGTCCATTCTCGTCCAGATTTTTTCCAGCATTTCCAGCCGTTTCTGGAAGCTTCCAGAACGACCCAGAGAACCAAGTCCTATAAATGATCAGACGCCACGTGTTCAGGAAAAAAAGGCCCCACGTTACTCATTATTCACACGTCACCTCACCTCAGAGTCTCTCTCTCACTCTGCCACGTCTCCAACACGTGGGACTCACGCCTTCACCGCCTCCACTCACCTCACCACGTGTCCACCGCCCAGCTACCACCGGTCGCATGGCCGGCGGCCATGCAACCACCGTCCCTAACAACTCCGGCGACCCTCAACCGTCTCCGACCACCCTCAATCTCACCGGAAAACCTCAAACCTTCATCTTCTCCTCAATCTTTCTCCAGAACTCCGATCAAACATTCAAGATCTTCCATCAACATCATCAACCAACGAAACTTCGTAAATTTCCAGATCAAGTTTCACCATCCACCTTCACCCCCAGAACTCCGATCAACCTTCCTCATATTAACATTTTCCAGCAAAATCCGTTACGACCTTCATCTTCCATCATCAGTTAATTCCAGAAAACCAACAATCCTCAGCAAGCCCCGAGATCTTCATCGATCTCATGGATGATTCGCTTTCATATCTCCAACCTTCGTCAATATTATCCAGAGCGTCATTCAATAGTCAAGAACTTCAACGAGTCTTCAGCGAAATCCTTCAAGAACCTCCCTCACGTTCTTCAGCAGTTCCAGAAAATCTTCAAAAACGTTCAGCTTGAAGATCATCTTCGTCAATATCAAGAACGTCCTCCAGATCTTCTTCGAGGCTTCTTCAATTCATTGATTTCCAGAAACGCTCCTCACGAACTCACGAGGTCAACACAGCGCGCAGATCTTCGTCAACCCTCATGCGAAGAATTCCAAGCATTCGAGCCTTGTTTTTTAGGAAGTTGGTGTTTGTTTGAGGAGGGTGAATCAAGAAGGTTGTGTTTAGGAGAAGGACGAGGGAAGATCAGAGGGAAATCAAGGTTTGGGATAAAAGATTGAAGGAGATTGAGGGTGATGTTGGTGAGGTTGACAGAGGAGGCTCAGAGAGGAGTTGGAGGCGGCTGGGGGGAGAAGGTGAACAGTACCCAGGAAAACTAGGGTTTGTTGTTTTGTTATGCTGAGTTGTGGGTTTGGGCTCAAAGGCCCAATGCACGTTGCTGCGTACACACTGCATTCTGGCCATCACCTCCCCATCCGTTTTTTGCCGCAAGCAAATGGGCTGGGCCCAGTTTGTCCAGTTTTTTTATTTTATTTACTTATATAACCCCCTTGTAAACAGACACCCCCCTCCCTTTACATTTTTCTTTTATTTTCTTTTATATTGTTTTCTTTATAGTTTTATGAAAAATGAAAGAAAAGAGAATATTGAAAAAGAAAAAAGAAATAGAAAAAGAAAATAGTAAAAGAAAAAGAAAAGAAAATATAGTGAGAAAAAGAAGAGAAAAATATATTGAAAAATATAGAAAAAAATATGAAAAATAGAGAAAAATAAAGAGAAAAATATATTGAAAAAGGAGAGAAAATATTGTGAAAAAATACATAGAAAAATATGGAAAAATATGTTGAAAGAAAAGAGGAGAAAATAGTTGAAAAGAAAAGAAGGAAAAAAGGAAAAAAATATTAAAGTAGACTTAATATTTTTTAAAGCACATTTTCTTTTAGGATATATTTTCATAGAGATTATTTTACGATTTTAGGATAGTTTAGAATGTCCACTTGTTAGGGGACTTTTTCATTCGATTTTTCAGGATAAGATAGAATAGTATTCCCTAGGAGATTTATTTTCAGTATTCACTCATTGTAATCATTTTTCAGAATGTTAATAAAACGAGATTTGAGTTGTGGTCCCGATAGTAGCCGAACTACAACTGCTCTGATTTCTCGTTCCAGACGAGAATATGTAGGCATAGGATGCGATATCCTAGCGAGCACACTAACGACTGACTTTTTGTTCTCTCGCTGCTGTGCGATCGAGACTTTCCCGCTGACGACTAATTGTTACCCTTTTTCTCTCTTGCCCGAGTGCATTTGAGACCAAGCCATAGTTTTGCCCATAGGTTCCCGACCCTGTGAAACCAGTTGTTTTTCTCACTGCTGTGTGAGAATGTTTGTTTAGCCGTAGTTAGCCTGAACTACGTGAAGCTCTGATCTTCCGTGCAATGTGGAAATACGTAGGCACAAGACGCGAGGTCTTGGCGAGCCAATTTTCCCTGTAGTCCCGAACTACGTTGACTCTGACTTTCTCTCTTGAGAATACGTAGGCATAGAGTGCGACGCTCTATCGAGTCAATTCCCTTCCGTTTAGATTTAGCAGCCGTAGATAGATTGTTTTGCATCCTTTAGACAACCCAAGCAAGCGTGGATCCCGTCGAGTACGACGGACGTGAGGGGTGCTAATACCTTCCCCTTGCGTAACTGACTCCCGAACCCAGGTTTTGGTTGCGATGACCATACCTTTCCCCGTTTTTTGCGAGGTTTACTTCGAGCGTTTCCTTTCCCTCCGTTGGGATAAATAACGCCCGGTGGCGACTCTTCTGTCAGCCGGCGCCGATTTTCGCAGTAGCGACACACTACGAGCCTTAACACTTGAGAAAGGGTTGTTGGAGAGTTTCTCTTCAATAGCTTGGGTGTTTAGTATGGTACCCTTTGGGTGACATGCGACGCATTCACTCTTAAGTCCAAGTATTTAGTGCAACATGAGTTACAAACAAAACTCAAAACACTTCTTGCGTAAAAGACTTCAAAACAAAGATCAAAACTTCTTTTTGTCCTCTGGGACCTTTAATCCTTGGAAACCATTTTCATAAGGAGAGTTTTGTTAACTCTCGGTTCTACCGCAAAAGGTAAACGCCTAAGTCTCCAAAGGTCGAGCTGGATACACCAACTTCTAGAACCGTTTGTTAACCCTACTCGGGTAAAACATTTTGAACCAAACTTGTGGTCTTGTTAGCCCGAACTACGTTTGCTCTGATCTTTCACGCCGTGTGAAATTACGTAGGCACGAGATGCAATATCTAGGCGAGCAACCTTCCCCCTTTCACCCATAGTTAGGCGAACTACATTGACTCTGATTTCTCGTTCCAGACGGGAATACGTAGGCATAAGACTGCTGTGTTCTGCCGAGTCATTTTTTCTTTTCTTTTCAGACTAGCCTTTTAGCATAGATAGATTAAACCAACCCGTCAGATAAACACAATAAGCGTGGATCCCGTTGAGTACAACGGACGTGAGGGGTGCTAATACCTTCCCCTTGCGTAACCGACTCCCGAACCCAAACATGGTTGCGATGACCTTGTCTTATACCTTTTCGTCAGGTTTTTCCGATCGTTTCCTTTCCCGTTCTGTGGGATAAATAACGAAAGGTGGCGAATCTTCTGTTTTGCCGGCACCTTATTTTCGCGGTAGCGACACCCTTCGCTTGGTGGGGGATGGACATCCTCGACCCCTTCACGATAAGGTCTTATCAGAATAAATTTTTTATTGGGACCGTCGATTATTTCACAAAATGGATTAAGGTTGAAGCCCTCACCAAAATCACAACATTTAACATACTTCGTTTCTATAAAAGAAACGTAATTGAACAATTTGGTGTGCTCTAAGCCCTTGTGACCGACAATGACACCCATTTCACGAACAGGAAGTTCCAAGACTTTGTCGCCAAACTAGGTACCAAAAATGCTTCACATCCATCGAACATCCTCAAACTAACGGGCAAGCTGAGGCCACAAATAGGGTTATTCTTCGAGGACTAAAACGAATATTAGGTGAGGCCAAAAAGAGATGGGTCGAGGAGCTACGCAGTGTGCTTTGGGCCTACAAGACAACCCCACACTCAACCACTGGGGAGAATCCCTTCCAACTAGCATACAAAAATGAGGCAGTAATCCTAGTGGAAATCAGAGAACCCTCTAAACAAACAGAGACTCCTCTTGATGAGGAGCTGAACGACGAAGCTTTAAGAGAAGAACTTGATATGGTCGAAGAAATCCGATCAGGGCAGCCCCCCGAAACTTCACTAAAACAAAAGATAAAATTGTGCCATGATGCCAGAGTCATAAAGCGTGAATTCCAAGTGGGCAGCTCCGTCCTACACAGAAATAAAAAAGATTCACGCGAGGGCAAAATGGCTGCAAATTGGGAAGGCCTTTACCGAGTAAAATAAAAAACAGGCACCGGGGCCTACTACCTCGAACATCTAAACGGAGAATCATTTTCTCGACCATGGAATGCTGAAAAGCTCAAACAATATTATAGTTAGTACCAACAATCGATTAGGACTAACTGTCGACGACCTCATCCCACAATGGGGAGAGATTGCCCGACCAAAGGAGCGTGCCCTGGTACAAGCACAATCCTCATCCTACAACAAAGGAGATATTCTGCTTATGGAACGAGCAGACTCTATGCCCAATGGGGATAGCTCAATCGAGCTTCGCCGTTGTCGTACCAGCATGACAGGACACTCAGCTCGCGATGGGAAAAGTCCAAGCACTGTGTGATTAGGACCTCGACTAAGATCCTAGTCCCACGACTAGAGAAACTGCTTCGCTTCCTCGACAAGTCCTCTAAACTGTCGAGCATCATAACAAGTCGAGAAAACTCTTATATTTAGCGAACACAACTCTCGAAAATCAACATACAAAGCATACATCTACGAAGAAGATAAAATACACAAAAGGCATACAAAGTTGAAATTAAATATGATATTAGTCCGACCACTAGGCCGACAATTGTTTAAATATTACATAACATGGGCCTAGCCCAACCATCAAAAGATTACACTAAAGTGGCACACAGGCCAATAAAATACTAAGTTAACAACTAAAAACTAAGCATCTTCTGCTCGACTTTCAAATTCTTGAGGGACCACCACGCCATCGACAATCTGGTGCAAAGGACTAATCCTACCTGTAACCAGCTGGACGTCAGGAATTTGGACCCTGATATGGTCCACTGCGTCAGTAAACATAAAGTTCACTGCCTCCAAATTATCCTGCTCGAGAAGGCGGATTTTGGCGATCAAGTCTTGCCGACTTTTCAAAGCTTACTGCTCCTCAGTTTTGTCCATGCTAACCTCCATGGAGCCCTCTAGTCTTTCGACCCTTGCTTTGAGCCTTTCATTTTCCTCGGTGACTTATTTTCTTCCTCGTCTCGTTTAGGTCCTTCAGAAGCTCGACCTTAGCCTCGTATTTACCCAAGAGCTTCTCCAGCTTGTTGTCCAGCTCAACATTTTCCAACTCGACCTAAGCCTCTTGGTCCTTCACCTTCTTAAAGTCCTTCAGTGGAACTGTCTCCTCATAACTGAGGGCCAACACTGCCTCCAACACCCTCATCACTGCCGCTGTATCCTGGCATATAAGTTTCCTTCTCACCTTAGGATCAGCGAATAAGATAGCTGACGCCTCAAGGTCGGGGATGACAACTGATTCTTCCCCGTTGAAGATTTTCTCCTGTAAATAGCATTGAGGCAAAATAAACTTGCCTCCAACAAAGCCACTTGGGACATCGACCGGGGATGAGCTGAGGTCGTCTCGTTTCCTTTTCTTTTGGGGATCCGGGGTAGGAGTCAAGGTGCTGCCTGGAGAAAGAGAGGAACCACCGACAAATTTCTCCAGCACCCCCTGCTGTTTAACTGTGTCAACCATTAACATTGGCGCTTTCTTGACATTCTTAGCAGTTGCAGACTTAATAAAATGCTCACGCATGGTTGACATCTTCCCTACAAAAAGAGGAAAAGGGGTTAAAACACTTTTTAAAACATCATCAATGCAAACAAAAAACTAATATATACCTAGAAGCTCAAACACGGCCTTCTCGGTTTTACAGTCGAGGAGGGCCTTCGTGTTTATATAACAGGTTCCCCATCCTTTTTGTAAAGCAAATTATTATCTTTGTCCACAACTTTAGCTGGGATAAAACTCTCAAAAACGTCATCAATGTTCGAAGGGATTTCTTATCCTCGACATTCAGTTGCTCTTGTTTTATCAGGTATTGGTTGGTTCTATATCTGAAATGAGCGAGCACCCACTCCAACGGAAACTTTGACACGGGTTTCTCCACCAGCTGACCATCTTTTTCCACAGTCTCCATAGTGGTCAAAGAATCCTTGACCGCGTGTGAAAGAGGCTTCATGCCCAAAACAACCTACTTTGCTGTTTGAAAGATACCCAACTCTGTTTCTGACCAGCTGTGCTCCTATGAAGCTGGAAAATACAGAAAAAGAGCTCCACGGTAGCCCCAATCTGTAGGTAGCGGCACACCATCTTAAAGGCCCGGATGAATGCCAGAGCATTTGGGTGGAGCTGGGTAGGAGACAGTGCGAGATGACAAAAAATTCCCTCCTGGAAATCATTGAAGGGCAGGCGGTACCCTGCTTCCCTAAAGGAAAATCCATACATTGGAAATCTTCTTCCCGGATACATTGAGCATGTCCTATCGTTCTCAGTTGGGCAGATCCCTCTCCAATTTGCGGGCACACCTTCTACCCGGTCTTCAAAAAGAGTAAAAGAATTAATCTCCTCCTCGATAAAGGTTAATTTCGTTACCAAGGGATCCCGAGCTATCCAGCTGTGATCCCCATGAGAAACCTTCACATTGCCATACTCAGCAGTCTGCACGGGTTCAGCGACCCCAACATCTTCAGCGTCGGGGGCAACTCTGACATTTTTCATTATTAGGAGTCTCTACGTTGGGAACAATTTCTTCGTTCCTATCAGCCATTTTACCTGAAAAGTAGAGGAAGCAAAAGTGAGTTTAACAACAAAGATCAAATACACCCTTCCACCGTAGATCAAGTGAAAGGGCAAGGAACTAGCACGAGGATATCTCCTCGACTCGAGCCTTTGGCGACACAACAGGGACATCGCGTAAGCTTCTGCTCGAAGAACGAGGACAAGATTCTCCACGACTCTAATAAAGATCCCTACCGATGAGAGTTATCTCCTCGACAACTACATTTATCAAATATTCAAAAGCAAAATTTATCCGGCGAGGGGCCTAATGCCCGACTACAAACATAAAGTATCCCTAAACAGTTAGGAAGATCTACCATACTCTCCTACGCTAAAATCCTAACATTCATCCTAAGCTCATGTGTTCTTCAGGATCTTCATGAATTTCCCAGAAAATTCATGTGTTCATCGAAGAACACATGAATTTCAACCGGAAAAATCATGCTTCATTGGGAAATTCAAGCTAGTTTCCAGAGATTTAAAGACTATCCTAAGTTCTAGCAAGCAGGGATGAAGAACTTACTCAAATCTGAAGGTTGAAGATGAAGATTTGGAGGAAGGAGATGAAGATTGACAGCATCGAGAAGAACTCAGGGGAAGAATGGTAGACCACAAGTTGCAGAGCAAAAGAGGTTGAGGAGAGAAATTTGCGTGAAGTGTAAAAATGAATCCTTGTTCTCCTTTTATAATCGTTTCTGCTCGCACTAGGAAGCGCAAAAGGCAGTCATCATTGCATATATAGCCTAGATTCCCTAGGCCTTAACAAAAATTAATTGCGCTGTCACGTGTCAGAAGGGGATCTTTCGTTTGGCATTCTCAAGGTTGAACCTTTCACTTTCCAAGACAAGTTCCCTCTAGCTCCAATCGGGCACACCCTCCTCGATGAAAAATGCAGGATATTATCCAAGCACAACCTCATCGACAAGAAATTTCCTTGCCTTAAGCGCAAGGCTGGTCGACGTAAAACGTCCCTTCCACGAGCATGTCCTCGCATCCCAAAAAACCTTTGAAGTTATTGATAATCAATCGTTGACAACACTAGTCATAGACATTCGAAGGGTACGTCCCCTAGGATTTTCATTCAAAAACAATGGTCTCAAAGGCATCCCTGCGACGCAACTCATGCCCATCGGTCGACCAACGAAGGTAACTCAAAGTCATTGTTCCTCACCTAAGAACAACAACTTGGGGGGCTCCTGTTCTAGACTGGACTGACAGGTGGCCCATAGTTGGGCAAAACCCAACCCAGTCCAGCTTTAGACAAGGCCCAATAAAGAGATTAGCACAATATGGTCGTTGGACACAATATAGCCGTTAGGGAGAATATAGCCGTTAGAGCATTATAGCCGTTAGGGACCTCCCCCTCACGCGCTCCACAATTCACGGGGACAGTTGGACTAGGTCAAAGATCACACACTAGAATCTTCCTTGCTCCTCACAAATTTGGCAGTCTCTCATTGGTGGACCGGATATCCTGGCCCACAATGAGGACCTTGGCCCCGCGCTGGGGGTTTCTTATAAATACCCCCTCATTTGAGAAGGTCAAGTATCAAATTCATTCTAACTCAAACCTAAACACTTTGTACTTGCTTTCTCTCCCGTCTGATTCTTACTTTAGCATTGAAGTGTCTTGCAGGTACACCCCCTCCTCTCCTACAATCATCATTGTTGCCCTACGTCGAAGGCCACGAGGATCCAGTCTGATCATACCAGATCAAATGTGAATCAATCTATTTTCATGGTTATGGTTTATAAACCAAACCATTTATTATAAAAATCAGTTTAAAATTTATAATCGATTTTCCAAATTAATTAATTAATTTAATTACTTTGAATTAATATTATTTTTTAAAGTTAAAATCTATCAAGAATCAAAATAAAATTAATGGTAATTTGTATGGCTTTGCACGATCTCGTACCACTTTATAATTGGAACAACGCTTACCTCTCCAAAAAGTTATTTGAGAGGGATAAGTTAAATTAAGTCTTATCAATTGCTTAATACATAGAATTTGAGTACTCAATAAGTAAACTATATTATTTTATTATTATGCGTATAGGTTATGATAAAATGGACCTCCAATTTTATATTTTAGTATTTGGATTGTATTTTAAAAGGTAGAACAATTTAGATATCAATTTAATTAAGAGTAAACGGTTTTTTTACACACTTTTAATTAGAGATTGTTGCAGTTTGAAAAAAATTGTTTAATACATGAGTACATCATGTCCATTGTCTAGCTAGATATTGTTATTGTTTGAAAAAATTGTTGCTTAATACATGAACACATCATGTCCATTACCTAGCTAGGGCGTTAAGAACTAATTTTTTGGGTGAGTTATAGATTGTTCTAGTATGAAAAGATTGTTGCTTAATACATGAGCACATCATGCCCATTACCTAGCTAGGCATTAAGAACTTGTTTTTTTAGTTAGAAATTGTTACGTTTTGAAAAATTCGTTGCTTAATACATGAGTGCATTAGTACATCATGTCCATTTCCTAGCTAGGACATTAAGAACTTGTTTTTTGGGTGAGTTAGAGATTGTTGTAGTTTGAAAAGATTGATGCTTAATACATGAGCTCATCATGTCCATTACCTAGATAGGACGTTAAGAATTTGTTTTTTTTGGATGAGTTAGAGATGGTTGCAGTTTGAAAAGATTGTTGCTTAATACATGAATACATCATGTCCATTATTAGTTAGGACTTTGAGAATTTGATTTTTGGGTGAGTTAGAGATTGTTGCAGTTTAAAAAAATTGTTGCATAATACATGAGCACATCATGTCCATTACTTAGTTAGGAAGTTAAGAACTTATTTTTTGGGTGAGTTAGAGATTTTTACGGTATAAAAAGATTGTTTCTTAATAAATGAGCACATTAGTAGTCAATATATGATGATTATGATTTATTTATGGTTTGTAACTTAATAGTAATCTATATTTTATCCGGATACATTGTTTATATAATGAATTTAAAATACAAATTTTTTCTTATAAGTAACACTAGAGAAAATAATATGAAAATCTATAATATAATTTGGAAAAGTAAGAAATGACATGATATTTAGAGATTGATATGCATGGAGTTATTGATCATATATTAGGGTTGTTTTGGAAATGGTTTTTGGTTGGGTAGGTGCATGTTATGAAAGTTCAATGATATATATTTTTTAATAACATACTACTCAATATTGTTAGTCTTTAGTTTCACTCTTGAGCTTTACTTAAAATTTGAGTATTGTCAGTAGTCTTCCAATCAGGAATCAATTTGCATTTAATATGAAACAATTGAATTATTTTAAAATTTAAAATTTAAAATTATATAATATAAATATTAGTATAAAATCATATAATGTATTTAATCAATATTATTAAATATAATTTTTAAATCAATATATTTTTATTAATTAGCCAATACTAGTAAAAAAATCTAACAATTTGTTTTCTAATATTAATAGATTAGTTTGTTAGTTGTTCCGTAACTTTATGATTTATTCAAATAAAAAATATAATTCTAAACTAATCTTTATGAAGAGATAATTTAAACTACAAATGAAAATTATATCGTATATAGATAATTTTAGGATTATTTTTTAAATTTTAATATTTTAACACTACTAAAAAGGTTATATTTAGCCTCGGCCATTTTCCGACACTATAAGGCAAAAAACCGCCGCTACTAGCCAATTAGCCTCGGCGTAGCGTCGGTGTCGGGGATAGGCTAAAACGATCGAAGCTAACATTTAGCCTAGGTCTAGCCGTGTCTACATTAGTCTCGGTTTAGCCGTGTCTACATTAGCCCCGGTTAAGCCGTGTCAAAAAACAAAAAATAGTCTGGGCCTGACCGAGGCTAAAGTCAAACTCCATAATTCAACATAATATTTAGCTTTGGGCCTGGTCGAGGCTAATGGAACATTTTTCCTTGGTTTATTCGAGGCTAAGTTCAAACTTTATAAGTCAATAAAATATTTAGCCTCGGCTTATTCGAGGCTAAAGTCAAACTTCATAAGTCAACAAAATATTTAACTTTGGCCTAACCGAGGCTAAAGTCAAATTGTAAAATTGAAAGAATGAGCATCCTCAGTCCATGCCCTACGAGGTCCCGAAGTTGAAGCTGTCATCGATGACGAGAACGAGGGCATTAAATCAGTTGCCAATGATATTTGATCAGCTAATATATGGGTTCAGAATAGTGTCATAAAGTTCTGTCAGGATATAAAGATTAAGTGCATTGGTGTCAGAAATAAAAGATCTCGGTAATAACGAGCAAGCATGGTTCAATCTTACACCATTAGAGTACATTATAAGTTGAATTTGCAGCTTAACCAAAACCTTCAGTAGTACCTGTGCTCACCAGAGACGTATGAAGCTCAATGATGTCGAGACATATTTACGGCTAAGGACGGTTTGTTACCGTTGACGACGAATTCAATAAATATCAAGCCACGAGATCTAGGGCTGTCAAACACCTGCAGAATGATGGAGCATATCAGGGAATCTAGAATTTGTTTGTAGATGATGTTTCAGTTGGGGTGAAGATTCAAAATACAATACATTTGTAGACATCAAAAACATAATTAAGGCAAGTAACAATTGTTGCTACCACACTGCAGCATTTCTGCTGAGAAAATGCTGGACATATCATGAGATTTTCCATTATCTGATGGGTTTAGACATTTTGCCAGCATTTGATGTAAATTATACAATATTCAAATAAGATTTTTCACTAATACCCTACAAAAAACCACTTGCATATGCACTACAAGTGTTAAGTTGTAGTTTACTCGTTGAACTCAAATGTGTGAGACAATTACAACTTACATGGAGTTAATCCAAGAAATTTAGCACATAAAACAATTACAACCTATTGTTAGATAATACTTACCAATGGCTGGAGCAATAGACTTTAACGATGTTTCTGAATCATTTGCATCAGGATAAGTTGCATCCATATTCACTGATTTTGAAATATTTTTAATGGTGCCAGAAAATCCAAAGAACAACAAGTGCAAGTCAAATAAAAGGCAACATCTCTATGATTCTGAAAATTAGAGCTTGAAACTTTCCTTGCTTTTGTTCTTCAAGGCCTCATTTTCAAGGCTCACTGCCTTCACTGTCAAACTTTCTAGACGATTCTTCTCTATGATTTTCACTGGTTTCTAACTCAGATTGAGTGATAGAACTTCGTAACATTCATTTGGATGCTTCTTATGTTCAGTGATGCCCGCTTTTCATTTTTCTAAGAAGTGTAAGGTTTAATTCTTTCCTCTTCTTAAAATCCTTCAGCTCCTGCAAATTTAAAGCTACACGGTTTACCCTCAAACTCAAACTTAGCAACAAAATAAATACAACTAAAATGATGATACAATACGAGTAACTTCAACATATACAAATTGTTCCTAAAAAAAGTGGGGAAAAAACCCTGCCCGTCATCAGTCTCACTCTCACCTAAACAAAGTGAAATTCTATCCTTTTTTTCTTCAAATATGTTACCCTCTCTGCATTGGTTTGTACATGAATGTCTTAGTTTTACCGAGTCCTCAGTAAACTATACACCGCTTCACATGTACATTTTCGGGAGTGATAATCAACTCTTGAAACATTGATTGAAACTTGAAAAGTAAAAATTGAATAGATTAGGTCTTGTACAGACATCTCCAGAAAGAAATTGTTACATTCCATAATGCATAGTTCATACCTCTTCCCCTTGCACTAAATCACTTAAACCTAAATATAGTTATGCTAAAAAAAGAAAAAAGAGCTCCACATATTAACCCTAAATTGGTAAAGAAAAAAATCAATTTAGAATCACCAATCATTTTTCAAACATAGAACCAACTAAATGGCTAATTGTTCCTAAACAATACATAATTCAATAACTTAACTCTGAATTTCCCTATAATTAATAAGCATAACATCAGTATTTCTTTTACCACCACATTTGAATCAATTTTAACAACTGTTAAAAGCTCGTTAAATGGGAAAGAGTAAAGAGTAAAACCTGATGCTAATGAAAAAAGGATGACCCGGAAGCACTTGCAGCTCTATCTTCTACATTGAAAAGAAGCAGAAGAAGAATCAGAGATAGTTTGAGGTTGAATTTGAGCAGAAGAAGAATCAGAGACCAATAAACCCACTCAGAAGAATCGATGATCTTGAAGATGAAAACAAGAGATGATCTCTCAAGTACCATACAAAATCGATTTTGTTTGATTTTAGGGGTTTTTTTCTTCTGAAAATGTATTTGGTTTAATTTTAGGGTTCTCTGAAAGGAATTAAGAGGGAAACATGAAAAACAAAGTGGGAAATAGTTAGCCCCGACTCATCCGTGTCTATCAGATAAAATAAATATATTCCAAGAAAATTAAAAACGTTAGCCTCGGCTCATCCGTATCTATTAGATAAAATAAATATATTCCAAAAAAACGTTAGTCTCGGCTTTCCGTGTCTAATATTTAAAAAAATAGAAAAACTTTAAAATGGGGTTTTTTGCGTTAAAGTAGCCTCGGTATAGTCAATGCTAGTTAGCCTCGGTGTCGGTGGCCGAGCCTAAGTTCGCAGCTTAAAATAGTTAGCCTCGACTAGACCGTGTCTAATATTAAATAAAAATAATTCAAAAATTAAAAAATATCTAGCCTCGGCCTAGCCATGTCTAATGAATTAAATAAAAATAATTGTAAAAGAAAAATTTTAAAATGGTTTTTTTTTTGCGTTTGAATAGCCTCGATTTTGTCAAGGCTAGTTAGTCTCGGCGTCGGTGGCCGAGGCTAAATTCGCAGCTAAATAGGAGTTTTCTAGTAGTGTAAGTTGACTATTTAATAAATTAAATATTGATATATGGTATCTAAACAATATCCTTAATTACATGACATTTGTGTCTTTAACTATATGTTTACTTAATATTAATTAGATCTCTTTAAATATTGATTAATTAAATAATGACTTAATATTTTAATTGTTACATATCGTAAATTCTAACATAATATTTTTATGGATCATGCTAACGAGTGCTGACATTATTTAAAAAATTTTAATAAGAAAAATATGTTATGTTCGGTTCATTCAATATACATAATATTCTTTTTAAAAAATAATTATTTCTATTTTCAGTGTATTGAATACACATATATTTAGAAAAAACATATCTTTTTAATCTCTTAAATGATGCTTAACTTACCATTTTAATTTCTTAATCAGTGTTCCGGAGCACTCGTTAGTATTTTTTTTATTAATCAATACATAAAAAATAATCTAATAAAATTCTCCATCCCTAATTAATTAATATCAAATTAAATTTTCATTATCAATTCAGTAAAAAAGAAAATACAAACTTAAAATTTTTTTATTATCTGTTCATAAAAACAATAATAAAAATCATTTTTTTTGGTTTAATGCATATTTTAATCTCTTAATTTTATTTAATGTTTCAGTTTCACCTTTAAAATTATTTTGTTAATCTAATTAGTCATTTCCGTTAAATTTAAAAAAAAATATTAAATTTTTATATGTATGCATGAAAGAAACTTCTCGATTAGAAATGTTGCTCCTCTTGTTTGTCTTAACCATTCATCATGTCTATCGTTGATGTTTCTCTCCTCTAATTGGTCTTAATCATTTGCTGTCTCTCTCGCTAACATCTCTCTGGTTGACATCTCTCGGTGGTCTCTCTCCATGATTTCACTGTACAGCTAGTTTTTCTCAGTTGGAGTTCAATCACTCTCATTGCTTTGCCCTAACAAAGAGTTTATTTTAAATTTTTGAATGGTGGTAGTAAATTTATCTTTAAGAGCATTCTGGAATACTTTTCATTCTCAAGTTAGTTTCAAGTTTTAATAATCACATCTAAGAACTTTTTATTAATAGAAATTTATTTTATACATTCAATACTACATATAACCTCATTTTACTTCGGAAGCGAAATAGATTGTACCTCGATTATTCAGGCGAAGTAAAGATTGACGACATTAAATAATTTCACTTTACCCCTCAGATTTTTGAATAATCGAGGAAAAAATATTGAACTTGGAGTGGATTCAATCCTCAACAATTGAAATTTTTTAATTTTATCTATAGCCGAAGGGATATATATATATATATATATATATATATATATATATATATATATATATATATATATATATATATATATATATATATATATATATATATATATATATATATATATATATATATATATATATATAGAGGTGGGGATCAACTTACTCCAAGAGTAAAATTTTTTAACATACTCTAAATCATATAATTTAAATTGAATCTAATCTAATTATTAATTAAGTAAAAGGCTAATCTAACCATTAGATTAGATTCAATTCAAAAGCTATGATTTGAAGTAAGTTAAAAAAACATACTGTTAGATTAAATTGATCCCCACTTTTATATATATATATATATATATATATATATATATATATATATATATATATATATATATATATATATATATATATATATATATATATATATATATATATATATATATATATATATATATATATATATATATATATATATATATATATATATATATATATATATATATATATATATATATATATATATATATATATATATATATATATATATATATATATATATATATATATATATATATATATATATATATATATATATATATATATATATATATATATATATATATATATATATATATATATATATATATATATATATATATATATATATATATATATATATATATATATATATATATATATATATATATATATATATATATATATATATATATATATATATATATATATATATATATATATATATATATATATATATATATATATATATATATATATATATATATATATATATATATATATATATATATATATATATATATATATATTATATATATATATATATATATATATATATATATATAATATATATATATATATATATATATATAATATATATAATATATATATATATTATATATATATATATATATATATATATATATATATATATATATATATATATATATATATATATATATATATATATATATATATATATATATATATATATATATATATATATATATATATATATATATATATATATAATATATATATATATATATATATATATATATATATATATATATATATATATACAAAGTTACTTATTATATTTTTTTTTATTGTTTCAATCTATAAGTATAATCTTTATCTATGTTGGAATCATCTTCATCACTATAAATTTGAGGTGATATATACTGATATCCCACTTCATTTGAATCTTGTGAAAGAATAAATGTTGGGTATTGTATGCATTTGTTTCTGATATAAAATTATAAAGATTAGATAAATAAAATAAATTTGCAGTTACTTGATC
Source organism: Lathyrus sativus (assembly GCA_963859935.3). NCBI lineage: Eukaryota > Viridiplantae > Streptophyta > Magnoliopsida > Fabales > Fabaceae > Lathyrus > Lathyrus sativus. Next base: position 441,269,088 of record OZ012740.1, on the reverse strand, counting down.
ATAGATTATGTTAGAAAATAATCCTTGAACCATATTTTTTTTCCTGGACTTGCAATCCATTACATAATTTTTTGACAAAGTAAATACACTCTTACCAACCACATATTAAATAAATTTAATTTTTTTCTGAAATTATAATCTATTATAGTGATACTTTTACTTTGTAAAATCTCATGGCGCTCGATTAAAATGAAGGGGGTTTCACAATAACATTCGATTTTCTTGTGGATTAGGTGCTATCAAATTTTAATATTTAGAATGCTTTTATAATTGAGATTTTAGGTTTTACGAGGATCACTAATGACAATATCTTAAGCGTTGGTACTCATTAAATAGACGACAAAGATTTGTTTAAGAACGGTGAAGAAACACAGTTATATTTTGTCTCAATAAAATATGTTCCAATAAAACACTTTATCTCCGTTATTACTAAAAATCGAGGTAAAATGTGTTTCTTTTTAGATAAAAATACATTAAAATATGTTTCATTCCAAGCGCCACATACTTCTCGGTTTCTATTAAAAACTAAGGGAAACAACTTTTTTTTTAATTACATTGTTTACACACAATATTAAAATAAATTATTTAAACAAATCAAGATTTTGGCAATGAATTCTTGAAGAACAACAAATCTTTATAAATTTCTAATAAGTTATATTTTCTTACCAAGAGATTTTTTTCCGCACTTGCAATCCATCCCAGAGAGATTTTATTATCTTGAATTAATATTTTCCTGGCAAATTCTTTCACATGAAAGAGAACAAGATGATTGTGTTTGAGTAAAAATTTCAATATTTTCTTTGATTGACAACTTATGAAGAATATTAAAGATTTTTCTGTCTTGCAATCTATCTCAAAGAATGATGTGTACAAGTTTAGAGTGCTTACATATACGTTAGATTTATGGTAAAATTTGATTAACAAGTAATTTTATAGTAAAATTTGATAATCTAACCCTCATTTATTAAATATAACTAAAAGAATAGATCATTAGTTTTAAAAATAAAATAAAATAAAAAGAAAGACATCACTTTTAAAAAATAAAAACATAAACTACTGTTGATGGGATTCAAAATAATTATTTTCCCCTCAGTTATATTTAGAAATCGAGGGAATATATGCTATTTATTTATAAAAAATTTAAACATGGTGCGCCTTGACATTTTCCCTTGATTTTTGGTTGAGTGGGGTGAAAGGTTTGTCATGAAACGTATTATTTGTAGTAGTGATTGTTTTGTCACTTTCTATTTCGGTGTTATATGATGGAAATCTTACATTCCCATGGGAATAAGAAGTAACACCCATAATTTCTCACTCCTACACATTTTAACTCATTTATTTTTTTATTTTAAAATTTAAATTAAATATACTTTATAAATATTTGTAGAAAACTAACTGTCTACTCGTGCGATGCACAAACATGCCATATTGAATTATTATTCATAACCAAAATTGCAGAAATGTAATATATTAAACTGTTGGTCACACTTTAAATTCAAAAATTAGTGAAGTAAAAGAAAGATAAACAAATATAAAAAAAAGGATTAAATATGTTTTGTGTTCTTCTAAATATCTCAAATTTTTATAAAACTAAATAAAACAATATAGAGATTAAAGAGAGAAAGAGAAGAGAGAAAGTAATATTATATTATCTTCTTCAAAAGTACTTTTTACATTGCAATGTGGATCTTATTTATAGGATCTAAGGGAGATAAAAAATCATAGCTATTAATAGGGAATAAGAAGATGAAAGGAAGAATAAGAATGAACATCCACTTTTATCTTTATTCATAACACTCCCCCTTGGATGTCCATTGAGGATATGCCTCGTTAAAACCTTACTAGAAAAAAATCAGTGGAAAAAAAATCTTATGAAGGAAAAAGAGTACAATATCCTTTCATTTCTCCCCCTTAGTTGAAAGATCATTTCCTTGATAAAGATCAATCTTTTGTACTAGTTGATTAAAAATTCTATTTAGGAGTGACTTTGTGAAAATATCTGCAAGATAATCACATCAACGGTTTTGTTGGATGATTATATCACCACTCTTTTGAAGATCATGAGTAAAAAATGATTTTGGAGAAATGTGTTTTATCCGGTCTCCTTTAATGTAACCATCTTTCAATTGAGCTATGCATGCAGTATTATCTTCATATATGGTCGTTGTATTTATTGTCTCAGAAGATAAACCACAAGTGTTTTGGATGTGTTGAATTAAGGATCTCAACCAAACGCATTCTTGACTTGCCTCATGTAATATTAAAACTTCTGCATGATTAGATGATGTTGATGTTATGGTTTGTTTCCCTAATCTCTATGAAATAGGTGTACCCCCACATGTAAACAAATAACCTATTTGTGATCTACCATTATGAGGATCTAATAAGTAACCTGCATCTGTATAACTTGTTAATTCAAATCTGGATACTTTGGTATAAAACAAACTCATGTCTATTGTACCTCTAAGGTAACAAAGTATATGTTTGACTTTGTTCCAATGTTTTCGTGTAGGTGAAGAACTATATCTTACTAATAGATTGACAACAAATGATATTCGGGACGTGTATAATTAGCAAGGTACGTTAGTGCTCCAATTGCACTGAGATATGGTACTTCATAACCAAGCAATTCTTCCTCCTTTTCTTGAGGTCCGAAAGAATATTTCTCCATATCTAATGATGTAACAACCATTAGAGTAGACAACGAGTGACATTTGTCCATATAGAAGTATTTTAACACCTTTTCTATATAGCCTTCTTGATGTGCAAGTATTCCTCTGTCTAAATGTTCAATTTGAAAATCTAGACATGATTTTGTCTTTCCTAGGTCCTTCATCTTAAAATCTTTCTTTAAACAGTTCATAGCTTTTGAAAGCTCTTCAGAAGTTCCAATAATATTTATGTCATCCACATAGACAGTTATTATTGCAAATTCCTTTCATGATCTTTTTATGAAAATACAAGGACAAATGAAGTTATTTGTATATCCCTCTCTAAGCAAATATTCAATGAGGTGATTATACCACATTCATCCATATTGTTTCAGCCCATAGAGAGACTTGTTCAATCTTATGGAGTAGCTTTCTCGAGGTTCGAAGTTGTGTGCATCTGGTATATTGAACATGTCGCACCTCGAAAAACCACATAGAGATCATTCGAACATACGACACTCGCACTAAAGGCGCAGGATGCGGTTTGATAGAGTCACCACTGAACTTTATTTATCCCAAAAGAGATGGGAAAAGAAAATATCGAGAAAACCTTTTAAAACAAAAGGACGGGAATACGGTCATCACAACCAATGTTCCGGGTTCGGGAGTCGGTTATGCAAGGGGAAGGTATTAGCACCCTTCATGTTCGTTGTACTCAATGAGAACCTCTTAATTTGAATTGTGATGAACGTTAGCTAAGCTTAGTTATTTTCTTCTTAATAATAAATATGATACAGTATGATAAAAAGAAACGATTCTAAAGGGAAATGGGTGGTTATAGGATAAGGTGTTCGCCAAAGATTGGGGCCCTTGTGCCTACGTATGCTCATTCGGACGAGAATGAGAAATCAGAGCTATCGTAGTTCGACTACGGGAAAGGATAGGGGAAACGTGAGAGGGATAGAAGGTAGCTTGCCAAGATCATCGCAATCTTATGCCTATGTATCTTACATTCAGACGAGAATGAAGAATCAAAGCGTTCGTAGTTCGTGGAGACGACCACGAAAAGAGAGGGGTTGAAGGGTTGAATTTGGGTTCGGATGAAGATTACTCAAAGCTTAAGAAAGGCTCATCAGACCCAAGTAATCGGGAGAATGAGTCAAAGACTTGACTCTCTCTCTTTTTCATCTTGAAAAGAAGTTGTCTTTGAATGTTGTTTGAATAATAAGTGGTTGGAAGATAGGCGAATATTGTCAAGTTGGAAATGTTTTAGAGGCGTCAATTTCTCACACACGAGTAAGATAACTCGCATCCAAACAACTGAAGAGAGATCAAAGGCTCAATCCCTCCTTTTTCACCTTGAAAACAGTTAGATAATTGTTAATCGTTTTGATAGTTTGATTGAGAAAATCTGCTTGACGTTGGATCAAGGGTTTGATTGTATTTTCATACAAAGACGTGGTTGGAAGGAAGTTGGTTTGAAAATGGAACCGGCTCGACGAAGAATCAAGGGCTTGATTGTGAGAATTGATACTAGTCCCTGAGGATGCTCCTAATAATGAAACTACGATGAAATATGAAAGTGTGTGCGATAGGTTGATGGCGAATGCGTACGAGCAATCGACTTATGAGGGGTGTTTGAAAATGGCTCGATGACGAATCGAGAATTAGTTTGAAAATGATTTTATCTACGCTAGTCCCTATGGGTGATCCTAGAAGATAAACCGCAATCTAAGCAAATACAAATGCGTACATCGAAATGGGAGATGGATACACGTAAGTTACACGGGATTGCGCGAAATAAAAGGGTTCATTGTCAGGTAGCCCAAGAGGAAGCCGTGTGTGTGTGTGTGAAGTGTCCTAAACTAAGTCTTGAGCAAGAGTCAGACAAAAGCTCCAAGTTAGGGTTTCTGATAAAGTCTAAATTATGTTGTTCGGACAAGTAACCAACAGTCCACCAATTCAGAATTTTATGGTTTTGATAATTGTTAAGTGTTTTCAAAGAATATGAACAAGATATGAATAAGATGAATATGAACAATGTGAATAATATGGCAAGGTATATAACAATATAATCAAGATAATATCCACAATAGTATAAATAAGATAATATTAACAAGTATCTGAACAATGATAGTATAATCAAGACATAATGACTGAAAATAAATCAGGAGTATATTAACGGAAAGTAAAGTTAGTTATTAGTTGAAGTGAATTGAATCGGGACGAAATATAGCGCTAAACCGTCGTAGCTCGAACTATGACTAAGATCAAGCTATAGAAGGTCATACAAGTTGATACTTGTGCTAATAACACGATGGAAAAATGATATTGAGGATCATTTTCCAATGTAATTGTTGAAGCGGTAAAGCAGCAAGCAAAAATATTATTTTCGGAAGAATTTCCTCCGGGATTTATCGTCTCCACAGGGATCAGTGTGAGGGAAAGAATGCCGTTCGATAATCTCTACGTTTCTAAGCTTGGGTTTGAATGGTTTGGGATAAAAATTCAAAAGGAGAAACATAAAACAAGAAAATAAGTACATTCTTAAGAAATGAGAAAACTCGCCAGGAGTTGTATTTCGTTCTACCCATCATGTACTAAAAAATATATGGATCAAATGCACGCAACCTAATTCGCTCGTCAATATCATCACGTATCGCTCACAATAGAGCTTATCTCTAACGCAAAGTCGAGAGATCAACCGTATCGTCTCATTGTTGATCTCTCACACAACTCGACAACACGGAGCATTAAGAATCGATACCCACGTGAATATTAGTCCTAAATCTATCTCTAGCATTCAGAATCTAACAGATGTTCATCTTAGATCGAGTTTGAACCGTATATCTCTATAGCAATCCAAACCTATTAAGTAAAAAATCAAGATAAGCATCGATAAAGAGTTGTAAAAGAGATTTTATACAAAGATCCATAAATATACATACAATCAAGATAAACTTACATACAAAACCCCAACAAATGAAAAATACATAGAGAGGAAGGAAGAAGAACACAAATCTCACGGTTTGTCAACTCCGATTGAAGTGGATTCGACTCCGGATCGTCAAGATGCACCCTCCAATGTTGTTTCTAAGCTAAATCTACTCAAGAATGTGTTTGATGAAGTTGGGGTAAAAAGTTCCCAAACATCATCCTAAAAAATGCTGAAAAATCACTTAAATAGACAAAAATGAGTCCCAGTATTCGCCTGGCGAACATATACAACTTTTGCTTCTGTAAAAACAGTGTTTTTCACGCGTTTTTGAACTTTCGGTTCGCCTGGCGAACTTTTGTTCGCCTGGCGAACATTCGCCGGGCGAACTTTGGCGAACATGACAGCAAACCAACTTGTTTCGACCATAACTTTTTAACCGTAACTCCGTTTTTTGCCCGGTTCGAAGCGTTGGAAAGCTTATTCAATGCTCTATATAACAATGCTCCAACATCAATGCTTTATTACCTACAAAAATGAATGAAATTCAATTAAACTCAATGATATTTACAGGAAAACATAATATATACACTATAACGTAAAGTAAGCGCATTTATAAACAAAGCAGGGTTTATTCGAACGATTTTAACATAAAGTAACGTTAAGTGCAACAAAACTTATATACAAAAATAGGTAAAATTTGCACTTAACAGTAATCGTGTCACACGAACAGAAAAGAAGACGGTCTCGTCTTAATCACAAACTTTGTGTTAATTAATCGAGGGTAACCTATCACGATCCCAAAGTATAGAAAATGATCTCAATGATCATTTTCTACAGATTTGATCATTTTCCAATGTAATCGTGTCACACCACTACGCCAGAAATGACATTTAGCAGCGCATACAAAGACAGCGCTTTTAGAAAAAGCGCTGCTAAAGAGGAATAAAAAAAAAATAAAAAAATTGATAACCAAAGACAGCGCTTTCTCAGAAAGCGCTGCTAAATGGGGGTCCTAAGACAGCGCTTATAAAAAGCGCTGCTAAAAGGGGGGTCTAAGACAGCCCAAAGACAGCGCTTTTTAAAAAGCGCTGCTAAAGGGGGGGTCCTAAGGCAGCGCTTCCAAAAAGCGCTGACAAATGGGGGGCCTAAGACAGCCCAAAGACAGCGCTTTTTAAAAAGTGCTGCTAAAGGGGGGGGGGGGGGGGTCCTAAGGCAGCGCTTCCAAAAAGCGCTGTTGTAGGTATGGTCTACGAGAGCGCTTTTTCCATAAAGCGCTGCTATATGGGTTACATTAGAAGGTCTTTGATAGCGCTTTTTAAAGCGCTGCTATAGGTTTATTAGAATTAATTTAAAATACCCACCAGAATTTTTATGAGAAACAGAACAGTCATATTACGTTGCTTTCTTTCTTTCTCTCTGGCGAACAAAGAGTGTTGCCCTATAAACCACCGTTGTCGTCCAACCGTCGCCGTCCAACCGTCGTCGTCCGTCCAACCGTCGTCGTCGCCCTCGTCTGTTGCATTTGCAGCCATTCACCGTCCCTCTGCTCGTCTGCATTGCATTTCCGCCATTGTTACGGTATTTGAAGTTTTACTCTGGTTTTCTTTTTTACGTATATTTTCACCATTGTTGTCGTAATCTTTAAGACAAACTGAATATGTTTTTATTATTTAAATGCAATCAAGTTAAGTCATTTTCTATCATCTTGTTGTATGGATATCTACATGTTAAGTCTCTCTGTTGCATGTTATATATTTTGTATTTTAATCTACATGTTAAGTCTCTTTGTCATTGTTACGGATATTTTGTATGTTTTAGATTGACAAACAAGAGTTTGGATTGAAACTAATGAATTTCCCTGGGAACTGTTTGTTGTTTTTATATATTTTGATTCAATGTACTGATAAATTCAGAACAAGAGTACAATTAGAAACAAGGTGAATAGAACCAATACACTACGATAGTGAGAGATGAATAGAATAAAAAAACTGAAGATAGTGTGTAAAAGTTGTACAAATGGAGAATGAAAATTAGTGGTGAGTTTATACGATGATGAATGTTAGTGTTGTTAAGTGATGGCTAGGTGGTAGATAGTTTTGCAAGGTGAATAAAGAATGGAAGAGATTGATAAAAGTTGTACAAATGGAGAATGAATAGAATAAAAAAAAGGAAGGGAAAAGTGAGAGAAAATGAATAGTTAATTAATTAAAAAATATTAATGTAACTTGATAGAGCATATTTTTTTTCAATATAGTTTGGAAATTCCTATTTTTTAAGAGAGTAGCCAACATGAATATGGTTTTATATGATATGGTTTTATATGTTATTATGGTTTTATATGTTGATGGTTTTATATGTTGATATGTTAGTATAGATTTCTCAATGATTATATGATATGTTATTATGGTTTTATATGTTTAGTTAGGATTTCTCAATATTTAGTAAGGGTGTCATTTTGGCTTAAGGATTATCTAGTATTTTTAATATGATTTGTTTTGGTGGATTATCTAGTATTTTTGTCTTGGTTAATTATTAATATGATTTTAATAAAATTTATATTTTGTCTGCTATAGGGGTTACCTGTGAAGAGCAAAGATGTGATCGTTTCCAAGCATCCTATTGCGTAGCATTCTTAGAAGTTAGTGATTTCCTTACAGGTATTCTCTGTTTTGTTTAACTTTTATAGTTTAGTGTAGATTACTCAATTAGTATGGATAAAAAATGGATGTCTGGTAATCGATTGTCAAAAGAGTACGAGAATGGGGTATCGAAGTTCGTTAAGTTTGCTGTTGAACACGCCAAAGACCCCAGTAGGATCACATGTCCTTGCTTAGGATGCTGTTATGGGCGTCGAATTGACGTCGTTCAGTTGGAATCTCATTTAATGAGACATGGAATTGATCGAAGTTACACATGTTGGACATTACATGGTGAGATAAGTAACGAGAATGTTGAACCCCGGAATAATATGACATGTGCTTCAAAGGACAATGGAAGAGATACATATGATTGTGATCGAGTCGAAGAGATTGCAGAAGCACTTGAAGAAGATCTTCAAGATTGTCCCAAGATGTTTGAGAGGTTGGTAAGCGATGCAGAGAAACCGTTGTATAAAGGTTGCACTACTTTCACAAGATTGTCCGCGGTATTAAAGTTGTACAATTTAAAGGCGGGTAATGGATGGTCGGATAAAAGTTTCACAGAGTTGTTAGCCCTACTTCAAGAGATGCTTCCGGAGGATAATGTTCTTCCCAATCGAACCTATGAAGCTAAAAAAATGTTATGCTCTATTGGCATGAGCTATGATAAGATACATGCTTGTCCAAATGATTGCATTTTGTTTCGAAATGAATATGCATCATTAATCGAGTGTCCTAAATGCGGTGTATCTCGGTATAAGAAAAGGTTGTCACCAGCAAAAGTATTATGGTATTTTCCTATAATTCTGAGATTCAGACGCATGTTTCGTAGTGAAACAGATGCAAAACACCTGACTTGGCATGCAGATGATAGAATTGTAGATGGGAAGTATCGACATCCGGCAGATTCACCACAGTGGATGAAAATTGATAATGATTATCCTGATTTTGGAGAAGAAGCTAGAAACCTTCGCTTGGCATTATCGACTGATGGAATGAATCCGCATGGTCTGCAGAGCATCTCACATTCCACCTGGCCTGTAATTATTATGATTTATAACCTACCTCCATGGCTATGTATGAAGCGTAAGTACATGATGTTATCTATGTTAATTTCTGGCCCTAAACAACCAGGGAATGACATAGACGTATACCTGACACCTCTAATCGAAGACTTAAAGAGTTTGTGGGAGAACGGTGTGGAGGTTTATGATGGATATAGGAAAGAAAGTTTCAATTTGAGGGCGATGGTGTTTGGCACAATTAATGATTTCCCAGCATACGGAAATCTATCGGGGTATAGCATTAAAGGTCAATGTGCGTGTCCTATCTGTGAAGAAAACACAGATTGGACGCGGTTGGAATTTCGTCAGAAGAATGTCTTTCTTGGTCATCGTAGATTCTTAAATTCTAGTCATCACTACCGTGGGTGGAGAAAAGCATTCAATGGAGATTCAGAACAACATAAAGCTCCACCTACATTGACCGGCTAACAAATTTTTGAAAAGGTGAAAGATGTGAGTACTAAGTTTGGCAAGCCTTTTGCTCATACGCTTGTCACACGTGGGTGGAAGAAGAGGTCAATTTTGTTTGAGTTGCCGTATTGGAAGTCCTTGTATGTAAGACATTTTCTTGATGTTATGCATATTGAAAAAAATGTATTTGAAAGTGTTATTGGTACGTTACTCAATATACAAGGAAAGTCTAAGGATGGCCTTAAAGAAAGAAAGGACTTGGTAGCAATGGGAATAAGGAATGAATTAGGACCCTTGAAGAAAGGAAACCGCACATATCTACCACCTGCTGCTTATACTCTATCTAGAAAGGAGAAAAAGATACTGTGTAAGTTTCTGAGTGAAGTTAAAGTTCCAGAAGGATACTCTTCAGATATTAGAAGACTTGTTTCTATGAAAGACCTCAAGTTAAAAAGTTTAAAGACACATGACTGCCATGTTATAATGGAACACTTTCTACCAATAGGTATACGTTCTATTTTGCCAGAAAAAGTGAGAGGCGCAATAACTAAATTGTGTTTTTTCTTTAGGTCAATCTGTAGTAAGGTGATAGATCCTGCGATCTTACCAACATTGCAAAGAGAAATAGTTATTACTTTGTGCGAGCTTGAAATGTATTTTCCTCCATCATTTTTTGACATAATGGTACATCTAGTTGTTCATCTTGTGAAAGAGACACAACTGTGTGGACCTGCCTATATGAGATGGATGTACCCTGTTGAACGTTATATGAAAATATTGAAAGGGTATGTGAAAAACTGAAGTCGACCAGAGGGATGTATTGTTGAACGATACATTGTTGAAGAAGCTATCGAGTTTTGTACTGAATATTTGTCCAACGTTCAATCCATTGGCCTCCCAAAATATCATGTTGTTGAAAAAATAGATGGTAAACAGTTAATTGGAAATAAAGTTGTGACAGTTTCAAGGGATGAACGAGAGCAAGTGCATTTGTATGTTCTGCACAATGACATTGAGGTTGAGCCGTATGTTGAAATGCACAAGGACGTTCTCCGAGGTTTAAATCTGAATAGAAATGAAAATTGGATAGTACGTGAGCACAATCGAAGTTTTATAACATGGTTCAAGGAGCATATTTTTTCAAAGTTTTATTCTGATCCCGCTTCAATAACAGAAAGGTTGAGATGTTTAGCATATGGTCCAAGTTTGCATGTGTTTTCTTATAGCGCATACGCAATTAATGGATACACATTTTATACCAAGGAACAAGATGATAAAAGTACAATGCAAAATAGTGGTGTCACCGTGCTTGCCGAAGCAATGCACATTTCCTCGTATTATGGGGTTATCGAGCACATTTGGGTGTTTGATTATGAGAAGTTTCAGATTCCTATCTTTGGATGCAAGTGGGTTGAAAATAATAGTGGCATACAAATGGATAAATCAGGTTTTTTGAAAGTGGATCTTAATAAGGTGGGGTACAAAGATGAGCCTTTTATTCTAGCCACGCAAGCTAAACAAGTGTTCTATGTCACTGATCCGACAAGTACGAAATGGTATATAGTTCTTTTTTCCAACAAAGTAATTGATGATAACATTGGAGAAAAGTGGGATGTTTATGTTGAGAATGAATCTTATATTATAGATGATCCAGATGAGAATATTGGAGCAGACGAATCATATATTAGAAATGATCATAACGAGGGAATTTGGATCAATCCATCTGTCCGTGTTGTTAAGAGACAAGTAAACCCCGTTACAACGAAAAAAAGAAAGAGATGTTAAAGGTACTTGTAACATGTTTTTCTTATTTACACATGTCTTATTTATACCATGTTTTTGTTATTTCTTATTTATACCATGTTTTTCTTATTTACACATTTCTTATGTCTCATTTGATACTTTGGTTTTTCTGAATTACAGGTATATATATTATGGCCAGCAACGAGGAAACAGCACATGATGGAAAACAAACAACAAAAGACGTGGAAGGCGATATTAAAAGAGGCATAACAATTATGAAAAAAATCATCCGTGCGAGAGATAAGGGAGTAAAGTATGATGTCCATTGGAATGAAAGAGACCAGTTAGTTGAGCCTAACGGTGCGTTGCTAACAAGTTACATCGGAGCACTTGTACGTTCGCAAGTTCCGATTACTTGCGAAAATTGGAGAATTGTTTCATTACAATCGGCTAAAGATAAGATTTGGACCGAGATTCAGGTATAATATTGGAATTGTTTAATTATTGTTGACATTTACGTCTTTAAATTAAATATACTAACATGTTATATGTATGTGTGTTTGTTTGCAGAGATCTTTCAATATTGAAGATCGTAGGAGAAAATATTGTATTCAATTGGCCGGAAAACGCTTGAGGGGATTTAGAGCGTTTTTAACAAACAAGTTTCTAAAAGATTCTGAAGGAAACTTTGTTAACTCAGAGCGTCCGATGAAGTACGCGGATTTGATTTCGGAGGAAGAATGGGAGACGTTTGTTGCAAAGCAAAGATCAAAAGAATTTGAAGTAAGTACAGAAAGGGCATCAATAGTATATACTTATTCCATGTACAGGAGTTCTGATAAACTTATTTTTTCAGGTTGTTAGTGGCGTAAATCGTCAACGGGCATCAAATCCCGCATATCCATACAGAAAGGGGCGGTTGGGATATGTACGATTAGAACAAAAAATAGTAAGTACATATAAATGCTTTAATATAATATATTTACAAAAAATAGTAAGTATATATAATAGGATACAATGCTTTATTATCCGTCTTAATGCGTAGTTGGAAGAGGAGAAGAGTGATGCGACATCTCTTCCGGACCATGCTGTATGGAAGGCTGCCCGTGTGGGACGAGATGGAGTCGTTCAGGAAGAAGTTCAACAAGTCTTTGAACAATGTGTAAGTACAACGTTATCTTTGTCAATAACTGATCAAAAGTGTGTAATATATTTATATATGTTTTTATCTATATTTCAGGAGACTCTGTCCCAGACCATAACTCCCGCCGAGGACAATGATTGCAGGAGCTTACTGAGCCGGGTGCTGAATATTCCTGAGTATTCTGGGCGTGTGAGGGGTAAGGGATTTGGTGTCACTCCATCCAAACTGTATAAGCAGCCAAAGAAAAAAAATCCAACCAATAAAGAAGTGATGGAGACTTTGGAGGAATTGAAAGCGCAAATCCGTGAATTACAGAAGGATAAGGAGAGATACATGGCGGAAAGACGCGCTCCAGAGGGTAGAGCTACTAGTGACAAAGATAGTACCGGTTGTCCACAGAAGCTTCCAGAGGTAATTGTATATATTACATTGAAATTAATTTAGCACACTTTACTTAATTGAAACATTAACTGATCATTATATGTTTAGGGAATTTCACTTTGCCGGCTATATTTATCGTCACCTACTCATCGAATGGTTGGCAAGGGAAAGGTGCATAACTTTCTGGGAGACTTACTTCACCACAAACCGCTCCCTTTTGGATTTTTGAAAGTATCTATTGATATTGCATTAGAGGGGAGTGCGTTGTTGCCTATACCAGATGATATTTCAGGCGCAACAGTGGTGGGAGACGCAGTAGGATCGTATGTGGCATGGCCAGCAAATCTGATTTGCATAGATGATGAGGTAGGTTGAACCTTTTAATACTCAAATGTTTTATGATTCATACATGAAAGTTATTCTTACATCTACATTTTCTTATTTACATGATGATCTTAGACTCCTACAAAATCCAAATCAAAAGATGATAGAATTATTATGCGGGATACCGATTCAGCTGTATCAAAGAAACAGGTACTACTACAGTTACATGACTATCTTGTTATACAATATTAATTACTGAACTTATATATGACTTTTAGGTTCATGATCAGCAGTCGCAACAAGTCAGCAAGAGTAAGATGCCTGAAACTTCCAAGATTCCCAGAAAAGCAATTGTTCCTCGATTTAGGATGTGCCTTGAAACATATGTCGGAACATCAGATGTGCCTGAGGGTGGCGTCCGTCAAATACATATGGAGGCAGGTATTTTCCGTTTTGGATATCCCGAAACAATTGCTAAGGAGGATTTTGATCAGGTTTTCAACCATTCTGAACTGGGCGTCGGTGTTATGCATTCATACATCAGGTACTCCGATCCATTTTTATTAAATAATTGAACATTTTAAAATTTGCTCGTTTAACTTAATATTCTAATGTTGATTATGTTTTTTTAGGTTCTTGTTTGACAACTTATTGGTCCCGAATGAATTGACTTCAGTATTCGCATTCTTATCTGCTAGCTGTGTCAACTCACGTATAATAGACCAGTCACCAGATACAGTCAAAGAGTACACAGTGCAGAGATTTATGCACGCGACTACGGAGAAGTTGTTCTTGTTGCCATATAACACTGGCCATGGGTTAGATTTTATTCTAAATTCATTTATTATAATTGTTCGATTTTTCCCTTTCTATATATATATAACATTTCCGTCTAAACTGTTGTCTTATTTTATAGTGGACATTGGTTGTTGATTGCAATTAACCTGACGAAAGAAATAGTGTATTATATAGATTCATTGGATGGCGATACAACAAAATATGAAAATCTGAGGAACTTTGTTGATACGTAAGTGATGACATATACTGTTGTCTTTAATTATATATCTTTATTTATTATGTGACATTGTTCTAAATATGCGTTTATATTATGTTAGAGTTATACAAATATTCAGAGCACAAAGAGATGCAACGGTGCCAAAAAGGAAGGATAACAACATCAACTGGATCAGAGTAGAGGTATATTCTCGCATGTTTCTACTTGATAAAACTATTTCAACTATATATCCGGATAAATGTTCGTTTGTTTTTTCCATTTACAGTGTCCTCGGCAGCGCAATGGTATTGACTGTGGATATTTTGTATTGCGCTTTATGAGGGAAATTATTCTTTCTAGTCAACTTGAGATTCCAGTCCTGGTATGGATCAATTCATTATATAAGTTATATGATTCATTTTGATAATTATCCGATACTTCATCTGAGTAATTAGTTTTAAACTTAAATCTTATTCGATCTGTTATATTATGTAGTATTATAATGAATTCAAGTGCGCTACTTACACAAAAGCAAAATTGGAAGAAATTAAAGAGGAATGGTGTCAATTTATTCTTGGGTTGAGAATTGTATAGAGTTATCGGATTGGAAGACTTGTAATTATATGTGAATTGAATGTATTTGTGTTGTTGTAATTCTGAGGATCGAATTTTGTTGTAACATATTTAAACAGGTTTATGTGTATATTAAAATGTTTATGAACAAAGTCATGAGTTACATCCAAAGTTATGAATTGTACATATAAGACCAAAGTTTGAATCGTATATTTAAGGCCAAAGTTTGAATTTTATTTATAAGGCCAAAGTGCTGAAATAAAGGCCTTAATTATAAGCAGGTTTGTGTAATATAAGCAGGTTGTTGGTAAAATATACAAAACAGGGTGAATATTTTATAAAAAAAAAAATTTTAAAATCTAGGACATTAGACAGCGCTTTTACATAAAAGCGCTGCTAAAGGTCACAAATATTACGCTACAAAAGCGCTGCCATTGGTTTGGAAGGGGGGGGGGGGGAGGGTCTAAGGCAGCGCTTGTAAAAAGCGCTGCTAAAGGGTGGGCTATGGCAGCGCTTTTGCAAAAGCGCTGCTAAAGGGGGGGTCTAAGACAACGCTTTTTTAAAGCGCTGCTAAAGGGGGGGATGGTTGGGGGAATTATGCAGCGCTTACAAAAGCGCTGCTAAAGGGCTAAAAAAGCGCTGCTAAAGGTGCTGCTGAAGGGAGCTTTTAGCAGCGCTTTTTCATTGAAAAAAAGCGCTGCCTTTACCTTTAGCAGCGCCACTTTTTGCAGCGCTTTAAAGCGCTGCTAAAGGCCAAAAAAAGCGCTGCTAAAGGTCTTTTTTGGCATAGTGCACAGACAGAAAAGAAGACGGTCTCGTCTTAATCATAAACTTTGTGTTAATTAATTGAGGGTAACCTATCACGATCCCAAAGTATAGAAAATAATCTCAATGATCATTTTCTACAGATTTGAAATCATTAAGGTTAAACAACCTCAATCAATCAACATTCGCGATTTTAAAGACTTCATTAACCAAAGATCAAAATAATATTGATATGAGATAAAATATAGAAAAGATAGTCAATCAAGATTATGAAATCGAAATGGAAGTCATGAAAATCACATAAGTAGAAACAATATGAAGTAATAAGATTAAGAGAAGCAATATTTTTTTTATAAAAAAATTAGTAAAAATCAAAAACATAATAAATAAAGAAAAAATAAAAAGAAAAGAGAATGAAAAGGGAGTGCAAAGAAGAAATGGGAGTGTGTTTACAGTGAATCATCATGAGCTTTTAAGCCCATTCATCCAAACAAGAAGGATATATGGGTGAAACAAAAAAAGAAGGGTGGATTAGAAAATAAAAAAAAAAAGAGCTCTGAAGCCCATAAACCCCATCCTTTAAAAATAAAATAAAAAGGAGAAGGTCATATGAAACATTAGGTCATGGAAAAAATCAAAGCAATTAATCAGGACTCATCTCAAAACAAGGGTCACGGTGGAAACAACAACTTTCCTCTTCAATTGCAAAACAAACGGGGTGGTCAAAAAGCTTCAGAAAAACAATCTTCACCATCACTTTCACTTCAAAACAGAACACATGAACGCGACATGAAAAAGAAAAGTAAAGCTCGAAGGAAACGAAGACGAAAGCCATGGAAAAAACGATCAACTAAGAACGATGTATCCATTCCAACCTTTCCCTCTTGCAATCGGCTTTCTTGGTCTCAGGTTTGTGGGTTCTTTGTTTGGTGACTTTGTTCGATCTCTTTGTTCATTTTCTTCTTATCTCTTTTTTCTGATTCTTGGGTTTTGATTTTATGATTCTGAAATGGGTTTTGGGGGGTGAATTTTATTGTCGATTTAGGGAACGGTTTATTGTTGAAGGAAGGTTGGAAGATTGAAGAAAGCTACTGAAATTTTAAGCAATGCCTTTTTAATTTTGCAGGGAAGGGATTTGGCTTTTTGAAACTTTTTTTCGTGAATGAGAAAATGTAGTTGATTTATAGGAGAGCTTTAAGGGTGAAATATGAATTTAGTTGTGGAAAACTGGTTGAGAATTTTCGTTTTCGTTTTGGTGATTTTTTGTTTTATGAATGTTTGTGGCTTGTAGGTGCGATTTTGTTGTACTGCATGTGAGGAATTGGTTCTCATACGAATGACGTACAGGTGATTTTAGTTTGCAAGATTTATTGCAGATGATTGTTTGTGCAAACTACTTTTCATGTGCGTTTCGTGGCTAGGGATTGTATGAGGCAATTTGTGTAGGTCATGGTTTTGTGAAGGTGTGGTCAGCTTCGCAGGTTATTGCGTGAGTGGGAAAGAGAGATTGGAGTGGTATTTGATATGGTGAGTGTGTGGGACCATATTTAATCATGTGAAGTGGTGGCCTCTTGTGTGATTTTTTTCCGTAACTTCATATTGGCTTTGGTGATGGTGGCTTCATGTGGATACTTTGATTTTGTAAATTATAGCTAGTGTGTCTTGGAATATGACTTGGGCTTGTGTAATCCCCTTTTCATTGTAATGCATCATGGGCTTTTTTTGTGTGAATTTTGGATGTATTTTTTATAGTTTTCTTTTCGGTTGTGATAGAAGAGGAAATGTAATGGGCCTAAAGTGTCTCCCTTTTGTTTTTGAAGTGACTTCTTTCTTGTTTATTATTTTTTGGTAATATGAACATTTGGTTTTTGGACAAAGAATAAACATTTAATTGATGGATCTTTTGACATGAGCCTTATGATTATGACATGGGCAACTAAACTTGGACAATGAGATGGTATTGAATCTTGAACTAGAATGCACAAAACTCGAGATTTGAATAAAAAACAAATTTTGGAAAGGAAATTTGAGTAGCTTTGGGAATTTGGAACTTGAATTAATGCTTAAAACTTTGGAAAGAAGCTTGAATTTAGATCATGAACTCCATCATTGAACAAAACATGAATCTATCTTGACCCTCGAATTGATTATAACCTTGAACCACCAATCAATCTTGAATTCATCATGAACTTGAAATGGATTGGAGAATCAATAACCATATGAACCTGGCCAATTGAATACTCAATACATCCGAACCCAATTTAAAAATGAACGGACTTCTGATAATTCTCAACCATGAAGCATTTGCCTTATAATGCCCTGATAACCTGAACCAAACACGAACTAACTTGGATTGACCTTAACCTTAATTGACAGCTCAAACACTCACGACTTGAATAGTGTATATCAATGCATTGATCTTAAAACTAATTGGTCTAACCAAGATTAGGTCAGACCTGACTGATCCTCAGCCACCACTGAGCCCACGCACTCATACGGATAAACCTCAAAAGAACCTCAACTCATAAAAGCAACAACATATTTTTTTTTTGGATTTTTGAATAATGGTTAATGGATGGATGTACAGATGAAAATAATGTACTGGTAAGACAAATTTGGGACAGGACAGAACCCTTCAGGGAGTTTCATGTAAATTTCACTATCAAGTGAACCATAAAAATAAGTTGTTACAACATCCATCATGTGCAAATTAAGCCCTTCATGTGCTACAAGGCTTAATAGATATTGAAAAATGCTTGCATCTATTACAGGTGAATAAGTCTCATCAAAATCAATTACAGTTCTTTGCAAAAATCCTTGAGTGAAAATTCGAGCTTTGTATCTTACAATTTCATTTTTTTTCATTTTGTTTTCGTACGAAAACCCATTTGTATCCAACTAAATTCACACCTTGAGGTGTTCGGACTACAGGTCCAAAAACTTGTCTTTTGTAGAGTGAGTTTAATTCTACTTCAATTGCATCTTTCCATTTTGGTCAGTCCTCACTTTGCCTACAAATTTTTATAGACGTTGGTTCATGTTCCTCTTTGCCATTTATCTCATTTAACGCTATACTGTATGCAAAAACATCATCAATGTCGACTTCGTTTCGATTCCATTTTGGACATAATTTATGGAGATCTCTTGACATAATTAAATATAAGGATTAATAAATTCCGGTATTTTAAAATAACAATTAATAATCTAGAGTGTTGTTTACTTTAACAAAAACAATTCTCAACTTCATTCCTTATGAGAAACAAAAAATTTCTTGCTCCATCTTAAACGAAAAATAGCAAATAGAGTGTTACAAGTTCTTCGGGAACTATACAATGTTAGTTTACTATCCTTCAGAAATGATATGCTTTATAAGTTCTTCACAAACTATATAAATGATTTGTTACAAACAATTATCTAAAAATTATAATCATGTCCTTCCGAGATGCATTAAAATTATTCATGTCATTCTTCTAGAATGACAATCTTTTGGAAACTTTTATATCACATACTCAACAATTTTTCTCTCTCTTATTTCCATGATTCTAAACAAATGATGGTTCAAGATTAATTTGAGATGGAAGCGGAAGAATCATACCTGAGAGCTTTGTGTTGATAATGTGTTATAAAACTAAATAAAACAATATAGAGATCAAAGAGAGGAAGAGAAGAGAGAAAATAATATTATATTATCTTCTTCAAAAGTACTTTTTACATTGCAATGTGGATCTTATTTATAAGACCTAAGGGAGATGAAAAATCATAGTTATTAATAGGGAATAAGAAGATGAATGGAAGAATAAGAATAAACATCCACTTTTATCTTTATTTATAACACACATTTTATTTTTAATCTCTCAAAATATTTTCTTCAAAATAATGATCCTCCTAAAAATTTGCATCCACATTTTTGGTGTCTTCTGCAACTTAGCGATAATTTTTACAACTTAATGACAGAATCAACGATGATTTATTATTTAGCGATTGAATTAGAGATAATTTTAGCGACGATTTTAGTATTAGAGACCAAAAGTGTGGATAAAAAATTTTAGGAAGACCATTATTTGAAGGAAATATTTTGAGGGACTAAATACAAAATTTGAGTTATTTAAAAGACCCACAAACATATTTAACCCTATAAAAAATAATAGATGAAAAATAATACTTCACATTCTTCTTTGATGTAACTCTTTCTTCATTTGAAGTTTGAATTAAATTATTATCTTAGAAGGTAAATATTTGAGTTTCGTTGCATCGAGTACTTACTCCTTCCGCCCCAAAATGCGTGACTCATTTGGAATAGAAGATTGTCCCAAAATAAATGTTCCATTTCAATTTCCAATGCATCTTTTTCAATTTTACCCTCTAATTAATATTATTTTCGTCATTCCCAGTCCATATTAAGGATAATTTAGTAAAAATATCATTTTCTCTTTTTCATTTATTCCTTTTTCTTAATCTATGTGAAATGATCAACTGGATCACTCATTCTAGGATGGAGGGAATAATATATTATTCATATTTCAACTTATAGTTTCATCTCATGATTTAGAATGTCAGAAACAATTATCATATTAATTTTTTTTGGTGTGTATACATAAATAGTAATGGTGTGTTGTGAATATCAAGTAATCATAAATACAGGGACGATTCCAGACATTATATATTGGTGTCGCTAAACATGAAAGAACGTATGAACTAAATTAAATTCAAAAAAAGAAATAATATTGTTTAATAAAATACATTACAAGTTGTCTACTACCCATTTTTTGAGCTAAAATAACATCTTTGTTAATTTTTCCAAAAACATTTCTTTTTAAAATAGTTACAAGATGACCATTTAACCATTGATCACTCATTTGATTACATAGTTGACTCTTCATAAATTTTATAGTTGAAAAAACATGTTACATACTTGTAGTTGCTATCGGTAAGACTAAAGTTAACTTCATAAACTTATAAATCATATCAAATGTCTTGCAAGTATTTGTTTCTACAAGTTTTACACAAAGATATGAAATTTAAACTTAAAAATTTTGGATCACATCAAACATTTCTAACATAATTCTGAAACTGATGCCACACCATCACTTTCAGAAAATCTGCAAAATCATTTGGATAAAGTTCAATAATTTTTTCACATCAAAAATTGCAAATGACAATGAGGAACTCAAACATGAAACACATTGTAAAAGTTCAGTATTCTCTTTATCAAACCTAGCAATGAGTTCATGCAACTGCAAATCTAAGACACTAAATAAATAATCATGCATATAATGATGCAAATTAGAAATACTAGAAGTTGTCGCATGTCGCCTAGGTTTCTTCCCTTACATACGGTGCATCCATATCAGGCACATCAATATCATGCTTATTGCAAAATTTCATAACCTTAGATATAAGTTTTTCTCATTCATCATTCCGTATTTCGTTTAATTCTTATTTGGTAGCATTGACAAGTGACAAAGCATTCAAAAGATATTGCTCACGTTTTTGTAGCACTAGATTCAAATCATTTGTAAATCCTAAAATCTCAACCATCATATTCATGAAGATAAAAATCAAAGGACTGAAATACATCTAGCAAAAGCATAATTTCACCATATTTTTAAAATCTCGTATCCTTCTTGATTTCTTCAAGTACCCCAATAATAGCACCATACAAAGTCATCAAACTAGTGAGAGTCCTAAAGTGGTAACCCCAACGAATAGACAATAACTTCTCAAGTGTCTCCTTAAGTAACTTAACACTTGTTTCTTTAACACTTACAATGCCAAAAAACCTTTCTTTTACCAAACCTTCACTATTAACATAGCGAACAACAACAATCATTTGTTCTTTACCAGCAACATCACTAGATTCATCAATTAAAACATAAAACACATCATTCATAATATCTCATATAATTTTTTGAATTATTTCACATGCACAAACAGCAAACAAAATCTTTTTTTTTTAATCTTAGGGGCAATCATAAAGTTATTTCTCAGGGAACAATCTACTAAACTCGATATCTCTGGGTTAGTTTCCTTTAGAGTATCCATCAACTCAAGAAATGACCCTTTAAATAAAGAGTTAAGGGACTCGTCACTCCTTATAAATGGCATGCCACACCTCAAAAGAAACTTAGTATCTATTATAGATGTGTTTACACGAACACGACATTCATTTAGGCATAGACGGATTGACGTTGAGGCAAAGCACACGAGTTTTTTTCATTTTCTTATATTATATATATGCACTAACATTTATTAGGATAATGAATAAGAAAACATTACCAAATTTATTGAAACTAAGCATAGTATCTTTTGAGGTTTGATTAAATTTAGTTGTTCCAATAAAAAATAGTTTGATTAAATTTGGTTTGATTAAATTTAGTTGTTCCAACAAAAAATAGTTTAAAAGTTGGCCTTCAATAAATGTATTCGACATTCATTCGCAAATGCAACCTTATTTTTTGTTGGAACAACTAAATTATTATTGAGATGTCATTGAAAGTGTTTGAATTTGCGATATAATAAAGTTAAAGTTAAAAATACTACAAAGAGTTAAAAGAAGTGTTATAAATCAATAAACTAATATAAAATGAAACTGAATATTAAACTAATATCATTGTTAAATTTTCTTTAATTCTACATCTTGGATATATATTTGAATTTAAACATGTATGTTACTAATGGAAATTTGTTTTTAAAAGTTTTTGAAATGTGTATGTATTAAAATATATTTTTATTATTAATAATAATTTTTTTTTTAAATTTAATATTTATTTTAGGGTTTGTTTGGTTGAGGTAAATGGAGGGGAGATGATATTTAATAGTAAATGTGTTTGCTTCAAATTTTAAGAGGGAGATGATAGATAAAAGGAGGGAACCAAAATCCCTCTTAAATCACTTTTTACTTTCCCTTAATTGGAGGAATTTGAAGGAGATGAATGATGTTTCATTTTAATTATAATTATATTTACATATTTATTTATTTATTTTTATTTATTTAAATATAAATTTAACTTATTAAAATGCTAAAATTTATATTTTGAATAAAATTTATCTTTCTTTTATATTTCTTATATTTTTATATCTTGATCTTATTATCATTATATGTGTTTAAATTTTTTTATTTTATTTTTATATTTTATTGACACTTTTTAATTATCGTAATATTTTTGTTTATAATAAGTTTTGTTAGATTTTATTGTATTTAGTAATCTTTTTAAAGTTATATATTATGATCGTTACGTTTTTATAAAATCTTTCATAATGTTCTCTGATTGAAAATTTATATTTCGTCAATAAATTTATATTTGTATTATAAACAGTAAATATCATTAATTTTATGATAAAATTATAAATATAAAAATATAAATTAGCTTTAAAATACCTTACATTTTTTTATGAACCAAATATATTTGTAAATAAAATTTCTCTCCTCATTCCCTTTCATATTTTAAAACAAATATATATGTAATTAGAGATGGTTGTTCCTAAAAAAAAAAAGTTAAATAAAATGTAATTTTTTTTAAATAACTTCAATATTTGAATGAAATATATACGGTCTAATGTTCATTTTTGTAATATTTTAATTATTTTTTTCTCTTGACTTTTAGAAATATTAATAAACCTTGAAACCAAACTCTAATATTGTTAATATTTATAATTAGACGTTTGCTCGTGGGACGCACTGAATTGTCATACATTATTTAATAGTTACAATATTGTATTAAAAATTAAATTAGTTTTACTCATGATTCCTTTGAATATAAATATATAATAAAACATGGATGTGATTTTATTTTCTAAATCATAATTATATTTTTTTACACAAAATTATAATTAGATTAAAAAATAACTTTAACTAATTAAAAAGACAAAAAAGTTAGTTAAAAAAAACAAAAGAAAGACTTAATTAAAAAAATAATTATATTTAATTAATTAGTCAACAACAACAACGACAACAATAATAATAATGCAAGATGATAATAATAATAATAATAATAATAATAATAATAATAATAATAATAATAATAATAATAATCATAATAATAATAATAATAATAATAATAATAATGTTAATAATAATTAAAAATCCACTATTATTAAATTATTAATGGTGAAAGCTTAACTTCTCTTTTTTATCATTAAATCATTTATTAATAGTATATCATCACTTAAACTAGAATTCTAATTTAAATAAAAAAAATTCTAAATATTTAAAATCAAATAAAGATTAGAGATTGAATAAAAATTATAATTAAAAAAATTTAACATTATTTTTTCTTTTCTCAATTTTCATGAAAGGCATTATGAAATAAATAGAGATACACAAATATTTGATGAAATATAATATTATTGAGTGGGGATCAACTTATTTCAAGAGTAAATTTTTTTAATTTACTCTAAATTATACCCTTTGAATTTAATTTAATTTAATGGTTAAATTAGTTTTTTTAAACTTAATTAACCGTTAGATTATATCAAATTCAAAGACTATGATTCAGAGTAAACTAAATATTTTTTTGCTATTGGAGTAAGTTGATCTCCACTCATTATTATTACATTATGTAAATTTAGCTTGTGGTATAAGATAGAAAAATTATACTATTATTATTATTATTATTATTATTATTATTATTATTATTATTATTATTAATTATTATTATTATTAATTATTATTATTATTATTATTATTATTATTATTATTATTATTATTATTATTATTATTACACCACATAATCATACAGAGTTCGCCTCCATTTTAGGGTTCAAACTTTTGACCTCGACACCATATTATGCTCAAGCCAACGACCAGATTGAAGTAGTCAATAAGATATTGATTGGTCTAATTAAAAAACATGTGTGGCAGAAGTCAAAGAATTGACATAAAACTCTAAACCAAGTTTTATGTGCATGTCGCAATTCTCCCAAAGAATCAACTAGATCTACATTGTTCATCTTGTATATGGGCACGACACAGTGTTGCCTTTAGAAATCTACCTGCAGTCAGTCAGAATTCAAAGGCAACCAGAGATCCCAATTGAGCTCTATTGGGGAACGATGTTCGATGAATTAGCTCAGTTAGATGAAGATAGATTAACTTCTCTGGATATCTTGATAAGACAGAAGGAGATAGTTTCTAAAGCTTACAACAAAAAGGTCAAGTCCAAAACATTCAATGAGGGCGACCCAGTTTGGAAGGTCATTTTGCCTATGGACTGAAAAGATAAAAGTTTGGGCAAATGGTCCCCAAATTGGGAAGAGCCTTTTAAAATTCTGCAAACATTCTCAAACAATGCATACGAGATTGAAGAGTTGACCCCTGAGAGTCGAACCCTGCAAATAAATGGCAAATATTTAAAACAGTATCGACCTATTTTACAAGAAATACACATAAGTGCAGAATAACCAATAATTTTAGAAATGAAAAAGGCTTCAAAATTGATAGCCTTAAACATTGTTAAGATGCCACAGAGGGGCATACTCAAGGTTATATTAGCACCGAAATAACTGAGGTGTAGGTCGACTGTAGCGGTAAAAATCGTGAGCGTAAGTTATTAATTAACTTAACTCAAAAAACAAGAGTCGCCACCGCACTTTTATTTTATCCAAATAAAGGAAAGGAAAAAGAGCGAACAAAACCAAAGAGTTCTAAAACAAGAACAAGAAACAGAGATCGGGGTAAGGGGGTTGGTTACGCAATGGGAAGGTGTTAGCACCCAAAACGTCTATAGTACTCTATAGGAGCCCTTTGAAATATTTACGTTTTTTGGTTTGAAAATGGTTTGTTTGAAAAGAGATTGGGGAGATGAGAAGAGAATTATTTTTTAGATTTTTGTGTTTGGAGAGACTTATCGCCTCATGCCTACGTACCCACAAAGTGCAATATAGGATCAAAACCCCGTAGTTCGTGGTATAAATGACAAAACTTTGTTGGTTTTGATTGATTTTAGATGTAAAGACAAGTCGTCATTTTAAGGAGAAAACTGCGACTAGTCACCCACAAGTATTAAGACAACATTTGTGTCACATAAAGATGGAGGGTTTGCTTGGATTATCAACAAGACTATCACTCAACATCAATGTGGAAAATATCAAAGTCTTAATAATATGGGGAATAGGAGAATTACATCTCAACTATAGAAATGAATCATGTCTAAACTTTATGAAAAGTTTTTAAAGTGAAAAAGTGCAAAAAGGCACAAAAAGAGTTGATGAGTTTTTGTATTTTTTATGTCTTTCGAAATTGGTCAAAGCATGATTAACATTTATTGACTTTTATTAAGAAGAACAAAAGTTTAAAAATCACTTGACGAAAGTCAAGGTTTTATTGCGAAAGCGGTTTTGAAGTTTGAAACCAAGAAGGTTTTGAAAGAGGGAGAAGATTTTGAAAATTTAAGAAGGGGAAGAGATGAAGTGACTATCCTAGAAAACAAAATAAAAGTAAGAGGTAAGAAAGATCTAACCAATTTGTAGCACACTCCATAGCAAGCAAAAAGAATTACATCCGATTTAAAGCATAAGCTAATGAGCGAGCCAAATAAAGGCTAAGATCCACAACACTCCAAGCATAGGGATGAGAGTCCTAATTCTAAGTCCAAAGGTCCATGAAGTCCAAGGTCTAAGAGTAGTCCAAGATAATAACCACAAAGTTAATAGCACCAAGTTTTTTAGATATTTTTATCCTTTATTAGTGTTTTGAACAAGGAATGGTCCAAGTGGACAAAAGAGAAATGACATAAACATAAACAAAGATATGATATGAAATGATAATAT
Organism: Lathyrus sativus; assembly: GCA_963859935.3. Lineage (NCBI taxonomy): Eukaryota > Viridiplantae > Streptophyta > Magnoliopsida > Fabales > Fabaceae > Lathyrus > Lathyrus sativus. Next base: position 441,242,694 of record OZ012740.1, on the reverse strand, counting down.
GGAAGCATAAAAGTAAAGAAATAAGGAATAAGAAGAGAATATAAACAAAATTAAAAAAGGATATTGTTAGTGAATTAGTAATTAGTGGTTAGAACATATGATCAATGATGATTAATTTTTGCACTTAGACCAAGGTTAATGAAAACTCATTAGAGGATTGGTAGAATCAAAGCCTCCTAACAATGATTTTCATAGGTAATGGACTTAAGACAAGCAACTAATCATACTTGGACTTTCAAACATAAGTTTGAGCCACGAATGATCATTTTCCGATTAAGGGACACTTTAACGCTATGTTAAGCAATCGTAATCGGGTTTATGTAGAAACCACGACTATCTGAGGCCGGTCAATAAAATGTTAGTGTTAACACATGTTAGAGAAGTGATATGTAAATCACTCTCCTAAAACATGCCACACAAAAAGAAAAAAGGTAGTAATCTCATCATAATCAAGATTTTTAATCAATTAATCAAAGGTAATCTATCGCTATTCCAAAGTACGGAGAATTATCTCAATGATTATTCGTCCATAGATTTGAAATAATGAAGATTAAACCACATTGATAATCAATAATCCATGATCCATAGATTTCATCGATCAAAATAAAAGAAGAAGAAGAAAGAGAATTAAAATGAAAAGAAACCTCAATTTGAATCTTAAATCGATTAAATCTTCATCAATATCAATCACCTCTTTTGGTGGATAAAATCGACACCAAAGTCCATTGATATTGATGAGATCTTATCAAAATTCAAGGTCCAAAACAACCAACATTTAATCCAAATCAAAATATTTTCAAATAATTTTTTAAGAGCTTTTCTTTTAAAAATGAAATTAAAATACAAATTGATAAATATAAAAAAAAAAATGGAAAAGTCCACGATTAAAAAAAATAGAGAAAAAAAAAACAAACAGAAACAACTTCTTCTTCAAACTTTCACGCGACACTATTCACACCATAGCCACGAGTTCAAAGTTTGCTCAAATCAAAGTGGCGGGACGCGAAACCAACACGGTTATGATCGGAATCAAGAGCTCTTCACAACAGTACCAACAGTTCGAAGAAATGCAACCAAAAGTAACGGATCGAAAATGACGGTGAAGCTCAAACTACCTTCAAACTCAGGTAAATGATGAAACTGAAACTCTCTTCTTCTTTCTTCTTCTTTGATTCTGGATGAATTTGTCTCTATTGGAGTGAATTTGGTGGAAGGAAATAGGAGAAGAAAAAGTGAGCGAAAAGGTTTCGTAGTGAGGAATTGAATATGAAAATTAGCAGGGGTTCTTTGGCTTGAAAGCTTGAATCAAATGAAGGATATATGAGTGGTATTTATAGATTGAGAGTGAGGGAGAGTGATTTGCCGTTTGTGAGAATTTCACTGCGTTTTGGTTGATACGATGTGCGTGACCCATGTGCATTTTTTCACGTCGTTTTGCTTTATTTCATTTAGCTCTTGTATTAATTTGAATGTGATGTGGATTTTCTGCTTTTTGATTTCAGCTCAGTTTTAAATAACTGATGTGGATTGGCTTTCATGGCTCACTTTTAGTTTGCACGGCTTGGTCTACGTGAAACACAGCTAGAATTATATTAACATGGCTTGTAATGGCTCACATTGATTTTCAGATGGACTCAGTTCCTCTGGTGCAGGACTGAAGTTTTGTTGCTGTTGCTGGTTCTTGAATCCATCGAATGCTTTCGCACACCATCAAATAATAATAGAGTTATCCCAGCTTTAATAAGCTCATGCCCATAGATGGAAAGGCATAGAGAATGAAGGGTTCGCCGAAATAAATCTGAACCATGTTCCTCTGCAAATTTCACAACAAATTCTAAATCCTTTGATGAAAATGAAAACGAATCAAACAACTCGGTTGGTCTAACTTTGGCATTAGAGTCTTGCGAATCATCGGGTATGGACTGTGACTTTGAATTCATAATGGATACAGCTTCTAGATACAATTAGTAAAATCCTTGGTTTTTGTTCTTTGACTTCCCTCCTTCAATATCCATATAACTGTTAATTCTTCTGATAATTCCAGTAATCGTCACCACATCTCCAGTTTCAGTTGATGAAATG